>CM064482.1:11367078-11771498 GCA_032716605.1 Paralithodes platypus
ATAGTTATGATTTTAGGTCCAAAATATGGTTTTACCCAAAATATGGTCCAAAATATGGTTTTACCCAAAAATATGGTGTTACCCCCCCCCCCCTCCCCTCCTCCTCCCCCCCCAGCAATGAATGCGTTCTTAGTGTGTGAGCCACGAAGGGCTCACACACTAAGAACGCATTCGTTCTGGGGGCGAAAACATCTCGCTCGGCATTTGCTAGATTAAGTTAGTTTAATTGGCATTAGAAGTGATGGTAGTAATAGTGGGATTGATGGTGATAGTAGTGATCATGGTGATAATAGTAGTGATGACGGTTGTATTTGTATTGATGATGATTACAGTAGTGATGATGACAGTAGATATGATGGTGACAGTAGTAGATATGATGGTGACAATACTTTTAGTAGTGATGATGGTCATAATAGTAGTGATGATGGTGATAAGTAATGATAATAGTTGTAGTGATAATAATGACAGTAGTGATGATGGTAGTGACTATGGTGTGAGTATTAGTGATGATGGTGCGTAGTAGTGATGATGGTGAAAGTTGTAGTGATGATGACAATAGTTGTGATGATGAAGATCATAGTAAAGGTGATATCATCACCACCATCTTACAATCATCATTACTAGTTAACATCATTACTACTACTATAACCATCATCATTACTACTGTCACAAGTATTACCATCATGTATCCTACTATCACCATCATCACTACTACTGCCATAGTAGTAGTGATGATGGTGATAGTAGGATACATGATGGTAATACTTGTGACAGTAGTAATGATGATGGTTATAGTAGTAGTAATGATGTTAACTAGTAATGATGATTGTAAGATGGTGGTGATGATAGTAGTAATGATGGTTTATAGGTGTAGTATCAATGATGATATTAGTGATTAAGATGGCAGTGACAATGGTGACAGTAGTAGTGATGATGGTGAGAGTAGTAGTGATGATTGTAATAATTGTAGTAGTGATGATGATCATAGTAATGGTGATGATGACAGTAGTCGTGATGATTGTGGCAGTTGTAGTGATGATGGCAGTAGCAGTGATGATGGTGATTGTGATTGATGATGGTGACCGACCGCAGAGTTGGCTATGCCGTTTTGATTTGGAGCAAAACGGCACGTCTACTTTATTCCTAGATTAAGAAACAAGTCATATGAAGAATGTGTAAAGGAATTAAATCTAGTAAGTCAAATAAAGCAAAGGTTAAGAGGAGACCTAATTCAAGTCTTACGATTATTAATGACCTTGACAAATTGGATGTTAACAAGTACTCCATAAGTGATTACAAGAAACGGTTCTAAGATCATCGGAAATCCTTTTCATTCACATGAGGCTAAGCATTTTATTTTTTCAACCGAGCACTAAACTTATGGACTGGACTACCTAGCAATGTCATTGATTGCTTCTCTGACCAAGCTTTCAAAAATTGCTCTCAACCCCCGATTAACTGTTTTCACAAATGAATATTCAATATACCTGTATATAGTGTATATCTATATATTTGTTAATCTGTCTACACATTTTATGTCATGTTTCTTTTTGCAGAGGATATATTTTACACATACTATTTGTTGTTGTGCATAAGGAGACAAAAGCCAAAGCTTCATGTAACGAGTGCCCCCCTCCCCTAAATTGAAAGAGTGACAAAGAGCCAAATCCAAGGTACTTTAGAGTAAAAATGTCTGGACACACAGAGCTTGAAGGAATTGAAGTCGTAGGATGAGGGAGAGAATACCAGAGATAGATAAGATAGTTGGAGGGTTGAGAGCAGTCACCCGTCTTTGGGAAAAGTTGAATGAGAACAATCTTCCAGCAAGAAGAGAAGATATTAGAGGAAATAAGGAGAAGGAAAAGTTTTCGTAGGTAGGGAGTCAGCATGGATCAACAAACCATCTATGTTATTATTTCTCTGTTTCACATAGGTTAGGTAAATTAGCAACAAGCAACCTCGTAAGCATCAGTAGATATGTAGTTTGCTTTCCTTTTTACTCCTTTATACCTGTGACCCCTTGTCTTATCTGAAAGTCTCAAAGTTCGAATCCCACTGGAAGCTATTGTGTTTTTCGAAAATTAGAATAGCATTTCAATAACATACTTATTTTCTGTTATTCCAAATAGAAATAAATTAAGGAAGGGGGCAGGTGGTAAACATGTTAAAACTAGTCAGTGTGCCCTTAAGCAACCCAAATATAAACTTCAATGCCTATTTATCCATAAAAATAATAGTGAATGCCACCAATGCCACCTACCTCGGAACCATTGAAGGGTGCAGTGAGGTGGGGAGGACAAGCTGATGCAGCAGGAGAGGCAGGGGATGCACATCTTTGGTTTAAGTCACACCACACACATCCTTCCCGACCCCTGCCACCAGTACCACCACCAAGATCCAGGCCTGCAAACCCTCCAAAGATACCAAGGTTCGACCCCAGGTTGAATGTAGGGTTCGGGGTGGTCATTGATTCCCCTACTGAGGATGGGGACACACATTCAGAGCAGGTGGAGAACTCAGCGCAGGGATCATTATCCTCCTGAGAGGCCAAGTTTGGGTGAGAGTGGCGGTGCACTGATGTCATGGGAATATGTGCAGGTCCAGCCGACAGAGCGGTGGCCTGCGGATGGTAGAGAATGGACTGCAGAGCCACATCAGGATCCGGGGCTCGGATACTGCTGGTACAGGGGCCTGGGGTGATGCTGAGGTGGTCCAAGGCAATGTCCCCTTCCGTGCCCTTCCCCCGCTGGGACCGCACCACGAGGACAAACGGCTGCCCCGGTGCCTCCAAGTGACCCGCCTTAACCGTGACCCCCACCGGCAGCCAGGACAGCCCCCGCCCCCCCTTGGCCTGGTAGAGGGGAAAGGTGTGGGTGGAACCAGGCAGGTGTTGGGCCGCCGCCACTGACAACTCACCCACCTGACTACCGTACAGGAACATGGCAAACCTGTGCAGGGAGAAAGTGTAAGTATAGTATGGACAAGAAGAATCATTTCCCCATTGCTAAATGTGATCAGCTTCTAAAGGATGTAATAACCACATTATAGGTAAAAGGTAAAGTAGGGTGGCTTGCACCAGGCTATGCTTGGCTGCAACATTCATCTCTGTATCTAAGATATCGACCATACAATAATTGTCCTTTGGCCGTATAAACTGATCCGTATGAGCGTACACTCCTATTTGAGCTGGGAAACTAAAATTAGTACAGATATATGAGCTTTGGTGTACAAAGTTTATTTACCATAAATGTAGAAATGGTTAAGATATAGGCTACACATAGCTTATAATAATAGGAGTGCATAAATAGTGAAAGCAAGTTTACATAGATTTGTGAATGCAAGTACTCGGGAATATCTACATCAAGACAGAAGTGAGTCATTGGCAAGAGGTTTTGAAAATGATAATCAAGTTACAATATAATGACTAGAACCCGAGAGAATTACGTATTTTGATCACGGCCGCGTATAAATATATAATTAATATTTGTCGATCGGATGTTATAAGGCAAAGAATAAAGTCAGAGATACGTCAAAGATTATCAACGGTGACGTTCAATAATTTCTAATAATAGTGAAGCTATATAATATTGAGGATAGCGTGAAATGTTATGGGGAGGCTTCTTTGATTTGAAATAGGGACTCAGAATGACAGAATCAATTTTTACTCAAGGTACTAAAGGCTAAATTAGCTAATAGCTTTCCCAGGTGTGTCAGGGATGTCAAGTTCTCGTCGCATCTTCTTCTCGTTCTGGGCTGGTGACCCCTGCTCGTTGTACTTCTTTATTTTCTTCTTCTTGGATTTTGTCTCCTTCTGCTTCTTAGGTTTGGTAGGAGAGAGAGGGTTGCTGAACTCTCTAGATGCGTTACAGGGTTTGCCAAATGGTGTTGTGGCCATACAAAGGTTGCTGAGTTTGGTTGCTAGGTTTACTTCCCAAGGGTTGCTGATATTAGGAGAGGGGGTAAGCCTGCCAAACCATTTTTTCTCTCCCTCTTTGATAATGTTCTTGTTATTCCTGCTCTCGGTCTCCTTGTGGGGAGAAAGGGCCTTTGTGGTGGAGTTAGGGCAACTCTCATGACCTTGTTGTTCTGGCCCTGCGTTCTCCTATCTTTTTCCCGCCAAGATAACAGGTGAGGGGGAAGGTACGCTGCCAGTGCGATGAGTGTCCTTGGTGAGTGTCCTTGTTGGTGAGAGAGAGAGTGGGGTGGCAGGGGTTAGAGAAAACTGCCTTGGAGGGGGCACTGTATTATGTGTCTGGATTACAGCTATTTTGTTGGTTGAAGTTGCAGCTGGTGTTGTTTTCGGTGTTGGGGCTGTTGGAGTGCTGCGTGGGACTTCTTGGCTCTCCTCTTTCTTGACTGGGCATAACAATAGCATTCCCCTTTGGAGCTTGTGGTGGATCCAGATGAGTTATCCAGCCTGGTACACAGGGGCTACTCCACGTTAACACAGTGTACATCTCCCCAGGTGGATGCCACAAATGTCCACTAATGCTAGATTCACATTTATACTGCTAAGATAACAAAGGCATAGAGTGCTAGAAGACTTGTCTGGATATCTCTACCTGTCATAGAATCGAGCCCTTATCTTTTCAGTTGTCAGCCAAATGCACCACATATGACACAACATTCACAATAACATACCAGTAGTCACATGATACAAATAAGCAGAAAAGGCTTAGCACACATTATCTATGGATTGAAATACAACATGTCAGCTTTGAAAACGCCATAACATACAACATGCCCGCTACTGTCAAGGGGTTAGTGTGATTTTCCCCCTAGATGGATCAAAGAGGGTAAGGGTTGTGTCAGGGAAGTCACAAACACCCATCAATGATCTCCACCTGACCTTCTCCCAGCAACCTAACTAAGCTAGCATATATAGCTGTGAGTGTCTCTCTCTCTCTCTCTCTCTTTCTCACACACACACTCAAAAGGCAGAGAAAGAGGGTAAGGGTGTGTACAAAAATTCCCCTAAATGATCCCGACTTTACTTGCTCTCGGCAACATAGCTGTCTGTGTCTTTATCTCCCTCCCTCTCCCATGTACCATGTACGTACATACACACACTCTCTCTTTCTCTCCTGACGTTTCTTAGTACGAGAGAGAGAGAGAAACCCATATCCTCCTAAAAAAAAACAGTGTTAAATGTGTATGAAGCAAGTAGGGGGAATTAACACCTAGACTTAAATAAATTAACTAACAAAATAATAATATATGCATAGACAAATAAACATAATATGTTCCCACCTAAAACAGAGAGCTGAGTGTGGACTGAGCAGTAATGGAGGACTTATGAGGTCAGCAGTGGTCCCCTCAGCACCGTACAGGGAGTCAGCAAACACGTACCCGGTGTCACCCCCGTCCGGGTACCCTGTGGGGGGAAGGGTTAGTTTTGCTGCAAGTCAAGTAATACTAATACTACTTCTACTGCTGCTACTACTACTACTATTATTATTATTATTACTACTACTACTAATTATCAAAATATTAATAATAACAATAAAGTAGATGTGCCGTTTTGCCCAAAATCAAAACGGCATACCCAACTCTGCGATGGGTTACCATCATCACAAGTATTACCATCATCAATCATACTATCACCATCATCAGTACTACTGCCCCTTCACTACAACTCCACCATCATCACTACTACTGTCATCATCACCATTACTATGATCATCATCACTACTACTATTACAATCATCACAACACTCTCAACCATCACCACTACTACTGTCACCATCATAACTACTACTGTCACCATTGTCACTACCATCATCATTGTTACTACAACTATCACCATCATCACTACTATTATCGCCATCATCTTAGAATCATCATTACTAGTGTTAACATGATCACTACTACTGTCACCATCATCACAACTGTCATTATCACTACAACTATCACCATCATCACTACTATTATCACCATCATTACTACTATCACCATCACTTCTACTGTCAACTAAACTTAACCCGGCAGCAGCAGGGAGACTCTTAAGAGGTTTTACTGCGTGACTGCGAGGAGACTCTTCATATCCTAGGCCTATAAAAACTTTTAAAAGGCCCCAGTAGCACTTGATTTTTTTTCTTCTCCCCTCCATACCTTACTGTATATCACTCCTCCACATCCCCTCCTTTCCCCCCCCCCTCTTCAATTATCACCTATTTTTCCTGTTATTCCCTTGTTCATTGGTATATTTTTGTGTAAACATCTCCAAACCGATCCTAGGCTGTGGTCATGTGTGCGTCTATGCGTGGGAAAGAGAGAGAGAGAGAGAGATACAGACCTCAGTCACTCTCCAGGCTTCAAGAGAGGATGGTGTGAGGCCAGCTGTCTCACAATTGTTGAATGAACCACTCGCTAACAATTCGCGATTTTGACCATACAAATGATATTCTCACTTGTTTTATTGTTGTAACATGTTACTATCTTCATATTAAACATAAAATCGGCGCATATGGATAAGTATTAATTATATTTATGGTAAATTAACACTCTCGCATCCCCTAACTTAAATTGATTGGAAACCGTCAGCCCTTCTTTATTTTGCCATGAAATACCAGGCTGGGCGAGTTTTCGAAGCCTTGTATTTTTCTGTATTTTCATCCACCAGAATTCTGTTTATTGTGATGTATCATATGTCAATGGAAAGAGGAATAACTATACTACATTATAAAAAATAAACAAAATAAATAAAAATCGCAATATGAAAGTGTAAATGACTCCGGAATACAAGTTTTTCCCGGGCAATTGTCTTCACACCGTCCTATCTCGAAATTGTGAGTGATGACCATATATTTTGATTTGCTCAAATAATAGTATTTTTTCTCTTCTTTCCAAATCTTAAAACAGAAATTGTCTATCATTAATAGTTTTCAAGCAAGTGACCGAAAAAAAAAAGTATGACTTTCCACGATATGGTTTATAACATTTTCGAATGATTTCGTTGTTACGATGTCTATGGTTCTAAATTTAGGCTGTATGAATACGGCAGATAATGCTGAAGAGAATTATAAAAACTAGAAGTTCCTACGACAAATACTTTTTGCTCTATGAATATTTGAAATGAAGAGCCAAAATGCGAATATTTACGCTTCACTCGTCCCCGTTCCGCCGACGCTAGCCGGGTTCCGAGCTGTTCCCCACCTCGGCGTTGCTTTATTTGCTCGGATACGTATATAACTTGATATCACCGTAATCGGAAAATTATGCTCTTTCTAATGGTGAAAACCAAAATAATATAGCGTAATTGGTTCGCGAGCTATGTGCAATTGTTTCCATGCATTGTTATTGTTATGTAAATATATGAGAATGTTTATACAGTTGTATATCTCTGCCACAATGTACAACACTTTTATATAATTTTCCTTGCCAATAATTGTACACATGTCAGTCATGAAGGTTGTCAATTTTACTTACCTGGTAGGGCCACAACCCTTTCCAACGAGAAGGGAAATGGCTCCTGGGTTGACAGTGAAAAAACAAAACAAGAAAGCCAGGTTATCTTCAAGTAATAAATTCAGAAATAATTCTATTGTACACACAAGTAAAGTAATATGTATATATATATATATATATATACATATATATATGTACAAGGTGTCAAACAAAATATAATGAATGGTAACAAAAATGTGTGTATGTGGGTATTTATATATATATATAATATATATATATATATATATATATATATATATATATATATATATATATATATATATATATATATACAAGGTGTCATAAATATATATATATTTATGCGGTATATATATATATAAAACAAAAAAAAACAAAAAAAATGTAATAAACAAAATAAAATAAATAAAACCAATAATAAATAAAATAAATAAATATATAAATAAAATAAAAATGAAATAATAATATAAATACTCGATTAATGGCCTTGGGATTGCTCGGGACCTTGGGGCTGATCCGCTAGACACCCTGGGGAACAGGAATTTAAAAAAAAAAAAAAATATATATATATATATATATATATATATATATATATATATATATATATATATATATATATATATATATATATATATATCTATATATATATATATATATATATATATATATATATATATATATATATATATATATATATATATATATATATATATATATATATATATATATATACAGTATATACCGGTATATATATATATATATACTGTATATATAAAATAAATAAAATAAAATAAATACAAAAAATAATAAATAAAATAAATAAAATAAACATAAATAAAATAAAATAAATAAAATAAAATAAATAAAAACAATAATAAATCAAAGAAATAAATATTTAAATAAAATAAAAAATATAATAATAATATAAATACTCGATTATGGGCCTTGGGCTTGCTCGGGACCTTGGGGATGTTATATATATATATATATATAATATATATAAAATATATATATAGTATATATATAATATATACTGTAATATAACTAAAATTCCATAGAGTACTTACCATACTTCCTGTAAGCATTCCTGTGACATCTTCGTGATTATAATGTATTTATTTTGTAGGCAGTATTTATTGATAAATATATTTGTCTTTCAAGCAAAAAATAGTGTAAAGTCATCAATGATACCTAGACAAAACTGCATCAATACTCAAGGGGTTAACCAAGATTCACTCCCCTCTGTCACCTAAAGTCACAAGTAATATCTTATATACATATATAATTCGAATTATTCACTAAACACTTTCACTGGGTAGATGAAATAATCCATAATTGCCTGCCTATAGCTAGGCATGGTGGGCCAGAGGGAGGGATCCAAGAATTTAAAGGGCCGGGACCCTGCCTCACAGTCTGGGGGCCGGGAAACTACTCGATCTCGATCTCGATCTCGATTGATAATGTGTAGGGCGCTGGACTTGCGCATATCACACATATAAGGGTATTAGGGTGGAGGATGGGGGGTCAGGATATAGGATGGGGGGAGCTAAGTGGAGGGTTTATGGTGTGTGTGTGATGTGGGCGAAATGTTAGTTTATTCTGTGTTTGAATGTGTCTAGTGTAGGGCTATTTATTGTATCTTCTGGGAGACTGTTCCAATCCCGTATGGTTCGTGGAAAGAATGTAGAAGTCAGTATTAGTGTGGTATGTTTGGTACTTATGAGAATGTGTGTTACGAGTGTTGCGGGTGTTTGAGTTGTGTAGGCATTCATGTTTTTTAATGTCAATATAATTGTGTGTGATTTTATACATTACTGTGAGTCTGTGCCTGAGTCTTCGTGTGTTAAGGGTTTCCATGCTTATTTGATTTTTGATACGGGTTGTGATACCTGGGGTTTGCGTGTAATTGTGTGTGATGAACCTGGCTGCTTTTGTGTTAATTTTTTCAAGTCTGTTAATGTTAGATTGAGTGTATGGATCCCATACTGCGGCGCAGTACTCCAGTGTTGGGCGAACAAGGGTGTTATAAGCTATGTGTATGATGTCTTGTGTACAATTGTGTAAATTCCTCCTCAAGAACCCTAGTGTGCGGTTTGCCTGACTTTGTATGTGATGAATGTAGGTGTTGAATCTTAGGTTGGTGGAGAGGTGGACGCCAAGATATTTGTATGAAGGAACTGATTCTAGTGGTTGGTTGTGTAATGTGTAATTGAAAGTGATGGGTGATCGGGAGCGGGTAAAGCGGAGAAGTTTACATTTATTGGGGCGGAAAGACATCTGCCAGGTGTTCTCCCAATGTTCGAGGGCGTTTAAGTCTTGCTGGATAAGTCCACAGTCGTCTCTAGTCAGTATGGGCCTAAACATCAAACTATCGTCGGCAAATAGTCTAGTAGAAGAGTTAGGTGTTGACAGAGGAAGGTCATTAATATAAAGAAGGAAAAGAAGAGGGCCAAGAACGGTGCCTTGTGGGACACCAGAAGAAACAGGGACAGAGTCTGAGGAAGAGCCGTCAAGGAGTACTCGTTGAGTCCGTTTTGTAAGGAAATTAGTGATCCAGTGAAGAGTAGGTCCAGTTATACCGTAAAAAGCTAATTTATGCTGAAGTCTTTTGTGGGGTACTTTGTCAAAGGCTTTGGCGAAATCGAGGATAATAGCGTCAACCTGTTTAACGTCTCATCGGTCCAGTTATTTAGTTATGTCATGATATGTGGCAATGAGTTGTGATTCGCATGATCCTTTGGGCCGAAATCCATGTTGTGCGTCAGTAAGGATGTTGTTTGCATCTAGGTGATTCATAATGTGTTTATGTATAATGTGTTCTAAAATTTTGCATGGGATGGATGTGAGTGAGATGGGTCTATAATTCTTTGGGTCAGTCCTGTCACCTGTCTTGAAAAGGGGAGTGATGTTCGCACAAAGCCAGTCAGGTGGAAGGATGCCTGTGTGAAGTGACTGAGTAAAGATGCTTTGCAGGATGGGGGCAAGGATTGAGGCACAATTTTTAAGGATAAAGGCAGGGATGTTGTCAGGACCAGTGGCTTTGTTTGTGTCAAGTGTCTCTAGTAGTTTCTGTATGCCGTTAGTCGTTATGTCTAGGTAGGGTATGGGTGGGTAGGGGTTTTCTGGCATGTTAGGTATTTGGTTGTTTTCTTGTGTGAATACTGATTGGAAATGAGTGTTGAGTATCTGTGCTTTGTGTTCTGGAGTGGTTTGTAGAGTGTCGTTGACTTTACAAAGGCCCGGGCTCCTCTGAGAGGGACGCTATGGGGTTGCTAGATACTTCCTTTTGTAACTTACTGATGCCTAACTTACCAGTCCAAATTGCGTCAAAATCGAGTCATAAACTTATTTTTGGCGAATATTTCTAACTTACAGGTGGCATTATGACGCGATTGAGTCATACGGGCACTCTTGGGGTGGTGGCGTTATGACGCGATCGCATCCTAAAAATGCGAGAGGGTTAACGATTTTAGTGAGGAATGCATCTAAATACCTACGCACAGGGATATGGTGTATACTACAGGGGCTGCGCAGCCGAAAGGTTAAGGGGTTATCACACTTGGCTATTTTATCGTGGTTTCTGGATCTTCGTTCATAGTTTAGACGACAATACCGTGGTTTCCCTATCACACATGCACCTAGATAATCCACAGAAATATGTACACTCTTTCGTTCTCACTTCGAAATTAATTAGTCTTTTTTCGGCCGTTTTAGCTTCCTGTCATGCTATTAATACATCTCAATCCCAATGATAAAGCTGAGCATATATAAAAAACTTATTGCTCTCTATTGCCAAAAACAAGCGACATGAATCAACATCTGTCGGTAAAAGTGAAAGTCAGTGGAAGCAGCAGCACGCTCATGATTGGTTATTTTATCAGTACCCTGATAATTTATTTGTTACCTGTATTGTTCTTTATTTATTCATTAAACTATACATTTTTAAGTAATTTTAACGATTACTTAACAAATTACAGTGTTATCCGAATCTAAAGAGCTATTAAAAATCACAGGAAACACAATAATAACGTATACATCATAAAGTAAACACAAGCGAGATAAAGAAATTATAAACGCAAGCAGTAAGCGAGAGTAGACTGACTGACTCGGGCCCACGCCTCTTAAGCAATCACAGGCCATGATTTGCGCATTACCACATTTAAAATAGGCAGTGACGGTCTTTCTTCCCTTGATTGTTTATATGTACGATTTTATATTTTCCATGTGATATTTTATAGCTCTTAAGGTTCGAATATCACCTATCACATTATCATTAGATATATTAAAACTTATCTAGTTTAATAATTATATGGAATATATATATATTACTATATATTTATACATAAGAAATTTATTTCCATGACATAGCCTACTAATTCATGCCCGAAAATTTCCGTGGAAAGACGAAGATCTCCCAAGTTGCTCGGGAAGCGTGGATTGTCGGCAAGACCACGGAAAATAGACCAGAAACCCCGGAAATCGTGGAGACGACGGAAATATTGGCAAGTGTGATAACCCCTTAACCTAACCTAACCTAACCTAACCCATCCAAACCAGGGCAAGTTCCTCATACAATTGAGAGGTGAGTTGTTTTGGGGGCGTCATCTTCAGTACGGTAACCATGACCAATGCTTTCACCATCATCACTATTACTATCCCCATCATCTACTACCATCACCACCACTATCACAACTACTTTCACAATCACGACTGCCCTCGCTACCATAATAACCATCATAATCACTACTGGCAATATCATAACTGCTACCAAAATCACTACAATTATCACTACTACACTCAGAAACAATATTGTCACCACTACAGATGATCACCACCATGACAAATACTATCACAATCACCAACATCATCACTATTAGTACCATAATCACCATTCTCATCACTTCTGTGATGCGTGGCATCCTGTGATGGTCATCATTGGCACCACATAAGAATGTGGCACACAGACAAGCATACAGACACAGTGATGTCATCACTACAACTACAACCATCAGCACTACTATTATCACAATCATGATTCATCACTACTATTACCATCATCCCCACTATTACTACCATCACTTCTAATGTCAACTAAACTAACTTAACATAACTTAATCTAGCAAATGTGGGGCAAATTTATTTCGGCCCCAGAACGATGGCGTTCTGTGTGAGCCCCTATGGGGCACACACACCGGGGGGGGGGTAGGGGGGTGGAGGGGGCTAAAACCAAATTTTGGATCTAAAATCATAACTTTTGCACAAATTCATTTTTTTTTATGACTGACGTTCACATTTACCCAACAAATGTTCGTGTGAAATTTGGTGAAAATCCGTCCAACGGTCTAGGAGGAGTTTCGGGACAGACGGACAACGACGACAGACATTTTTTTTCCGGTGGTACCCACTATACGGAGGGGGGGGGGGGGATACCAAACTCTGCTTACGCAGAGTTGATAAAGTAGACGTGCCATTTTGCCCAAAATCAAAACGGCATACCCAACTCTGCTATGGGTCACCATCATCACTACTATAGCCTTTTCGTTGTATGTAGGCGAGAAATCATGACCTCTATCCTCTGTAACTCAAAAAGGACTAGAGCAAATTGGCTGTAAATTTTCACATCTATTCTTTGACTGACTCTTCCCAAATGGTAGAAATATTAGCTCGACCACTCTAGTCGTTTTAGAGTTACAGAAGTTAGAGGTCATGATTTCTCGCATACATACAGCGAATAGACTATAGTCACCATCACCATTACTATCATCAGCACTACTACTATTATTGTTATCACTACTACTCTTACCATCATCATTACTACTCTCATCATCACTATTACTGTCATCATCACTACAACTTTCACCATAATCACTACTAGGTTCTGTGTGTGTATGCCCGATCTAAAATCATAACTATTGCACAAATTCAAAAAATCTTTTTTGGCTGACGTTCGCATTCACACAACAAATGTTCGTGTGGAATTTGGTGAAAATCCGTCCAACGGTCTAGGAGGAGTTTCGGGACAGACGGACAACGACAACAACGTCAACAACGTCAGAATTTGTTTTCCAGTGGTACCCACTATACGGGGGGCGATACCAAACTATTCTGACGCAGAGTTGATAATCTCTATCTATCTATTGCCAGATGCTTTGATATCCAAAGGGGTAGCCAGGAATAAATCTTCTCCGTCGAAGCAATTCTTTTGATTCTCTAGCTTGGTTTGCGGGAGGGTTGCAACCCCAACCAACCACCCATTATTGTGCATAGTGTGTTGGGGTGCATGTGAAATGTTATTGTACTGTAGGTTTGGTTGTGGATGTGATTTTAAGCAGCTCGATCATGCTGATCAGTGTAATGCCAGTAGTTGTGGCAGAGAGTTTAAGCGAAGATGGAAGCAGAAAATCACTTGAGGTCTGAAATGCTTGGTGTTATGGGCATGCTCCTTACATTTAAGGGAATTTAGGCCTCCCGAAAAAATCTGGGCCTGCGCGGTTTCGAACACGTGTCAGTAGGCATACCAGACTCCATGCCAACCACTGTACTACCATGGATGCACAATTACAATACAACCTTAGTTATATTGGAAGAACTAGGTGATAGCCTCGTGGAGGATTAACACATGGGGAGTTTATTAGACTTCCCCCCCCCCCATGACTATTTTGCGTATTCCCAGATGTCAACTCGAGTAGTTCTTTGGTTGCAGGATTCTGGGTACAGGGCAACCACCGTACAATAGGATTCTGGGTACAGGGCAACCACCGTACAATAGGATTCTGGGTACAGGGCAACCACCGTACAATAGGATTCTGGGTACAGGGCAACCACCGTACTACCACGGACGTACAATAGGATTCTGGGTACAGGGCAACCACCGTACTACCACGGACGTACAATAGGATTCTGGGTACAGGGCAACCACCGTACAATAGGATTCTGGGTACAGGGCAACCACCGTACAATAGGATTCTGGGTACAGGGCAACCACCGTACAATAGGATTCTGGGTACAGGGCAACCACCGTACAATAGGATTCTGGGTACAGGGCAACCACCGTACAATAGGATTCTGGGTACAGGGCAACCACCGTACAATAGGATTCTGGGTACAGGGCAACCACCGTACAATAGGATTCTGGGTACAGGGCAACCACCGTACAATAGGATTCTGGGTACAGGGCAACCACCGTACAATAGGATTCTGGGTACAGGGAAACCACCGTACTACCACGGACGTACAATAGGATTCTGGGTACAGGGCAACCACCGTACAATAGGATTCTGGGTACAGGGCAACCACCGTACAATAGGATTCTGGGTACAGGGCAACCACCGTACAATAGGATTCTGGGTACAGGGCAACCACCGTACAATAGGATTCTGGGTACAGGGCAACCACCGTACAATAGGATTCTGGGTACAGGGCAACCACCGTACAATAGGATTCTGGGTACAGGGCAACCACCGTACAATAGGATTCTGGGTACAGGGCAACCACCGTACAATAGGATTCTGGGTACAGGGCAACCACCGTACAATAGGATTCTGGGTACAGGGCAACCACCGTACAATAGGATTCTGGGTACAGGGCAACCACCGTACAATAGGATTCTGGGTACAGGGCAACCACCGTACAATAGGATTCTGGGTACAGGGCAACCACCGTACAATAGGATTCTGGGTACAGGGCAACCACCGTACAATAGGATTCTGGGTACAGGGCAACCACCGTACAATAGGATTCTGGGTACAGGGCAACCACCGTACAATAGGATTCTGGGTACAGGGCAACCACCGTACAATAGGATTCTGGGTACAGGGCAACCACCGTACAATAGGATTCTGGGTACAGGGCAACCACCGTACAATAGGATTCTGGGTACAGGGCAACCACCGTACAATAGGATTACAACCTTAGTTCTATTGGAAGAATCAGGTGATAATCTTGTGGAGGACTTACACGTGGAGAGTTTATTTGACTTGCCCGCATTACTATTTTATGTATTCCCAGACGTCAACTCAGATAGTTGTGTGGTTACGGGATTTTCGGGTATAGGGCATCACAAGGACCAAGTCCAAGTAGAGTAGTTTTCTTGGTCTAGTAGTGAGAACGTTCGCCTTGCAAGCGTAAGGACCCAGGTTCGAGCCCTGGGCCGGTCAGGTGGTAGCCTCAAAAACACACATGGGGGGCGATTACTGCATCTAATGAAGTCGGCAAAAATAGCACTGCCAATTCGAGGTTTCACATCAAGTGCTATCATTCACATTGTAAATACAACACTGGTCTACTGCACTTCTGATGTCTGTCATTGCAGAGATGGGTTGAGTGGCCATCGGAGTAAGTGTCAAATAACAACTCGCCCTGTGTGGAATCTATTTCAGGCCTGCCACATAGTACTTTCGAATTTTACCACCTACTCCACCCAGGCTCTAATAATGATTATAATACGAATTATAACAAAGGGAAAATGAAAATTACAAGTCATTATCAGCATCCTTCTCCCCTAAATATAATCATATAAAAATATAACTTTGAACATTGGCTCAATAGACGGGATATGTTGTTAGCCGAGCCAGTAATGGGAAGCAACCACGCCATAGCTGCATAACTGTTGTACACAGTTTACTTGGCGGGTATGTATTTGAAAGACATTGATGTAGTTTTTAACCGGATATGTAAGACTACATTTTATATTGATTTTGCTGCACCAGGGATATGGAGCAGCCGGGGGGGGGGGGGGGGGGGGTACCGTGATTCGTAAGTTAAATGGCCTAGGAGGTCAACAGAACCCAGCATATGTAGTACAGCTAATACCTGCTTAAATGGCTAAGTTTGGTTGCCCTTACTTGGTCTGCTCGCTTCTAAATGGCTTTAGAGACAGACGGATCCTGGAGTATATCGTGCAGCTAGCAGCTGCATAGTGGGCCAATTGAGCAAGGGCAAGTTTGCCTATAAACAGCCTTGGAGGCTGACTATATCTGGAATATATCGTCTGGTTAAGGTCTGTGTAATGGGCCGACGCTTAACTTGCTACGCTAGCCTCCAAACAGCCTCAAAGGTTGATGGAATCCTGCATATTTTACTCCCGATGTAGAGTTACCCCCATACCAGATGGGACCACCCCACTAGACTCCTTGGTATGCATGCGGTCAACATCGGGCAGCCAGCTAGGACTCACTTTGGCAAGTTCATTTTGCTCGCCATTGTTAGTTTGCCTTTGAGTAAAATAACTAGGCATCTCAAGAAAATAACCAACAGAAGCCTTCTCTGGCCAATGCATGGCAGCCCTGCTATGCCTTGGACGCCGACAGTAGCTGGCCTATGTTATTTCCTGAGTCAAGTTACTCCCATTCCAGCCAGTTTCCCACCCTAAACTCCTTTCATAATCATATCCTAAATTATTTCATAATTTTTGTTTTCGGTTAGGATAGACTATAACCCCTGGTGGCCTATTTCTGTTTAAATAAACATAAAATTGTTTTCGGTTCGGCTATCACTGCGTATTCAAATTTAATTTTGTTTTGTTTTAATTTTTGGTTAGGCTATCACCGCTGATAACCTATTTGTGTGTACTTCAACATTTTTGTTTTCGTTTAGGCCTATTTAAGTAAGTGAAGCGACCTGAAGGGAGTGAAGTGTTTTTAAAGTGAGTTTAGTGTTTTTAAAGTGAGTTAAGTGTTTTTAACCCCTAACTGTCGGCGCGCAACATAAGTCGAGTATAATAAATCTGGACTATCTGGCGGCGCACGACATAGGTCGTGTGGCAATTTCAGCACGTAATGTTGCTGAGAGAGAGAGACAAGTGGTGGCAGGAGAGTAGCGAGCGAATGACTGCTCCAGACCACTGCGGCGAACCTACTGACACGAATCCCACCTCCTCCCTCCCTCTCTCACTCGCTACATACTGAATTGTATGGGGAAAGTACCGAATTACATGCTTTTTGCACTCGTGTTGCGCGGTTGTTGCAAGAAAACTAGCGGTCATAAAAGGATCGTTGTGGTGTCATTGGAAAGCTCTGTTTATGCCCTTTCAGGGATAGATACTTGTTTTACTCTCTGGGTCTTATTTAGGCATGAAAATTATCACATAAACAGCCGTATTTTGGGTAAAAACACCCCGCTGGTGGCTACATATTATATACCGCCTAGGCCGCTCTTTAGGTGTTAAGTGAGTGAAGTGATCTGAAGAAAGTGATCGTCACCATGCCTCGTGCCTGTACGAACTGCGCCGGTAGGTTTGGTGCTTCCATGTTTGCTCCTGCCGATCCACAAGTCTGCCGACTCTGCCAGCAACGAGAGGATTTGACAGCAAAATTGGATGAAGCCCACAACAAGATCAACGCCCTCACCAGGAAGCTGGAATCACTCCAAGAGTTTGTAACACTCAACGTTGGACTATCACTAACTCCAATTGTTTCAACTCCAGCATCCACCACCGCCCCAACGTCATCTGCCAACAATCCAACACCTGCAGTAGACACTGCAGCAGATGCTTCTGATGAACCTGACCCGACATCAAACCAGGACAGCCGCCCTGTTCACCTTAGTTTCTTCCCCACTCCTCGTGCAAGAAGCCTGCTAGCACGAACAGTACCAACCCCTCGCCCACGTTCTAACCACTCCTCTCCCCGACCTGTACGCAGAGTCCCGCCACCACAGGTTTCCGGATTTACACCAGTGAGGAACGGTGCACGGCCAACGCAGAAAAGGTCTCATCTACCAGTCACAATGTCAAACAGATTCGAGATATTGGTAGAGATGGAAGACAAACCAGAAGAGACCAGGCTCGTTGGGGATTCCATCCTACGAGGACAGGTCGAAGAGTTCTGCGACAGAGTCCCAAATCAACGAAAAAGATTTTGCATCCCAGGAGCTGGACTGGACGACATTGTGGAAGCCTTCGAATATACCACAAAGGATGCAAATGAAAATACCCTTTTTGTCATCCATGCTGGTTCAAATGACGTCATGCGCACCAGATCCGAAGAGTTGATGGAGAAATATCGCAAGATGATCCAGCACTACAAAAACAAGACAAGGAATATCATCATCTCAGGCATTCTCCCCAAGATCGACGCACCTGACAAATTCTACGACAAGGCCTTCAGCACAAATAGCCGACTAAAATATTTGTGTCTGAGGGAAGAAGTTGAATTCATCAACCTCTGGGACAACTTCTACAACCAGCCTACTCTGTTCCGCAAGGATGGCACTCATCTAAACCCTGTGGGTTCAGCACGCATGGGTCGTCTCCTACACGAAGCAGTCCGCAGCCATGGATCAAAAAACGCCATCCGAGAAGAAGCAGCAGTGACATAAATCATCCAACGCCAAGAAAAAACAGAGGCAACCGAGGACCACCAGCGATAAGGACCGAAGACAGCGAGGACCGAGGACAGCCATGAACATAAATGTAGATCCGACAAGAACCAAAAATATTATTAAAGAGCGTTCCGTGAGTTCTAAAATAACAAATTTAAAGGTTTTCTATGCAAACGCTCGTAGCATACGCAATACATTTTCAGATTTAGAGAAGCTAGTGTTTACAGAAAATTATGATGTGATTGGCATAACAGAATCTTGGCTCAATACAGAAGATAGAGACTTTTTAGCAGAGTATTCACTTCCCGGTTATGTAATGTTTGAGAAAAGCCGAATAAATCGAAATGGAGGTGGCGTTTTACTTTATATCAAAGAAAGTCTTAATCCTACCCTCTTGTCAAAACCTCAAATTGTGAACATCGACGCATCTTTTGTGCTAATAAAGAATAATAAAGGTACAAAAATAATACTTGCATTAATATACAGACCTCCAGCTCAATCAGTGCAAACTGACCGAGAAATTTACGAACAAATTGCAGATGTAAGTAACTCACAAGATACCGTAATTTTTGGCGACTTAAATTTACCTGTGACCAAGTGGGGCGATATTCTTACTTCACACTCCGGACATGACTTGTATACGAACTTGCAAGTGAGTTCGCTTTATCAATTTGTTCGAACGCCGACCCGTGGTAATAACGTTCTTGACATTGTACTTGCAACAAAAGAAGAATTAATAGAGAATTTGAATGTTGGTGATGAATTCAGTAACAGCGACCATCGTACAATAACTTTCACTTTTAAGTATACTAGTAACGAACCAAATAGTAGCATCGAAAAAGTCCCTAATTTCAAGAAAGCAAACTTCCATAAACTTAGAACTATGTTTAAAGACACTGACTGGAGCTTTTTAATTAACAATAACGACATAAATACATCTTGGAAGTTATTCGAAACCACTTACCTAAAAGCAGTGCAAGACTGTATACCATCGAAAATACGGCGTCCAGGCCATAATAATAAGCCCAAATGGTGGAATAAAGATATTTCAAACTGCCTGCTTGCTAAAAAATTTGCTAATGATAGATTAAAATCCTCACAAAATGACGAAGAACGGGTGAAATTTGTAGAGCTACGACGCAAAGCCAAAAAGTTAATTAAGCAAAGTAAAAAGACCTTAGAGTTACATATTGCGAATCAAAGTAAAACAAACCCGAAATAATTCTATAGTTATATCAGAAAGAAAAAAGTAGTGACTTCAACTGTTGGACCGTTAGTCGATGAAAATGGAGAATACACCAAAGACGAAGTACAAATGAGTAATGCCCTAAATACCTTCTTTGCATCAGTTTTTACAACAGAAGACCTCAGTGATATCCCTACACCATCGCCGATTCAGATTGATAATTCAGATGTTCTAAGCAATATCACCGTTACAGAGAGAGAAGTATTGAATTGTTTAGATAAACTCAAGGTAAATAAAATGCCTGGACCTGATACAATCTCGCCTAGAGTTCTAAAGGAAGCTAAGGATGAGCTCTCCAAACCACTGCCATTACTATTCAATAAATCCTTGCAGTCTGAAACTATGCCTGATCAGTGGAAGCTAGCCAACGTAACACCGATATTCAAAAAAGGCAGCAAATCCCTATCCAGTAACTATCGTCCAATTAGCTTAACCTCAGTTGTATGTAAAATGCTAGAAACGGTCATACGAGACAGACTCGTAAATCACTTAGAGGAAAATAACATAATTAAAGATACTCAACACGGCTTTCGTAAAAAACGTTCCTGTTTAACAAACCTCTTAGACTTCTTCCACGATATCCTCAACCTCTACGATGAGAGTAAAGCTGTAGATATTATATACCCTGATTTTCAAAAGGCCTTTGACAAAGTTCCCCACAAACGTTTACTGCTAAAACTAAAAGCGCATGGAATACAAGACGGTGTGTTGAAATGGATAGAAAATTGGCTCAGCGACAGAAAGCAAAGAGTAGTCATAAACGGTAAGGCATCTAAATGGACCAATGTAAGTAGCGGGGTACCCCAGGGATCGGTACTAGGACCAATTCTCTTTCTAATTTACATCAACGACATAGATGAGGGTCTCACCTGTACAATCTCAAAATTTGCTGACGATACAAAAATTGCAAATAGCGTACTCTCAAAAGAATAAGTTGACGATATGCAACACAATCTAGATAAATTGTCATGTTGGGCCCAAATTTGGCAAATGAGTTTCAATGGGATAAATGTAAAGTACTACATATCGGATACCTAAATGAGAAAGCAAACTATTCGATGAATGGCACTCAGCTTAAGAATGTAAACAGAGAAACCGATCTGGGAGTAACAATATCGAGTAACCTAAAACCGAGTCAACAATGTTCAGAAGTTGTTAAGAAGGCAAACAAAATAATTGGCTTTATAGGCAGGTCATTTGAGCATAAATCCAAAGAAGTTATCCTAACCCTTTACAATTCCTTAGTCCGCCCTCTTCTGGAATGCTGCGTTCAATCCTGGTGCACTTATTACCAAAAAGATATAAACAAGCTAGAACGAGTTCAACATAGAGTTACCAAAATGATACCTAGCCTAAAGAACAAACCATACGAAGAGCGTCTTAGAGAATTAAATCTATTTAATTTAACCCAGCGCAGATTAAGAGGTGACTTAATTCAAGTGTTCAAAATCATCAAAGGCATCGACAATATGAACTGTAGTAAGTACTTCACTATCGACCAATCTAATTACACGTGGGGAAACGGTTGCAAAATTATTGGTAAATCTTTTAACTCACACGAATCTAAGAATTTCTTCTTCAATCGAGTTGTCAACTTGTGGAATGGGCTTCCCCGAAACGTTATAGACTGCATCACCGTTGATTCATTTAAACTCCGCCTAAACAAATATCTCGCATCAAACCCACGACTGACTGCGTTTGTAAATGAATAACTTTATTTTATCCCCCCCTCAGTTACTAACCCATCTGTCCCCTACTAACTTCCTAATCCTGCCACGGACATTAGTTCCAGGGCAGTAATTCCCTTTCCAATGTTCCCTTACCCACTCTAAACCACTGTTTGGACACTTGATCCTCAGTGTTTTGGAGGACATGCAACCTAGAAGGGTCACTATATCTGTTGTTGCTTGATTTCCTTTGTACTCCTTTGTACTCCTTGGCATGAGCACCCACTGAACACAAGAAACAGACAAATAACAACCATTAAACTTGTTATATATACATATTAAGCCTACACTGATAAACAAACTCCACAAACCCAATGAGCCCTGCAAGGCAGTCGGCCTGCAGGTACTGTAAGTACTTGGAGTAAGATCATAAGGCTAGTCATAACAGAAGGCTCTTTATCCACTTAGCAATCCATCATAGAAATAGGACAGCAAAACAGAGAGAGAGAGAGAGAGAGGCTGGAGAGTGAAACAAAGAGTAGGGAGAGAGAGCGATTCCCATTAAAACCTTCCAGTGCTGCCCGCCAGTAATCATATGCTCATTATTTCACCCCAGTGGCCAGCCCTAGTTACCATTCAAGTTAAAAGTCCTCACCCACGTACTATTTTCCAACGTTCTGGTATCCGCTTCTAATTTCGTCAAAACATTACATTATATAAGCAAAACAAGTCACCGTGCGTGGGTTAAATTCCAGGACTTACTAATTAATTTATGTTTTGGTCTGAGGAAAACAATATATATATACGATCAAAGTGCTCAAACAATACTTACTCATTATCTTCTACCAAAACCTGACCGAATTCTGTTCATTATTCCAGCCAAGTGCCCAGATCTACTGTGCTACCACTCCAGTCCAAGTCCTCCCCCACCATGATACACAGTATAGTAGTTTACACCTTTCCCGTGTCCAATTCTAATTTGTAACAATATAGTATTGAACAGTTATCATCTCTCTCTCTCTCTCTCTCTCTCTCTCTCTCTCTCTCTGACACACACACACACACACACACACACACACACACAAACACTAACACTGAATCTGAACCAACAAAAGACACAAACACTGAGCCGGGTCATGTTATTGTCAAACACTTTGAGGATACTCACTTGATATACTCTATCAATTTATACCATGTCTATGTTGTTTTTATATATTTTATATTCTGTCAATACAGTATACTTGATATATCTAGTAATTGTTGGTGAAACAGCAGTTTATAAAAGGGGCGTATAATTACCCCATTAATCTTATACATTGCCACCACCAAATACAATATTTGTATATATTTATGTAACCATAAACCATCACATCTATAAAACCATTATCTTATATATGCCATTACCCATTTATTATCAAACTTTGACAACTATAATGTTTACTATCTTAATACACATATTTGATTATAATGTTATCCCATAATGTGATTATAACCACAACATTTTAAGCACCTCTTCCTGCTATCTAGTCAACACGTTTGTCTGACTCATAATTCCTTCACACCACTCCCTTCCTGTCCTCTCTCTCCCTAAATAAATCCTCAACACCCAAGAGGACACTTCATCTCGGTTCCCCATTAGGGCAACACCTAGTCTAGAGAGCTCCCTTGAAGAGCTCAACTCCCTTACAACTCACACTCTCAATTACTTAATTCTCATAAGCTCATCTAACGGAAATCCTCATACACTAGCTACTTCATTCGTCTAATTATAACTTGCATAACTCATTATATCTAAGCCACTATATCTTATTACTGTATTATGAGAAACATATTACAATAGTTTACTGGTAGGCCTACTACTATTATTTCAAAATGGTATACTGTTAATCTGATCTATTGAAGTGATTATACCCATTTTTACATAAAGAACTTTATTACTTAACCTCACAATAATTCTATTTCATAAATGTAGTGATCTGACATTCCCACATGCTCACGCACCACACCATAGAATCGAGTCCAATTGTCTAGGAATGGAATTGCATTTTCATTTCAATACTTTTCCAGTCAGCAATTGATGCCTATAGCCCTGGACGACCATTCCTTCCTTACCCCTCTTCTTGGTAAGATGCTGCGTGGAACGTGTATTCCTCCCTTCCTCCCAACGTTCTCAAACACCTAACGGTAAGCAGCTCCTTAGTCCTACCTATTCACACATGTTTTCTCCCTGTACTGAGACATAATATTGGGGCATTCTCCATTATCATCCATGATGTTGTCTATTTTTTCGACTATCCTTCCAACTCCGGCATCAGGCAGACACACAACTTCCCTATGATTAGTACAGGTAGCACATCCAGCTGTCTGACCATGGAATTACCAACAATGGAAGCAGACTTCCTTTTCCTTGTCGATGATCCATTGACAGCAGCGGCAGAAACCCCTTGCAGCAGGAACTCCTGGAGTGGCAGCAGAGGCTGGTACTACAGGGGTAGTAGTGTGAGCAGGAACTCCTGGAGTGGCACCAGAGGCTGGTACTACAGGGGTAGTATTGTCAGCAGGAACTCCTGGAGTGGCAGGAGAGGCTGGTACTACAGTGGTAGTAGTGTGAGCAGGAACTCCTGGAGTGGCAGCAGAGGCTGGTACTACAGGGGTAGTAGTGTGAGCAGGAACTCCTGGAGTGGCAGCAGAGGCTGGTACTACAGGGGTAGTAGTGTCAGCAGGAACTCCTGGAGTGGCAGCAGAGGCTGGTACTACAGGGGTAGTATTGTCAGCAGGAACTCCTGGAGTGGCAGGAGAGGCTGGTACTACAGGGGTAGTAGTGTCAGCAGGAACTCCTGGAGTGGTAGCAGAGGCTGGTACTACAGGGATAGTAGTGTCAGCAGGAACTCCTGGAGTTGCAGCAGAGGCTGGTACTACAGGGATAGTAGCATCAGCAGGAACTCCTGGAGTGGCAGCAGAGGCTGGTACTACAGGGGTAGTAGTGTCAGCAGGAACTCCTGGAGTTGCAGCAGAGGCTGGTACTACGTTGGTAGTAGTGTCAGCAGGAACTCTTGGAGTGGCAGCAGAGGCTGGTACTACAGGGGTAGTAGTGTCAGCAGGAACGGGAGTGGCAGCAGAGGCTGGTACTACAGGGGTAGTAGTGTCAGCAGGAACTACTGGAGTGGCAGCAGAGGCTAGTACTACAGGGGTAGTAGTGTCAGCAGGAACTCCTGGAGTTGCAGCAGAGGCTGGTACTACGTTGGTAGTAGTGTCAGCAGGAACTCCTGGAGTGGCACCAGAGGCTCGTACTACAGGGGTAGTACCATTGGCAGGTACTGTACTCTTTGAGTTATAGTGACAAGTGACGCTTCAACCCCTCCCTTTTCTTGTCTATTCCCAACCCTACATTCATCTTGTAAGGAAGAGAATATATTTGTTACTCTCACACCTACATCATAACATGTTTGAGTGTGACCTTCCCTCCCTGGTTGCCAATCTCTTTCCATCAATTATTATGACGGCTTTCCATCACAATGTCCCTTGTCTCATTCATCTAATCCCTTACCTGTAATAGGAGCTGCTGAAGGTCGTTCAGAGATTTGTTATCCATACCTGCCTGATGATATTCATATTTATGTTCACCAACTCAGCTAAGAATAAGAGCTAATCACACAATAAACTGATGTAAAATACTGAACTAAAACACTTGTCACCACACTAAGGAGTAAACAAGTCACTAGTCACTAAGGTCTCTGAGGCCCAGGAGCAGGTACAACACACCCTCACTTGAGAAGGTCTAGGTCACAACTGTATTGTCTACTACTGTATACACAACACAGTAACCAGTGATGGGTTGAGTCCGTCTAGTATGTGGTGAAGTAGTGGTATACGTCCACAGTCCATAATAATAGTAAAGTGTACAACACTAACCAGTGATGGGTCCAGTCCTTCTAGCATGTGGTGAAGCTGTGGTATAGGTCCAGGAGTAGCCCAGGGTGGAGTATGGCTGGGACCATCCACACAGTCCACCGGGGAACTCACACGCTACACGGGACAACCCTGAAGGAAGGAATACAGGTTATATAATATACACCATAGGCTTGACTGGGTGGCAAGGTTGGAGAGGTACACAATTAGCGAGCCAACTCCACAAAAGTGTGTGGGTTCGAGTCTTGCCCACCCAGTTAGTGATCCTGTCCACGATACTTGATGCAAGCTAGCTTGGCAGAGTAGCCGCTGCCCCATTCCTATCCTCGCAAAGGATTGGCTGAGGGGCTGAAGTGTATCAGTATAGATAAGATATCATCTTTATTTATTATATTTATTTTACAATGCGCAATCAAGCAATTCTAATGATTAAGTGCAGATCAAGAATGATATCTGAACTCGGAGACGTAAGAAATTATGCATTGAATAATGAATATAAGAGGACCTTAGTGATTAAAATTGTCCTAAACGCCACCTTGGCCGTGACATTGAATAATGAATATAAGAGGACCTTAGTGATTAAAATTGTCCTAAACGCCACCTTGGCCGTGACATTGAATAATGAATATAAGAGGACCTTAGTGATTAAAATTGTCCTAAACGCCACCTTGGCCGTGACATTGAATAATGAATATAAGAGGACCTTAGTGATTAAAATTGTCCTAAACGCCACCTTGGCCGTGACATTGAATAATGAATATAAGAGGACCTTACTGATTAAAATTGTCCTAAACGCCACCTTGGCCGTGACATTTTTTTTTTTTTGCCAAAAAATTTACACAATTATCTAATAGGGGGGTCTTAGGAGGGTATTATCTAATAGGGGGGTCTTAGGAGGGTATTATCTAATAGGGGGGTCTTAGGAGGGTATTATCTAATAGGGGGGTCTTAGGAGGGTATTTTCTAATAGGGGGGTCTTAGGAGGGTATTATCTAATAGGGGGGTCTTAGGAGGGTATTTTTTTAAGCTTGATGAAGGTATAATATGTCTATTCTTTCATCAAGATATAATAAAATACCCCCAAGACCCCCTTTCGAGATGAATGTGTACATGTTTCGGTACAAAAAGATGTCACGGCCGAGGTGGCATTTAGGACATTGCATTACTAAGGTCCTCATATTATTAACATGGATATTATAAAGTGAGCAACAATAGATTATAACAAATATATCAATATCATCCGTGAGTCAGTCACGGGATTCATTCATCAACTTAGTCACTAGGAGTTACGAAGTCGCTAAAGGCTAACCTGGCAAATATTGGACACACTACCTTGCAATGCCAAACAGTAGGCTGCATGGCCTGTCCTATGGATATTTTGTTTTAACTAAGAAAATCTTCACAATTATCATATACATTGCTTTGTATAATAGGCAATTAAACGCAGAATATGTAATACAAGTTATCATTTTGAAAGCTGCAATACACAATAATAAACTTAAATGAATAATGATGAGTATAAGATAACTTATGAATAATGATGAGTATAAGATAACTTATGAATAATGATGAGTATAAGAACTTATGGATAATGATGAGTATAAGATAACTTATGAAATGATGAGTATAAGATAACTTATGAATAATGATGAGTATAAGATAACTTATGAATAATGATGAGTATAAGATAACTTATGAATAATGATGAGTATAAGATAACTTATGGATAATGATGAGTATAAGATAACTTATGAATAATGATGAGTATAAGATAACTTATGAATAATGATGAGTATAAGATAACTTATGAATAATGATGAGTATAAGATAACTTATGGATAATGATGAGTATAAGATAACTTATGAATAATGATGAGTATAAGATAACTTATGAATAATGATGAGTATAAGATAACTTATGAATAATGATGAGTATAAGATAACTTATGAATAATGATGAGTATAAGATAACTTATGAATAATGATGAGTATAAGATAACTTATGAATAATGATGAGTATAAGATAACTTATGGACAATAAGAGTGATTTACTTGTATTGTAATGAATAATGATGAGTATAAGATAACTTATGGACAATAAGAGTGATTTACTTGTATTGTAATGAATAATGATGAGTATAAGATAACTTATGGACAATAAGAGTGATTTACTTGTATTGTAATGAATAATGATGAGTATAAGATAACTTATGGACAATAAGAGTGATTTACTTGTATTGTAATGAATAATGATGAGTATAAGATAACTTATGGGCAATAAGAGTGATTTACTTGTATTGTAATGAATAATGATGAGTATAAGATAACTTATGGACAATAAGAGTGATTTACTTGTATTGTAATAATGATGAGTATAAGATAACTTATGGACAATAAGAGTGATTTACTTGTATTGTAATGAATAATGATGAGTATAAGATAACTTATGGACAATAAGAGTGATTTACTTGTATTGTAATGAATAATGATGAGTATAAGATAACTTATGGACAATAAGAGTGATTTACTTGTATTGTAATGAATAATGATGAGTATAAGATAACTTATGGACAATAAGAGTGATTTACTTGTATTTTTCCAGGTGGTTTTTCGATTATTTTCCGACTTTTTTCTATAGTTTAAAAAACTTATATTAACGAGATTCATATGTCCAAAAAACGATGATATTTATTTTTAATAGTTGTAATGAAATTGTACATAAACGATGTACTTACGTTAACAGTAGAAACGAAGTGGAATGTGTTAAATGTGGGACATCAGCTGTACAAACTCAGGCAAACATTTGTGATATGTGTGAATCACCCATAACACGTCGACAGATAATCCAAACCTGTGTTAAGTGTAAAGCTGTAGCACACATGAAGTGCATTACTAAGAAGGCCGACAGTAAAGAACATGACTTTTTTATGCAATAAGTGTGCCTTGCATTTATTATCGAATGTTGATGTAAATGAACCAAATAACAACTCAGAATTCAGCCAGGACACATTAAAAGATGAATATAGAGTTTTCACCAACAAAGGGCTCCATCTTATCCACATCAACGCCAGATCAATGTACCATAAATTGTCAGAAATAAACTTGTTCGCTAATAAGGCCACAGCTTAAATAATTGCACTTACAGAAACCTGGCTGGACTCTAGTATAAATGATGGTGAAATAAATATTCAAGGTTTCAATATGGTTCGTAGTGATCGTAACAGACAAGGGGGAGGAGTATGTCTGTATGTAAAAAACAACCTCACACACACAATTAGGAACGACCTCCATATAGAAAACCACGAAGCTCTTTGGATTGGCTTACACCTGCCTAGGACAAAACCCATCACAATTGGAGTGTGCTATAGGCCACCAGACGACCCACAATTCCTAAACAAATTTGAACGAACTTTGTCATTACTAGACCCCCGGAATGAATCTATTATACTAGGGGATTTTAACTTGTGTTACAAACAACGAAATAATAGGCTTGTACGAGAATACAGGCACATACTGACAATGCACAATCACAAACAACTCATCACAACCCCCACACGTATCTCTGATAACACTGCTACAATATTAGACCATATAAATTGTAACAGAGAGGACAAAATATCACAATTAGGGGTTATACAAACAGGGATAAGTGATCACTTCGTCACATATTGTACACTTAAAAAATCAAAAATTACCCTAGAAAATCACAAGGTCATTAGACCAAGGTCACTCAGAAACTACAACAAAGAAACATTTTGGACATTTTATGGAATACAGATTGGTCTCCAGTGTTTGGAAATACAAACGTTAATGAAGCATGGGTTGGCTTCAGAACCATCATCACAAACATCCTAGAAGAAATAGCCCCTCTGAAAGACATACGAATTAAAGCAAGATCAGACCCATGGATCAACAATGACATACTACACCATCTGGATTACAGAGACAATCTGTTAAAAAGGCTAGTGAAACATAGACAGGATCATGGTCTGAAACATGAGTTCAACAGGGCTAGGAATAAACTGAGTAGGAAAATTAAATCAGCGAAATCGAATTATTTCCACAGTAAGGCAGAGGAATATCAGAGTAACCCCAAAACACTATGGAGGCACTTAAAAACAACGGGCTACAGCAACAAGGCAAGGGATTCATCTAACACTAATATTGCTCTCAAAATTAATGATCAGGTTTGCCATGATAAACGACAAATTTCAACCTACTTTAACTCCTTCTTCACCTCCATTGCAAACACACTAGCACAGAACCTACCACAACCTCCCAATAAATACACCACAACAACTGCCACCTTTCAACATCTCTACAGGGATAAAGGCGTACACCCGAACACTTTTGGATTGCAAAATGTTACACCAAAATACACATTTGAGGAGCTCTCTAACCTAAATGTATATAAAAGTACAGGACCAGACAAAATTCCTGCCAAATTTCTACGAGATGGAGCCATTGGTATAGCAGGTCCCCTAACCCACATCATCAACCTGTCAATTAACACCAACACTGTACCTGCTGAACTGAAGGAAGCTATTGTAACCCCTCTATTCAAGAAAGGAAATAAATTAGATGTTAGTAACTACAGACCAGTTATCATATTATGTATTGTATTAAAACTCCTGGAAAGAGCTGTATACACCCAAATTGAACACTACCTCAAAGAAAATAATCTATTATATATGTTTCAATCAGGTTTCAGAGGCATGTACTCGACAGACTCCTGTCTCATCCATTTAACAGATCACATTCGTAAAGACATTTTTAAAGGTAACTACACCGGTATGGTTCTTCTTGACCTACAAAAAGCGTTTGATACAGTAGACCATAATATCCTATGTAATAAACTACAAGCAATGGGCATTGGGTCAGTGAACTGGTTTAAATCTTATCTTAGTGGTAGAACACAAAGAGTCAAAATTGATGATATTCTTTCTTATCCTATGCCAATTAACTGTGGGGTCCTGCAGGGAAGCATCCTTAGTCCCTTTCTCTTTCTCTGTTATGTGAACGACATGGAACTGAGCGTATCATGTAAATTATTACTGTATGCTGATGACAGTGTGCTTCTGGTTTCAGAGAAAGACCCAATAAGTATTTCCGCCTCACTTTCCAAAGAACTAGAATCGTGTAGTGATTGGCTAGTGGACAATAGACTATCTCTTCACCTGGGCAAGACAGAATCCATCTTATGTGGAACAAAACGCAAATTGAAAGACATTACATAAGAACATAAGAAAATGGGAGTCTGCAAAAAGCCGATCGGCCCATACAAGGCAGATCCCTGTCACACCCAACCCTAATTACAAGGCCCAATTATAGACCCATCTCACTAATACCTTGAGTACTGACCCCACCAAACGGTCAGTGATTAACACAAGATTACGGGGGTCTGCTGAGCGCCGATTGGCCCACACCTGGTAGATCCCCCTCACACCCAACCCCTCTCGTCCATATGCCTATCTAATTTTATCTTAAAGCTCCCTATCGTTCTTGATCCCACTATATCACTTGGTAGCCTATTCCACCCATCTACAACTCTGTTACCAAACCAATATTTGCCTATATCTTTTCTGAAACGAAATTTATCTAATTTGAAACCATTTGTACGAGTTATTTCGCTATCACTTAGCTTTAGTACATTTTCCATGTCTCCTTTATTAATTCCACTAACCCACTTGAATACCTCTATCATGTCACCTCTAACTCTGCGTCTCTCTAACGAATGTAAGCCTAATTTCTTCAATCTTTCTTCATACGGAAGATTTCTAATATTATGGATCATTTTTGTCATTCTACGTTGTACTCTCTCCAATGAATCTATGTCCATTCTGTAATAAGGACACCAAAATTGAACAGCATAATCCATATGGGGTCTCACTAATGACAAGTAAAGTTTTAAGATAACATCAGCAGTTCTGTTACTCACACTCCTAGATATGAACCCGAGAATCCTGTTTGCCTTGTTACGAACGCTTATACATTGTTTTCTAGGCTTCAAATCATTGCTAACAAACACACCTAGATCTTTCTCACAGTCTGAGTTTTCTAATTCCATATTAGCTAGTTTATATTTAAAATTTGTATGCATCTTTAATACCTTGCATTTGTCAATGTTAAACTTCATCTGCCATTTTACTGACCATTCGTGTAAGGTATCTAGATCCCTTTACAGACACTCTATATCTCTAACGGAATCAATTTTTCTCCCCATTTTGGTATCGTCTGCAAATTTACTTATCCTACTAGTTATACCTAAATCAAGGTCATTTATGTATATAATAAACAACAAAGGACCTAATACAGATCCCTGGGGGACACCACTCTTGACTGATCCCCACTCTGACTTAGTACCATTTAAGCTGACTCTCTGCTTCCTACCAATTAGCCATGACCTAATCCATCCAAACAACGCCCCACCTATTCCATGTGCCTCAACCTTTCTCATCAATCTCTCATGAGGGACTCTGTCGAAAGCTTTACTGAAATCTAAATATATAATATCATATGACTTGTCATTATCTACTGTTTCATATACCTCTGAGAAAAAACTAAGCAAATTAGTAAGGCAAGAACGTCCCTGAGTGAATCCATGCTGAGAAGAATTGATTAAGTTAAATGTTTCTAAGTGGTTTCTCATTTTCCTAGCAATAATTGACTCTAGTAGCTTTCCTATGATTGAAGTGAGACTTATGGGACGGTAATTGGATGCTATTGATTTATCACCTTTTTTGAAAATCGGAACTACATTTGCAAGCTTCCAAGCTTCTGGAACTATACCTGTTTCTAATGAATTGTTAAAAAGAAATGTTAATGGGTAACTTAACTCATCTCTGCATTCTTTTAATACTCTAGCATATACCTCATCGGGACCAGGCGATTTCTGAGGTTTCAGTCTGTCAATTTCCTTAAGCACATCATTTCTACTTATAGTAACCGTACTTAACCTATTTTCTATACTATCGCTATATACCTTACGGACTTCTGGAATCTGTGCCAAATTTTCATTAGTGAAAACGGATAGAAACTGACTATTTAATGTACTGCACATTTCTAAATCGTTTTCTGTCAATTCTCCTATCGAAGTTTTAAGGGGGCCTATTTTATCTCTAACTTTAGATTTATATAGCTGGTAAAAAGCCTTAGGGTTATTTTTTGAGTCATTGGCTATCCTGATTTCATAATTTCTTTTGTCTGTCCTTATACCTTTTTTAACCTCTCTTGATAGATTCTGATAGTAAGCAAGTAGGTGAATTTCGCCTTTCTTAATTTTTCGATATATTCCTCTCTTTTTTCCTAGGTCTAATAGTCTATTATTCATCCATTTGGGTTGGTTCTGTGTTGATCTAAATTTTCTTTTGGGGATATATTTATTTTGTGCATTGTGGAGTGAAGAAATAAAATGATTATATGTAGCTGTCAAATTATCCTGAGTTAAGACAGGTATCTGAGAGAGAGTATGTTCATTAGCGTACCTGGGTCCACTTAATAGTTTAACCATAGGATCGACTCTTAAGGCTCTTCTTAATCCACCATAATTGGCTTTTCTGAAATCTGGGATAATTGTCGTATTCTCTTTAGCCTTTCCTGTCCATTGTATGTTAAAATATATTGATTTATGATCACTATTTCCTAGTTGGTCTCCTATCTCTACATTATTTATAATTTGTTCATTATTACTGAGAACTAAATCCAGGATATTATTACCTCTAGTAGGCGAGTCTATGAATTGAAATAAAAAACTATCCTGTACCGCCTCAATAAACTCTTTTGAATCTGAGTCGCCGATTTGATGCTGCCAGTCAACATTCGGAAAATTAAAATTCCCCATAATACACACATTGCTAAACCTTGATGCTATTTTCACTTCCTGCCATAAAGCTGTACCTTCGTTTCTACTCATATTTGGTGGTCTATAAATAACTCCAATAATTATGGTCTCACTACCTTCGCTAACCTCTACCCATTGAGGGCTTCTCGGTCAACTGTAATGATATTCCCATTACAACAGTGTCACAAGTGAAATATCTCGGACTAAAACTAGACTCGACTCTGTCTGGTGAAACAATCTTGGAATCGATCCTGAGTAAATGTAGAGCACGTATTAAATACCTGTATAGACAGGTGGGATGCTTGCCAGCGGCGACCAAAAAGACCCTATGCCAAGCGCTTGTTCAATGTCATTTTGACTATTCTGTGTCATCCTGGTACTCTGCATCATCTAAATCAGCACAGCACAAACTTCAGGTCACTCAAAATAAAATGGTTAGGTTCATGCTGAACCTAGGACCCAGATCGCATATTGGCCAGGAACAACTTCAGTCACTTGGTATGCTCAATGTCTGACAGGACTAAACAAATCAGACTCATAAATGCCTTCAAGATATTTTATGAAAGGGCTACAGAGTATTTAAAGAGTAATTTTGTTAAAGCAAATGAGAGGATTGGACACAACACAAGGAGTAGGATGTATAATTTTACGGTCCCGAGAATCCTAGGACAGGGTAAGCTAACATTCTTCTTCACTGCAATCAAAGACTGGAACAACCTACCCCAGTCAGTCCGTGAAAAGAGAACACTGTATTCCTTCAGACGTAGCTTGAAGGAGCACCTGAACCGGACAGCTGCGAGAAGGGAGCACCAAGCTTATGTCTACTACTAAATACGACATAAGAGATAGGCTAAACAAACTGAAATTATTACTGAAATATTTTGACCACTCCAACTATAGAATGCAAGGTATCTTAATATAACCCCCTAGAAATACTATAGAATGCAAGGTATCTTAATATAACCCCCTAGAAATACTATAGAATGCAAGGTATCTTAATATAACCCCCTAGAAATACTATAGAATGCAAGGTATCTTAATATAACCCCCTAGAAATACTATAGAATGCAAGGTATCTTAATATAACCCCCTAGAAATACTATAGAATGCAAGGTATCTTAATATAACCCCCTAGAAATACTATAGAATGCAAGGTATCTTAATATAACCCCCTAGAAATACTATAGAATGCAAGGTATCTTAATAAAAAACCCTAGAAATACTATAGAATGCAAGGTAACTTAATATAACCCCCTAGAAATACTATAGAATGCAAGGTATCTTAATATAACCCCCTAGAAATACTATAGAATGCAAGGTAACTTAATATAACCCCCTAGAAATACTATAGAATGCAAGGTATCTTAATATAACCCCCTAGAAATACTATAGAATGCAAGGTAACTTAATATAACCCCCTAGAAATACTATAGAATGCAAGGTATCTTAATATAACCCCCTAGAAATACTATAGAATGCAAGGTAACTTAATATAACCCCCTAGAAATACTATAGAATGCAAGGTATCTTAATATAACCCCCTAGAAATACTATAGAATGCAAGGTATCTTAATATAACCCCCTAGAAATACTATAGAATGCAAGGTAACTTAATATAACCCCCTAGAAATACTATAGAATGCAAGGTATTAATATAACCCCCTAGAAATACTATAGAATGCAAGGTATCTTAATATAACCCCCTAGAAATACTATAGAATGCAAGGTATCTTAATATAACCCCCTAGAAATACTATAGAATGCAAGGTAACTTAATATAACCCCCTAGAAATACTATAGAATGCAAGGTATCTTAATATAACCCCCTAGAAATACTATAGAATGCAAGGTATCTTAATATAACCCCCTAGAAATACTATAGAATGCAAGGTATCTTAATATAACCCCCTAGAAATACTATAGAATGCAAGGTAACTTAATATAACCCCCTAGAAATACTATAGAATGCAAGGTATCTTAATATAACCCCCTAGAAATACTATAGAATGCAAGGTAACTTAATAACCCCCTAGAAATACTATAGAATGCAAGGTATCTTAATATAACCCCCTAGAAATACTATAGAATGCAAGGTAACTTAATATAACCCCCTAGAAATACTATAGAATGCAAGGTATCTTAATATAACCCCCTAGAAATACTATAGAATGCAAGGTATCTTAATATAACCCCCTAGAAATACTATAGAATGCAAGGTATCTTAATATAACCCCCTAGAAATACTATAGAATGCAAGGTAACTTAATATAACCCCCTAGAAATACTATAGAATGCAAGGTATCTTAATATAACCCCCTAGAAATACTATAGAATGCAAGGTAACTTAATATAACCCCCTAGAAATACTATAGAATGCAAGGTATCTTAATATAACCCCCTAGAAATACTATAGAATGCAAGGTATCTTAATATAACCCCCTAGAAATACTATAGAATGCAAGGTATCTTAATATAACCCCCTAGAAATACTATAGAATGCAAGGTATCTTAATATAACCCCCTAGAAATACTATAGAATGCAAGGTAACTTAATATAACCCCCTAGAAATACTATAGAATGCAAGGTATCTTAATATAACCCCCTAGAAATACTATAGAATGCAAGGTATCTTAATATAACCCCCTAGAAATACTATAGAATGCAAGGTAACTTAATATAACCCCCTAGAAATACTATAGAATGCAAGGTATCTTAATATAACCCCCTAGAAATACTATAGAATGCAAGGTATCTTAATATAACCCCCTAGAAATACTATAGAATGCAAGGTATCTTAATATAACCCCCTAGAAATACTATAGAATGCAAGGTAACTTAATATAACCCCCTAGAAATACTATAGAATGCAAGGTATCTTAATAAAAACCCCTAGAAATACTATAGAATGCAAGGTAACTTAATATAACCCCCTAGAAATACTATAGAATGCAAGGTATCTTAATATAACCCCCTAGAAATACTATAGAATGCAAGGTATCTTAATATAACCCCCTAGAAATACTATAGAATGCAAGGTAACTTAAAATAACCCCCTAGAAATACTATAGAATGCAAGGTATCTTAATATAACCCCCTAGAAATACTATAGAATGCAAGGTATCTTAATATAACCCCCTAGAAATACTTTCTCTAAAGTATCTACTTATTTTATCCTCCCTTTTTCCTCAGCTAACCTACTCACAAGGACCCCAATGGAAATACGCCTAACGGCCTTATTGGGCTATCCTTAGTTGGAATTATGCAAAGCTGGTACATGTCATATTTGTAACATACTATGTGGTACCAACATTGTAAAATGCTAACTGAATAAATATTATTATTATTATTATTATTATAAGGAAGGAAGTTACACTCTCCAGAACTCAAAACTCTCCATTGGAATTCAAGTGCCACATTTATAACACTACTAAATTAAACAGACTCCTTGAGGGGGGATGCGCGGAATTTGTGGTCATTTATGTATCTTATTATGCGTATAGTTTTCTCCCGAAGGATGAATCCTCTTAAATTACAGGCTTGCTATTGCTCGCCAGGAAAAAGCTACACCTAGATGACACGACAAGTCTTAATAATGACAAAAAAAATGGGGCAAAAGGTCTTTAAATCGCCAAACTAATGGGCAGAACGTCTTAAAATCTGAAAATGAATGGGGTTAAACACGAGGCAGAAGGGGAACCAGAAAAACGGCTCATCACCTCTTAAATGTGAGTCACCTTTATAGCGCGATAATAATGATCACCCTTACTAGTTATCAGGTCCAGGAACCACAATTTGGATCCCATTAACTCCTTCACTTCCATGTTTTTGTTTTGTTTAATGTTATATATATATATATATATATATATATATATATATATATATATATATATATATCGGTATATAGTACAACTTGCTATGAAAATTGAAACAATGGAACACCATTGGTGTTTAATAGTGTTCCATTGTTTCAATTTTCCTAGCGAGTTTTACTACATCATTTGATCACACGTATTTGTGATTTAACCTCCATATATACAGTATATACAATCCTTTAACCTCCATATATACAGTATATACAATCCTTTAACCTCCATATATACAGTATATACAATCATTTAACCTCCATATATACAGTATATACAATCATTTAACCTCCATATATACAGTATATACAATCATTTTATCAGCTTTGTGAAGACCACTATGGGGTCAAAGTTATTTCACTTAACATTCTGACTCCCGCGGGTTGTTCCTAAGCTGGATTAAACAGCGAAATATGACGATAGGTATAACAAAAAACAGAATAGCGGCATTGTACTGAAAATGTCATAAAACCCGTAAAGTCTAAGTGAAACTAAAGTTATTACCGGCAAATATTGATCGGGCAGTTTTTATGTATATATATTTGATTTAATTTATTTACTATATTTAGCCAAACTTTTACGACATATATTAACATTTATAGTATTAAAATATGTATTTTTCAGCTTGCCAGTCAAGAGCATAAAACACTTACAAAGGCACCTACCAAAATGTAGCCCCCCTAAAAACGCTGACCGAAAATTGAACGGAAAATAATTATGCTAATGTGCTGCCGAATTAAATTGGGTTAATATATACTGATACTAAACATGTGTAATTGACGACATATTAACTTATTCATGATGCTGATCAGAAACATTTTGCAGTAAGAGAGTAGTTTCTTTTCCGATGATTGATCCGAAAATATAACATATATTAAGCACGAGTTTGAAAATTACTCTGCGACATTCTCCTATGAGTACCGGTAGGCCCATATTATTTACTTTGTATCCAGGTGGAACGATCATAAAGGATCACTGTATAAACCTATCCTAGCCTAATAGGTCAATTAGGTTTGTTGGTGAACCTAGAGACCCTATTGTAACCGAGATCGGCCAACCTCCGCCATATTGCTGTCACTGGTGTCATTAGCCTCACACCACACTCAAATAGGTCAATGATCACGATCCACATATGACAATACTGCTACAAAATATATAGCTTTACATGATCATAATTAAAGTATCAACCCGTTGTTAGTTAATTGTATATATGTATGTATATACTCAGGCACAATAACCCATAGCCGGGGGTGGCCGACTCAAGATAGAGCCCGAACAGAAACAACAATGAAAGTTTCAATTCGTAGGGTCCGGGACCACTTTCGCGTTCTGTCGCCCTATACTGTCTCGCCTAGTAGGTCAATTTTGCATGGGGAGGAGGAGGTGGGGAGGGGGGGGGGAGGCAAGTATTCATCACATGCAGTTCTGCCTTTTGTCTTCCTCATCCACATAAAACAAAAAAAAGTTTATCGAGATCGTATTTACCTATTTGAGTCGTATAGGTAGATTATAAACTAAACAAATCGTCTAATGGTAACCAAAATATGATGACAACTACGCAATGGTGGTAAAGGTTTTAAGAGCTACGAGGATCAGACCGTAGTAGTTATACTGAATGTCTGTTTTAATCTTACTTAACCCTCCAGCTATAAGCTGTTGGGTGAACAGAAGTATATGGTGTATGGAGACCCTCAAATCGTCTTGACTCGGAATTGAACTTAGGTTCTCTCGGTTGATGATAGCGCAGCCTCCTGGAGCACTACCACCAGGTTCGGGCCCCTATACTATTAGGCGGGGCGTGCCAGTCTGGAAATACACTATGCACTGTTCCCTCTGGATCCCTTCGGCCAGGTCAGCCTCAAGGCACCAAAACCAGGTCTGGGGGGGGGGGGGGGGGTAATATTCAGTGCCAGTGTGCCGTCAGCTTGGGTTATAGAACAATGAAGTCCAGCTACAATACTACCCCACCATGTAAACACTGTAGCCAACTCATGCATGACGTCAAACAGCACCCAGGTAAAACTAGCATAGACCCCTGTGGCACCTGAGACAATATAGTGGAGCAGATAACTGCAAATTTCAGGAGAATCGTTCATTTCCGGAAACAAGCACCACATTTGGCACATATACTCCTTGGGGATTGCTCTTTTGATAAAACCCGTTAGCCACCTAAAAATTCAAGATGGCGGCCATTTTTCAAGATGGCCGCCATTGAATATACAGAAATATTGCATTTCGCAATAAAATCGCAAAGACTTGTCCTATTTGAATGATCTTGATGTCAAATCATACATTTTTCACTATGAAGAATCCGAATTTGGAACCATGGACTTAATCACTAGCTTCCTTGTACCATAATATCAGTCCCGGAATCCTAATATTCTGCTAAATTAGAGGTTCATGTTACGTCTGACTCGGCTAAAATGCATGGTAGTGTATATCGTAGTAGTGTTACAGGTTTTGTATGTGTAGCATCTTCCTGTACAAGGCTTCCAAACTGGACATGACACGATGCGGTGAGGGGGGGGGGGGGGGGACGTTGAGAGACTTGCAGCGGAAGGTGTAGAGTAGTAGCTCAACAGAGCGGATGTCAACGCACAGCCAGGGCACACTGGTGGCACCGCTGCTGTGAAACTCAGCATTGGGTTCAGTATCAGCTGAATAATTAGTTTAGTGTAGCTAAATAATTAGTTTAGTGTCCCAAATGCTGTCTAATAAGCTCCGCATCAGTTAGCTACTGTAGATTACATGTAGTTTAACATAGATGTTTAGTTAGATAGCCGCACCTGAATTGACAGGGTGTGCCAGCGCGGGAGAGCCGAGCCAAGGGTAACGGGGCTTTACATTGCTTTGCATGTAGTTACCTGGATGGTGTACAGATCGCACGGGACTTAAATAATACTGGATGAACGATCGGGCTAGGTGTAGGCCATATATTTTTATTCCCGAATCTAGTCGTATCCCATACCTTATTGTGCATGATTGTGATCAAGGTGGTAAAAGGATAACCCCTCGGCCTTGATTCACTGAATACAGATAATTATCATACTGTGATTATCTGTTATATCTGTTATCATATAACATACTGTGTTATATCATACTGTGATTATCTGTTATATACTGTGATTATCTGTTATCTATTATATCTGTGTTACAGATAATTATCATACTGTATTCACCAAGATGGCAAATACAGATCCAGGACCGTCTAAATTCCGGACTGACTGGAGCAAGTGTTGTCTTTGCCAGAAGAAGAAGAGTGAAGAGCTCAAGTCACCACGTGCACAACAACCACAAGAACATGATGGCTACACTATGATTGCGACTACTATTCCCCTCTTTCACGCAATTAATGAGATGCCTATTGTTCTGGATCCAGCCAGACATGATGATGGTGGTGGCATTGAAGAAACTCTGAGGAGGAACAAGGCGCAGTATCACCAAAGTTGTCGCCTTATGTTCAACAACACGAAACTGGAGAGAGCCAGAAAAAGAAGAGCAGAGAGTGCTCAGCCAGTAGAATGCCAGACCAAGCTGCGTAGAACCAGCCTTGAAGGCCAAACGTGTTTCATATGTGACAAAGAAGCCCCATCCTCTGAACTCAGACAAGTTATGACGATGAACCTCAATAACAGACTTAATGAATGTGCCCAAACTTTAAATGACGGAAAACTTCTTGCAAGACTCAGCGGTGGAGATGCTATTGCACAGGAGCTCAAATACCATTTTGCATGCTTGACAGACCTGTACAATAGAGAGAGGACGTACCTCAGAGCCACCAAGAGACTGGAACAGGAACGTGCACCCGAAGAGGATGCCCACCCACAGGCATTCTCAGAGCTAGTCACATATCTAGTGGAGACCACCAGATCTGGCGAGGGTCCTGCAGTCTTCCGACTTGCAGACATAGTTCACCTGTATGCCCAGCGCCTGGAACAGCTGGGTGTTGATGCACCTGCTGTCAACTCCACAAGACTGAAGGAAAAACTGCTGTCAGAAATACCGGAGTTGGAAGTGCACAAGCAGGGAAGGGATGTTCTTCTGGCTTTCCAGAAAGATGTGGGCTTTGTCTTGTCAGAAGCCTCTGACTATTTTAGTGAAGCTATTATCCTTGGCAAAGCAGCTAACATCTTGCGAAGACATATGCTGGACCACAAGTCCACATTTGATGGAACCTTCCATGAGGGGTGCATCGAGCAGGCCATTCCACTCACTCTTCTTCAGTTTGTGGCCATGCTTGAACACGGAGCGGACATCAAATCTCAACTGAGGTTTGGCGCATCAAAGACAGATCTAGCAATTGCTCAGCTGCTTCAGTACAACTGCTATGCAAGAGAGTGTGACTTGAAGGAGTTCTTCCGTCATGAGAACCAGTCACATCCTACTGCCCTCAGTGATGGTGGAAAGCTCCACACCTGTCAGAAATCCCACCTCACTACCATTCTTCAGAGCCAAGTTACAACCCCTGAGGCAGAGCCAGACGCCGACACCATCATCATTGATGGTGCAGCGTTGGTGAACAGTTTGCCCCCACGGAGTTCAAAGACGTTCGAAGAGTACGCAATGCTCGATGTCCTTCCTAGAATACAAGCATACTCTACCAAGTACAAGAGAACAGACATTGTGTTTGATGTCTACCGGCCATCTAGTGTGAAAGCTGAAACTAGATCAAAGCGAGGACGCGGGGTGAGACGCAGGGTGACAGGGAAGGGCAAAATTCCCTCAAACTGGCGAAACTTCCTGAGAGAAAATGACAACAAAGCCGAGCTGTTCAACTTTCTGGCTGATAAGATTGCACATGTGGCCACACCAAATGTGGTCATTGTGACCAAGGAAGAAGATGCTGTCAGCAACCGCACTATCAATCTGGCTGGGGTGGCACCGTGCAGTCATGAAGAAGCTGACACGCTGATCTTTGTGCATGCCAGGCATGCAACAGAAGCAGGCAGCAAAGTCATCATGGTCAAAGCCAGCGACACAGATGTTGTCGTCATTGCAGTCAGTGTTCTGCAGGCACTTCAGGAGCTAGGTCTGCAGCAGTTGTGGGTTGCCTTTGGCCAAGGACAGAACCTGAGGTGGGTTCCTGTACATGACTTGTGTTGCACTCTTGCAGAAAAGAGCAAAGGGATGCTCTTCTTCCATGCCTTCACTGGCTGCGATGTCGTTTCAGCATTTCGTGGCAAAGGGAAGAAGTCTGCTTGGCAAACCTGGGATGTTTGTGATGAGGCTTCCGGTGTCTTCAGCAAACTCAGCCAGTACCCACCAGTGATGAAGAAGACCTGGAGACCTTGGAGAAGTTCGTGGTCATGATGTACGACAGATCCAGCACAGCTGAAGGTGTCGATGATGCGAGGTTGGACATGTTTGCTCGGAAGCAGCCATTCCTCCAACCCGAGGAGCACTGAAGCAGCATGTGAAACGTGCTGCCTACCAGGCGGGCTGCATCTGGAGTCAGTCAACAGTATGTCAACCAGAAACGCAGACTCCTGCCAACTGGGGCTGGACCAAGAAAAGAGATCTGTGGCAGATCGTTTGGACAGAGCTCCCACCCATTGCAGAGAGTTGCCAGCAGCTGACCAAGTGTGGATGCAAGTTGGAATGCTGCGGTCGATGCAAATGCTACTGCTTTGGTCTGACCTACACGGCACTGTGCAGCTGCAGATGCGAGGTTTAGAAGCGTTGTAGTATACTCATCCAGGCAGCAAGACAAAAAGTGACAAACAAGTATAGGCCTACTGCCTACATGTACATCCAATAATATATCGGACAGATGGTGCCTATGATATGGGCACTTTTTACCCTAATTATGATTCCGGGACTGATATTATGGTACAAGGAAGCTAGTGAGTAAGTCCATGGTTCCAAATTCGGATTCTACATAGTAAAAAATGTATGATTTGACACCAAGATCATTCAAATAGGACAAGTCTTTGCGATTTTATTGCGAAATGCAATGTTTCTGTATATTCAATGGCGGCCATCTTGAAAAATGGCTGCCATCTTGAATTTTTAGGTGGCTAATGGGTTTTATCAAAAGAGCAATCCCCAAGGAGTATGTGTGCCAATTTTGGTGCTTGTTTCCAGAAATGAACGATTATTCCAGTTATCTGCCCCACTAAAGGCACTGGCTCGGAGGTGGTTGTTGTTGTTGTTTACTGTTGTTGTCGTTCTTGTTCGTTGTTGTTGCTTCATTGTTGATGTGTTTGCTAGAGCTTCCTGTTGTTTTAGGTGTTCTGGTTGCATGTTGAGATACTTGGGTCGCCGATATATGTGGTAGTGATTATACAGTTGGTGGCAGTGTGGTGTTGGCAGGGTACAGGTATTGAGGTGGCAGTGTGTGTCTGGCAGCATCAGTTGTGTAGATGAGGGGAGCCGCTGATGCTAGCTCCTTGTTTTGAACTTTGTTGCTAGGGACTGTTGAATGGTCGTTGTCTTCCTTACTTGTTTCGTGGTGAGGTTTCTTTAGTGTTGAACTAGGGCCTGGGTTGGTCTCTACATCTCCACACCTAATTAGAGTGTAGCACATCAGGTGTTGTAGCGAGGTCGTGCCAGATTACTTGCTAGGACGCTGCGTCTTCCCAATGTATGAAATTGACCAGGCAGGAATGGTGACAGAAATTTCGTTTGTGTGTGATTTCTGTGTGACGAGGTCTCTCAATACTTACTTAGTGTTGACCTGGTACACTACCGGACCCCTCTGCACCTGTATATAGGCACAGCCCCTCTGGTGTTGAGAAGGATGAGACAGAACCCTCCCTGTGAACTATAGATCCGTTTCAATTACCTCAGTTCCCTGCAAAATTTTAGAACATATCCTCCACCGACATATCATGGACCATTTTGATAGGTTCAATATACTTACTGACGCATAGCACGGCTTTCGACCTAAGAGGTCGTGCGAAACTCAGCTACTGGTGACCATACACGACATTTCCCGATCCCTTAATGACCCCAACATTAGACAAGTAGACGCCATAGTACTTGACTTCGCCAAAGCCTTCGACAAAGTCCCACACCAGAGACTTCTAGCAAAATTAGATTATTATGGCATCCGAGGCCCACTTCTTCACTGGCTTAAGACTTTTCTAACTAATCGTGAGCAACGTGTTGTTCTCGAGGGCTGTCATTCTTCTTCTGTATCTGTAACTTCTGGGATCCCACAGGGCACCGTCTTGGGCCCCCTACTTTTCCTTTCATATATTAATGACCTTCCACTCTCTCTTACTTCTACTACTAGACTTTTTGCAGACGATACCTTAGTTTACCGACCAATTATCAATAGGGACGATTGCCTCCGACTACAAGATGACTTAACTGCGCTTGAACAGTGGGAAGCCAAGTGGCAGATGACGTTCAGACCTGACAAGTGCCACCATATTTGCTTCACCCGTTCCAGTAAAATCATTCCATTCCCTAACAAACTTCACAATTAGATACCGTTCCCTCCCATAAATATTTGGGGGTCCACATCTCAGTGGACATGAGGTGGACCACTCACACGAGCAGCGTCAGAGCAAAGGCTAATAGGGCCCAGGGCTTTCTTCGCAGGAATCTCACAAAGTGTAACTCAAACATCAAAATTCAAGCTTTCAAATCACTAGTTCGGCCACACTTAGAATACTGCGACACCGTCTGGGATCCACACACTCACAATAATATCAATAAATTAGAGGCCATACAAAACAAAGCTGCAAGATGGATCAGACATGATTACAGACATACTACATCAGTCACTTTGCTCAAACAAGACATTAAACTAGACCCCCTTGTAACAAGAAGACAAATACACAGACAACAAATGTTATACAAAATCACAAACAATCTAGCGGACATAGACAAAGATACATATTTACACCCTACAAACATACAATTTACGAGACGCAGCCACAACTTAAAATACCACACATATCAGGCAAGCACGGACATATTAGGGGAGGTGTGGTGGAGTGGTCTTGCCACTGGCCTGGTAATCCAAAGGTCCCGGGTTCAAATCCCGATGTATCAATGGGAAGATATTATTGGGATGGAATTTGTGCTGTAGTATCAGTGCATTACCACAAGCCCACCGAATCGTCAATAAAATACCCTCATTGTTCCCTGATTAAATAGCACTGTATGAATATTCCCATATTCAAAACATGCTATAGGGGTGCAATGCCTGGTGAGTTATCTGCTCAACAGGTGGCGTTGTATGTTTGTAAGTGTGAGAGTCCGAGTGTAGGGGGTGAGACAGTGAAGCACGGGAACGAAGTGGCTTCAGAGATGGGGTCGTTTCGGGCCATGAGTGAGCACCGTGCCTCATGTGAAGGCAAGATGGCAGGTGCTCGTTGTACTCTACGTGCTTCACATGTCTCACTCCCTAGACTGGAACAAGACCTCATGGGCTTCACTGTTCATTGTAAAGCGGTGAATGTTAAGGCTCTCAGCCTATGCCCGAGAGGAGGTAAGTTGGAATATAGAAAAAAAAAAATAAAAATAAAAAAAAATATTCAGACATTAATTTTTTCCCCGCAGCATCCAAGAGTGGAATCACCTCCCATCTCACATAGTTAATAGCCCCACTCTTCATTCCTTTAGAAATAGGATCACTACTAATTATCTCCCTAATCCTTGACCCGATCCTATCCCTCTCATAATTCCCCTGCACAACCCCCGCATATCATGCTGCCCGAGAGCAGCTCTCTGCGGGTCCCCCTAACAAGAACAAGTAGGGAGAGAGCTACGCTCGCCCCCTTCAACCCTCCCGCCATCTTGGTTGTTATGGCTATCATATCAAATATAGAATTATGTAGGAGTTTTTAAGTTATTGTTTGATTATTGTTACGTACAGTTATTGTCGACACCTATGAAATAAGTCATTCATGCAAGTAAATTGTTGAATAAATTTAATCTTTTTAAAATTAATTATTGAGACTTTTTAAATTTGACATCAATAATTTTAATCAAGCATTTTTAACTTGAAGTTTCTCGTATAACTTCTGCTTACTGTTTGTCTGTATTTATCGATTATTTATCTGCTTATATTGTTATTATTTTTATTTTTTTTAAATTCATTGTTCTTGTTAAAAGAGTACTCTTTGTTTAAATTGATGTTGCTTCTTCATATTTTGCAATTATTAGACTGTATTTTATTGTATCGATTACTTTTGATAGTATCAATTGTTTACCTTTTTGATATCCTTAATATATTTGTACTATAAATGTAGGTTATTTGTAGGGTAGTCATTGGTAGGGGTCATTGTGTTCATGCTATGCTCACTGGTACCAACCCGATAACATTATCGATAGTAAGTACTGTATGTATTTGTAGGGTAGTCATTGGTAGGGGTCATTGTGTTCATGCTATGCTCACTGGTACCAACCCGATAGCATTATCGATAGTAAGTACTGTATGTATTTGTAGGGTAGTCATTGGTAGGGGTCATTGTGTTCATGGTATGCTCACTGGTACCAACCCGATAGCATTATCGATAGTAAGTACTGTATTTATTTGTAGGGTAGTCATTGGTAGGGGTCATTGTGTTCATGCTATGCTCACTGGTACCAACCCGATAGCATTATCGATAGTAAGTACTGTATTTATTTGTAGGGTAGTCATTGGTAGGGGTCATTGTGTTCATGCTATGCTCACTGGTACCAACCCGATAGCATTATCGATAGTAAGTACTGTATTTATTTGTAGGGTAGTCATTGGTAGGGGTCATTGTGTTCATGCTATGCTCACTGGTACCAACCCGATAGCATTATCGATAGTAAGTACTGTATTTATTTGTAGGGTAGTCATTGGTAGGGGTCATTGTGTTCATGCTATGCTCACTGGTACCAACCCGATAGCATTATCGATAGTAAGTACTGTATTTATTTGTAGGGTAGTCATTGGTAGGGGTCATTGTGTTCATGCTATGCTCACTGGTACCAACCCGATAGCATTATCGATAGTAAGTACTGTATGTATTTTGTACTATTGTTAATAGCTTGTCAAATTGCATATTTGTTTGAATAGAACATTTTGACATAAATGGTAGTTTCTTTATTCATTCAGAATTTAAAAGAATTTGCCAGTACGTCCTGAACTTCCCAAATTGACAATTCCTTGAACATAACGGGAGTACGTTAATATAAGTGCGACTAATTTGCTTAAGAAACAAATTCACTTATATAGTAACGTACATGCTATGTGGTGGTTTTGTGCTCTTATATTTCAAAATATTAATTTGCTAAAGCGTTATTTCCACATAGTGATTTTGACAAGTTCTTTGGTCTTTATTTTGTGTCGTCCCTGTTTTGGTTTGCATATATTGCAAGTTTTACATTATAATTACTACAATTTCAGAAGTCTCTCAGTTGAATGCAAACCTGCTTGTCACTGTACACTCAAAATCTAAGGTTCCTTCCCAACTTTGTTAAGAAATATGTCAATCCAATGAAATTGAAAGCCTGTAAACCCGAAAACTCCCCAATTTTGATTCATCTGTTCAGTTCAACCTTTCAATAGACTTGGATTTTAATTCAAAGATATGCTGGAATGGAACTTTGGATTATGATTGTATGCATGTGTCTATGTCAAAATACGCTAATGTTAAAATATGTTTATGTCTACGTTTACGCATAGTCGTCGCCGTTAAGTGCTCCAAAGCAATCTCGAGCAATCCAATATACAATATAATATTTACCTGATATTTCCAATCTATATTTTAATCATCGGGAAGGCTGGTGTTGCTGGGGAACCGTAATCTCAGAAGGAACAAGATAACGAGTGTAGTCACTAACATCTTTATTTTGGTACTTACTTTGATACGTTTCGACTTAAGCATAAGAGATCTTATGACTGATGCTCAATTCAAATCGTCGTAACCAGTATAAAGATATTCATGAATACATTCCTTATCCTGTTCCTTTTGGTATGTTAATCAGCTTAATTGCCTATAATACTTCAGAATTGATGCACGTACGGGTGTATGTTTGTGTGAACATTTAAGTACCGTCATGTGCACTACTAGTTATCCATCAATTTCAATGTGTGTTGGATCTTAATGAGGCAACATAATGATCATGCTTTATTATATCCCGAATGCTTCGGGCCTTGTCTTTAAAGTTTCAAAGACTCAAATGGATATATTAATTATTATAGTTCAGGACTGTACACACCGATATAAGGATGTACTAACCCAAAGGCAGTAGAGCGTCAGGATGTACGGCTGTGTACGTCATGCCAGCTAGGTGCATTTGGGGGGAGGCGTGCCCGGGGGGTCCCTGTCGTGCCAGGAATACCAACTGGGGACACAGACACGGAGATTATAATATATTCTAATATATTATCTATAAGCTATTATGATCTAAATTAGTGTAAAATTGAAATTACAAATACACGCAAAATAGTGGAACACTTTTGATCCAGTACCAGAGTTCTCCCACATGCCTACCTTGTCGGCGTTGGGTGCTCCACAGTTAATCGCTCCCTGTGATTATCAAAGTTTTTCTCCCTAATAAGTACAAAGCGTATAATGCCTCCTAAATGTTCTAAGAAGCTTCAAGCAAGTATACCATTGATGAAGGCTCCAAGATATGAACCCTTCACAGCCCAACATTAAAAGCCAAGCCACTCATACCCTAGATGTGGTGTTTTTCTGGCAGTGGTGGCAGCATAACAGCTTCCTTCAACCAGTGTGTACCCTTGAGACGACTATGGCGCCACACACTCTTACCCTAGATGTGGTGTGTGATATGGCAGTGGTGGCAACATAATAGCTTCCTTCAACCAGTGTGTACCCTTGTGACCACTCTGGCGCCACACACTCTTACCCTAGATGTGGTGTGTGATGGGAGTGGTGGCAACATAACAGCTTCCTTCAACCAGTGTGTACCCTTGTGACCACTCTGGCGCCACACACTCTCACCCTAGATGTGGTGTGTGATGGCAGTGGTGGCAACATAATAGCTTCCTTCAACCAGTGTGTACCCTTGTGACCACTCTGGCGCCACACACTCTTACCCTAGATGTGGTGTGTGATGGCAGTGGTGGCAACATAACAGCTTCCTTCAACCAGTGTGTACCCTTGTGACCACTCTGGCGCCACACACTCTTACCCTAGATGTGATGTGTGATGGCAGTGGTGGCAACATAATAGCTTCCTTCAACCAGTGTGTACCCTTGTGACCACTATGGCGCCACACACTCTTACCCTAGATGTGGTGTGTGATGGCAGTGGTGGCAACATAACAGCTTCCTTCAACCAGTGTGTACCCTTGTGACCACTCTGGCGCCACACACTCTTACCCTAGATGTGGTGTGTGATGGCAGTGGTGGCAACATAACAGCTTCCTTCAACCAGTGTGTACCTTTGTGACCACTCTGGCGCCACACACTCTTACCCTAGATGTGGTGTGTGATGGCAGTGGTGGCAACATAACAGCTTCCTTCAACCAGTGTGTACCCTTGTGACCACTCTGGCGCCACACACTCTTACCCTAGATGTGGTGTGTGATGGCAGTGGTGGCAACATAACAGCTTCCTTCAACCAGTGTGTACCCTTGTGACCACTCTGGCGCCACACACTCTTACCCTAGATGTGGTGTGTGATGGCAGTGGTGGCAACATAATAGCTTCCTTCAACCAGTGTGTACCCTTGTGACCACTCTGGCGCCACACACTCCACGCCCGAACACCTTCGTTGGGGGCGGCCACGGTTACTTCCTCCACACTGTAGGGGGACAAAATAGAGTTTAATGGGGGTCACCTGCTTTGTTTTATCTTTCTCTCCTTTTCTCTCTTTCCCTGGCTTGTATCCATTCGGCCCCATTCAGCCAACTGTTTTAAAACGTGTATCCCCATCCAGGTGTCGATTTTTTCCTGGCGAGCGATAGCGAGCCAGCATTGTATGGAGGAATCCGGCTATCGAATAATTTACAAATTTAGCTTGCTGTCAAAACTAAAATATATATATGCTGGCTCGCTACCGCTTGCCAGGAAAACATTGACACCTGGATGGGAGTAAACGTCTTAAAACAGTAGGCTGAATGGGGCCGAATAGATACAAGCCAAAGAGAGAGGGAGAGAATGAGAAAAACAAGCGAGGTGGGCTCCCTTAATGCGTCAGACTTATATTTTCAACACGTGTTATGAGGAATGAGGGATTGACCCGAACAATATTGGTGTACAGAGTTTTATAGTGGAATACTTATCTTTGATAAATGTAGATACCGGATTTGCTGAGTGAAGCACTGGCAATTTTGAACATTTTGACAAATCAATGAAAGTTATATTATTTTAGTATTCACCCATCAGTACAAGCCCCAACAGTTTTGGCAATGCTATTGCTAAAAGGGTGTGTATATATATGTTTGCATAATACTTGCTTTGTATTATTCTTTCACATCCTTCAGTACAAACATTAGCACTGAGAAGTATTGTAATGATGCGTGATTATTGCTCTAATGATATCAAAGTCACCCAGTAAAGTACCAAGTTTTCTTCTATATATTATTATTTACATATATAGAATAATATTGGGTACTTTATTGGATGGCTATTATAATAGAGCAAAATCTATGCATCCTTTATCAGGACCAATACCAAAAAATCAATATACATTACAGTACTTTAAAGGAGATTCACCAAATATTTTTTTCTAGACACTAGAGTCGGTAAAAATATTATTAGTTATGGTACCTAAAATAATCTATATACAGTCTAGCTACCGATACCAGAGAAAAATACCCCTCGACACATTGTCAGAAGAAGTTGCCATTTAAAATATAACCCTCGTGGAAATCAGTCTTTAGCTTCCCAAGTCACAGAAGTTACAGATACAAACATTCTCAATTTACTCGTCCATATTTATTAGTGGCCCCTCCATCATTGACGATTATGCCTATTACATAAGGCACCCTCTTCAAACACTCATCCGCCGTAGTTTGAATCTACCGCGCAGAGCATAAAAAGTTGAGGAGCCTTCATCATGAGCGCACGCAACCTCACTCATGGTTCAGTCATTATGAAATTGGGTTCTCACTACGAAAACACTTTGTAACAAATAAAAAACAAAAAGAAAATAAGAATAACTATTCATAAGCTTTCCATATAATCGTGGATGTACTTGTGTGGATCTTTGACCAGACGCTGACTCAGGCATCATTCTTCATTCTCTACTCTGCGCTCACCCTACCAGGACGTGCCTCCCCACGCTCCGCTAGTTCCGCATTTGTTGCGTCCCTAGTGAGTTTTTTCTCATTTATTTACTCCGGGATGTATCGAGTAAGGTTTGGATATGCGTAGCAGGGGTGTCCTGGGCGGGTTGCCCGCAGTGCAGTGTATTTTGGGTCGTGTGTTTGGGGCATCTATTTCGGGTGTACCCTCGTTGTCCCGTGGTGGACGCGTAAACTTTTTCACGGTTAGCTAGCTTTGTGATGTAGGCGGCTTTCACTACGCGTTATTATGCTTCCTTTTATCTTTCTGATGAGGTAGCTTTTTCTTCTCTGACGTTCCCAGCGTATTTTTCTTCACTTAGTGAATTTTTTTTCTGGGTCCCGAGTCAGTTCTTCCCTTTGCCGGGAAGTTTTTGCTACAGTGGTGTGTTGACGGTGGTTCCTGTTGTGATATAATTCAGTGCTCTTTGTTTATATTACGACATGATTACTTTTTATTTCCGTCTGCCTAGGCCTAGCCAGCCTCTCGTAGCTTTGCCACATGTACAAGTGTTATTGATTTATGTTATAAATATGTACTACTGTGTCATGTGTGTCCTGGTTTAGTTGTGTATTGGCTATTTCCACGGACTAATTGTGTGTTCTGGATTAGTTGTGTATTGGCTATTTCCACGAACTAATTATGTGTCCTGGGTTAGTTGTGCTTTGGCTAATTCCACGGTCTATTTGGTGCGTTCAGATTGAATCTGAACGGGGTGGGTTGCCTTTTCCGGCGGGTTTTCTCGGTTACACCATGAAAACCCGGCTGGTTGCCGAGTTTTAATCACGCGTGGTTAAAAAAGGCTTGTTTTCCCCGGCGAGTGGTGGCTTGAGGCTCTCCAGGACTGCGTCTCTGTGGTGGTGCCTGTGTTCAGGCTTACTGTGTTTCCCGGCGGGATGGCTTTACCCATTTAACTAAGTGTTCATGCGGACACTTGTTGAGTTTAGTTTTTCCCGGTTTTGCAAAGCCAGTAAAACTAGGCTGTTTGTTGATTGGTCTTTCCTCCCCGGCGATCTTTTGCAAAGAAGTGGGGATAGGAATAAGTGGGTTAACGTTATACTTAAATTCACACCCGGCGGTTGCACCTGGGGAGGGTGGGATTAACTGATTTGCAATTCAGTGTAGTTGACCAGACAATTGAGGGATACGATAAGTATCGCCGCCATTCAACATACGGCGATCTAGGACGCTTCGGGAGAAGCCAGATCTAGCATTTTAGACAGGCTTCCCAGTTTTTGATCTGCGAGATAATACGGGGGCCGGCGTCTTTTTATGGGTTTTCCAGTAAACTTAACAAACACCACTGGGAAGACTGCGTCATTTATAAAAAGCCATGCTGGTCTTTATATCATGTCAGAGGATATTCATAAATCTTTTGGACAAGTTAAGATATTCTGAAATCTTTAACTATGAACCTCCTGCGTAGCGAGCCGTGATAGTTGTGTATTACGTCTCGTTACCCGGCGGGTTATTCAACACTTGTGTTCGATCATGTTGGTGTAGCCTTATGAGCATTAATTCCTGGATTTTTTTTTTTTTCCAGGGCTGAGTTCCGGCGGGTCTATAGAGAACCTGGAGTAAACCCAGGGGTGGGTTTGTTTTCCACCAGTCTCTGCCATGGCTACCATAGACCCTGTTTTTGCTTTGTGTGTTACACCCTCCTGTTCAGGTATCCCTATCTTTGCACACACTCTTTGCATTAGATGTGTTAAATGTTTAGATCGCTCAAGGGGTTTGTGGGTGACGGGGAACTGTACCTTCTGTACTCAATTGAGTGTTAAAGTATTGCGAGACAATGATAGACCCGCGGCGGTCGCTTTACGGGAGGTCAGGCAGCTGTTGTCCACTTATGCTACCTCAGTGACTCATAAAGCGCTTCAATGTGACAACCTAATTCTTTGGGATAAATTACTGATTGAGCACCCCCCTATTAAACGTACCTCTAGAGTAATTGTACGAAAGTCGGCAGAGACTGGGCAGGGTACAGTACTTACTCTGGCCCCTAGCACATCTAAGAGACCTCGTGAACCCACGCCCCCGGTGACAGCCTCCACGTCACGGGCGCGGTCCAGGTCCAGGTCGCCCCTCAGACAACTGCCGCCTAGTCACTCTTCTTCACCTGCGAGAAAGAAGAGCAAAGAGGAAAAGTCCAAGGGCAGTTCTAGTGATAAATCTGAGAAGTCCAAGAGCAGTTCTAGTGGAAGATCTAAGTCACACCGCAGCCACAAATCTTCCAGGAAAAATTCTCAGGAACGAAAGGCTTCCCGGCGTTCGCCGGAGCCTCGTGCCTCACTTTCTGCCTCTACTCCCGACTTATCTAGTGTCCAATCTGATCGGGCGGGAGTGGTGTCAGAGACTGTGGTGGGGGTGTTACCGGCGGACAGGTTACCAATGGATATTGTAAATTTAGAATTAGAGAGTTCTGTGGCAGTGCCCTTAGAAGAGTCTAGTGGGGGCTCAGTGGTTGATGGTGTATCTGACTCTCAAGGGAGTTCGGGCCAAGGCCTGGGTGTATGGCGGTATTCCTAACCAGGGCATGAAGGCCCACGTCTGGTTCAGGAGCCACAGGTACTGGCGGACGTACACCGGGACGCTGTGATCCCATCATCCATTCCAGACTTAACATGGCACCACGATGGGATTCAGGCTTCGGCGGAATCCTCTCATGATGGGCCAGATGACAAGGATGAGGTGTCTATAATCTCTGACATGGAGGTGCAAGAGTCGGGTTCACTTCTAGACGACTCACAGGATAGGAATGATTCACCTCTTAGTTCTTCATCTGCTAAATTTGTCACGGCGGAGGAAATAGATGGGTTATTAGCTACTGCTCTAACGAATTTTTTTGGCCAACAGCCGGAGACTCCTACAGTGGACCTGGGAGCTTCCATGACAAGTTCAAGTGTTCGGCCTCTGATCGCTTCCATTACTTTAACTAAGATTCCGCACCCTCCCTCTATATCACCTACTATGGTCACTAGGCCTGCTTCGGCGGCACTGACTACGTCTAGTGTAAGGGTGGTAGCGGATGTGAATCCTCCCCCTTTAGATAAAGCACCGTTAAGAAAGGTAGCTATGCCCCTTTTATACGGTCCAGATGATTCATGGGTACAAATGATCCCAACTAAGCCAGAGGCGGCGCAGCCCACTTTGTCAGGGGAACTTCCAGTGCCACGTGAGTGGGTAATCCAAGGGAATAAATCGAGAAAGTTAAGAGCTTTGGATATTGCGGGTAATGTTCTTGATGTTAATATTAAGGACATTCCGAACCATTATCACCATGACTATTTTGTGAATACAGCTACACCTGCACTGCCCCCTGCCTCAGCTTCAAAACTGTTTTCTGACTGGACCTAGCATGACAGTTTTAACACCTTACGAGCGGCCTATGCGGTTTATTTATATGTACCGCACAGCGGGGTGTTTTTAGCCAAAATAGGGCTGTTTACGTGATCATTTTCATGCCTAAATAAGACCCAGAACGTAAAACAAGTACCTATCCCTGAAAGGGCATAAACAGAGCTTTCGAATGACACCATAACGATCCTTGTATGATGGATAGTTTTCTTGCAATAACCGTGCAACGCGAGTGCAAAAAGCAGGTAATTCGGTACTTTCGGTACATAATTGAGTATGTAGCGAGTGAGAGAGGGAGGAGGGAGCTGAGATTTGTGTCAGTAGGTTCGCCGCGGTGGTCTGGAGCAGTCATACGCTCGCTAGTCTCCTGCCACCACTTGTCTCTCTCTCTCAGCCACATTACGTGCTGAAATTGCCACTCGACCTATGTCGAGCGCCGCCACATAGTCCAGCTTTTTTTAACTCGACTTATGTTGCTCGCCGCTAATTAAGGGTGATATAAAAGCACTGTCAGCTCTCACTCCAGAATTAGATTTACAAACGGACACAGACACAGCCGCTAACCCAGTGTTGAAGGTGGGGCAGTTGGGTCCAGGACCTTGGGTGGAATGGGAGGTAGAGGCTCAGAACTTTGCGACCACCTTCACCTCAAAATCTTCGCACCAGATTCCTCAGGACAGCCATTCTTGGTTCTCTCTGCCAGTCTTTTCGGCCGGCGGAGTGCCATCTGCTTTGTTTGCTTTTTTAGCTGCCCCCAAAATCAATCTATGCGAACTTAAAGATCCTTTCACTACACCTTCCCCAGCTCACCTAGACCGGGAGTTTAGGCTACGGGGGAAGGCGTATAGACTTTTTTCCCAATACATTGTTACGCACCAGGTGGCGAAATCTATGCTCAGATCTACTCACTCAATCGCGGACGCGGATGTCAGAAGATCGATTGAACTAGCTCGGCGGTTACTCCTTCAGACTTCTATTCAGTCATTGGGGGATATCCGTACAGCCTTGCTCGAGGCGGTGCGGGCGAGACAGGATCTTAGGATGTCCCTGGTGAAGAAACTTCCTGATAGAATTGCGAACCAGGTGGTCATGTCGCCGGTGCTAACCCCCTCTTTAATGTCCCCTGATGTGTGGATAACTGTTTTCAACATGGCTCAGGCCTTTAAGCACAGTCCCGCCCCTTCTAAAAAACCTGCTTTTAACTTTCCCAAACCCAAACCAGTCGCAAAAGCTCAGCTGGGTGGGTCAAAGCCCTTTCATATACCTAAGTCCTCTTCCCCCCAAGGTCAGTACAGGTATAAACAAGGTAAGTTTGCAGGTCATAAAGGACGAAACTATAACAGACCGGGCCAGGGCCCGTCTTCTGCCAACGCCGGCCAGTCGGCTAAGCATCCACCACCACCACCACCACCACCATCAAATAACTAAAGTCTCTCTCACTCCCAGGGCCGGTCTCACGGCGGGCGGATCAGAGGGTAGTACAGCCGGCGAACCCTTGTCTGCTAACTGGGTCGTTCCGGACGTGTCACCGCGCATAGCCAGTAAATACTTGGGCGAGGATGGTGGCACGCAAGGGCATCACCTGGCAATGGCTCCGGCGACCTCGTTTACGTCAGCCGACAAAGGCAAATTTAGTTTCTTTAGAGGTGGAGTCACTGATCAAGGAAATGATCACCAAGAATGTCATCACCCCGGTTCCTCAAAATTACCCAGTCTTTACATCCAAACTATTTCTAGTGCCCAAAAGGGACAGTGTTCAGATGAGGCCAGTCATAGACCTGTCTTATCTGAACCTCCATATTCACAACGTGTCATTCAGGATGCTGACAGTAAACCAGATCAGGCTAACACTTCCGCCGGGAGGATGGATGTGTTCTTTAGACCTGACAGACGCGTATTGGCACGTCTCGGTAAACAAAAGATTTCAACGGTTTCTGGCCTTAAGAATAAAGCATCAGACTTATGTCTTTCAGAGGATGCCGTTTGGATTTTTTTTTTCTATGTGATTGAGGGAGGCAAAAGGCATAACTGTCTATAGCGAGTGCCTCCCCCATAGTTGAAAGAGTGACATGGCCAAAATCAAGGGACGTTCGAGCCAAAATGCCTGGATACACGGAGTTTGAAGCAATTTAAGTCATAGGAAGCAGGAAAAACTGATTCTGGGAGAGAGTTCCAGAGCTCAGCTGTTGAGTAGAAGAAAGTTTGAGAGTAACGTTTCACTCTTGGGTTGGAGAGTTGCACAGAGTAGGGGTGGGATTGAGTTGCAAGACGGGTACCACGTGCCCTACGTAAAGGAGGTGGTATGCACTGGGATAGCTCTGAGGAACACTGATTATTATAGTAGCGATAGAATAGCGAGAGAGATGCAACATTGCGGCGGAGAGAGAGAGATTGCAGAGAGTTGGTGAGTGGATGGGAGTTAATGATACGAAAGGCCTTCCTTTCAACCTTGTCTAGGAGAGCGGTGTGAGAGGAACCTCCCCACACATGTGAACAATACTCAATACAAGGGCGCACTATGCCCCTGTACAGAGCAAGAAGCTGTGCAGGGGAAAAGAACCCCCTAAGGCGGTTGAGTACACCCAGCTTCTGGGAGGCTGCCTTAGCAAGACTGGTAATATGGTCTTTCCAAATGAGAGCAGAAGAAAAAGAGACACCAAGAATATTGAGAGAAGATGAAGGGTTGATTTTTGTATTGTTGAAGAATAAGGCATAGTCCGCTGGGAGATCCTGACGGGTAGATAGATGGAGAAATTGGGTTTTGGAAGCATTAAAGTTAACAAGGTTTTCTCTGCCCCAATTGGAAATAGTATTTAGATCAGAATTTAAGAGTTGTATGGCTTCATTACGTTTGTCGTTAAGGGATTGCTGGCTGGGACCTAGCACCTCGCTTATTCACGAAATTAGTCCGGCAAGCCCTGATGCCCTTGTTAGAGCAAGGGATCAGGATTTTGTGGTATCTAGACGACTGGCTAGTGGTGGCAGAGACGGAACAAGTATGCATAAATCATGTCAACATAACATTAAATCATGTCAAAACTCTAGGGTTCAAGGTCAACCTGGTAAAGTCAAACCTTGTTCCCTCACGAGTAGTTCAGTGGATAGGGCTGGTCTGGGACACCGCTACTCTCACTCTGAGTCAGAGTGTGGACAATCGCAACAGATTTAGCAGGAAATTGTTTCTGTTCCTTCACAGTCTGACTACGACACAGAGAATCTGGGAGTCTCTGGTCGGCTCTCTCAACTGGATTCAACTAACTGTAAGGTTGGGCCGGTTGAGAGTCAAACGTTTAATATTGGAGGGCAACAAATATTTTCCGCTATTGCCGGCAACAAAATTATGGCCCATACCAAAATTAATCCACAACTTACTAGCAGTCTGGGCGAAGAGGGAAACGTTACACTCAGTCATGTCATGGACCTCTCCTCCGCCGACGGTATGGGTAGACACGGATGCGTCAGGAACGATAGGTTGGGGCTTTCAGTCAAACCAAGGGCACCAGGGTCAAGGGCTTTGGTCCCATTTAGAAATCTCCCACATCAATGTCAAAGAATTACTAGTCCCCTTATATTTCCTTCAGGCTCACGGCTCTACTTTACGGGGCAAGTCGGTGGCCTTCAGAATGGACAATCTGAATGCAGTTCACTGTATTCAGAAACAAGGGTCAACGAGATCTCGGAAGTTGCTAAACGTGTCAGAAAAGATTTTTATTCTAGCCAACAGGCTGGACATTCATCTTCACGCATCTTATCTCCCAGGCGTAGCAAACGTCTGGGCAGACGCTCTGTCTCGGAGACAGAGCACAACAGTAGAATGGGCGCTCAAGCAAACCATTTTCAACCAAATGATTGCGGAGCCTTACCATCCACAAGTAGATTTATTTGCGTCAGAGGAGACTCACAAACTCCCACTGTACCTCACCCGCCGGACGATAACGCCGGCGGGCGGGCCAGACGCACTGGTGACAGACTGGAACAGGTGGAGTTCTATTTATCTGTTTCCGCCGCCAGATACGTCTCTAATGTGCCACGTAGTAAACAAACTACAGGATTATCGGGGCGTAGTCTCGCTAATCGCGCCCCTGTGGCCGGCGCAGTTGTGGTATCAGCAATTGAAGACGTGGTGCCCGCACCCGGTGTCACTCCCGGTCGGATTTTTCCACTTAGACACAATTGGCAACCTAAAGACCTCGCTGACTTTTGCATTATGGACATTCAGGAGGCCAAATGGCTAGCACCATATGGTAGAGACGTGACCAATAAATTCATGAATCAATATACCCAGTCTACTAGGCGACAGTATCAATCGCATTGGCAAGCCTTTACTTCTTGGATTCTTAGAACAGAACAAACTGTGCCCTCGGTGGCTTTGGTTTTTAATTATTTAAATTACCTGTTCGAGCAGAAACGTTTATCTGTAGTAACGTTAAAAAATCACTTACCAGCGATTAGGATGCCGTTTTTGGACCTTACCGGTCTCACCATACCAGTCGCGGAGGAAACAGGTTTTATGAGGGCATGTTTTAAACTCCGCCCACCTCCCCGTCAGCTCATGCCTACCTGGTCTCTGGACAAAGCATTGTCATTACTTCATTCCCGTCTGTACCAAAATACTGCAGACTTTACATTACTTTTAAAAAGGGCAATATTCCTTATGGCTTTGGCTACCGGGAACAGAGTATCTGAGCTGGCGGCGATGAGCAACACACCTAATTGCCTCAGGTTTGGTAGGCTTAATGAGTGTATTCACATTGCACCTTCCCCAGGGTTCATAGCCAAGAATGAGCACAGTGAACACGTGTTTTTAGAGTTCACGGTGCCGGCGTTGAAAAGGGGAAAGGTGCACCATAATTTATGTCCAGTGCAAGCTCTAACCAAATATTTGAGAGTGGCACCTCTAAATCACCAGGGTGCTTTATGGGTAGCAAGTACGGGTAAACGCTTGATGAAACGTAGACTGGCTTCTCTCTTGGTCGAGGTCATTAAAGAGAGTAATCCCGGCGTTGTGGGTAGGGCCCACGATTTACGCAAGTGGGCAGCTTCTTTACGTTTCCTTAAAACAAAATCTGTTGAAGATATTACGTCCACACAGTTGTGGGCCTCTAATCATACGTTTTTGACTCGATACCTTTCAGTAGCTCTAGACAAACCTTCCTTGCCATGTATAGCTTTAAGGCAGAGGGTCTAGGTGGCCCCTAAGTCACTTATTGTTTAATTTCAAGAAAAGGGGGGGGGGGGGGGGTGCAGTCAGTGTAACATAGGACACCCTAGACCCCGCCGGAGAATGAGAGCTGTGATACTGTTTATGGGTGTTGTGATATGTACATATATCTGTACTATTCATTACAGGAAATTGTGCTAGTACAATTATAGTACAAACAACAGTGTTGTTGTAAGTAGTTTTTGGGCTGAGAAGCAATCTAATTTTAAGCATTGGTTATATTTTGCAAGATATATCCACTAATTTTATGGGGTTTATATGTGCACATGTAAACTTATAAGTTATATTATTTCACCACTTAATTTAAGTGGGGTGCCTTGTTAACTGGCGGATCTGTTCTCAGAATCTCATAGTTAACCCCCTTTTTTATCAAGCAGGCTTCTTTAAAGCACGCTCCTGCTTGTATCCCTTTTGTATATATGTGCTGTATAAAGTTTATGCGCCAAATATATATTTTTTACAAAGTAAGAATACTATGTGGTTGTTTGATTATCTGCCTTTGCTATAGTTATGATATGATTACGAATGTCCCCCTCCAGTCTTAGATATCAGGCATAATCGTCAATGATGGAGGGGCCACTAATAAATTATAGGTTTGACTCCTGCAAGAAGATAAAGAAAACCTAATATTTAGTAGTGGCCCCGTAATCATTGACGACTGGGGCCCTCCCGACCATCCCCTTCCCATTCGTTGATGTATTAAGGATTTTGGTTTACTTGATATGTCAGTGAAGGAAGAATGACGCCTGAGTCAGCGTCTGGTCAAAGATCCACACAAGTACATCCACGATTATATGGAGAGCTTATGAATAGTTATTCTTATTTTCTTTTTGTTTTTGTTTTGCTACGAAGTTTTTTCGTAGTGAGAACCCAATTTCATAATGACTGAACCATGAGTGAGGTTGCGTGCGCTCATGATGAAGGCTCCTCAATTTGTTTATGATCTGTGCGGTAGATTCAAACTACGGCGGATGAGTGTTTGAAGAGGGTGCCTTATGTAATAGGCATAATCGTCAATGATTACGGGCCACTACTAAATATTAGTTTATTTTTATCTCCTTGCAGGAGTCAAACCTATAATAATGTCAACGCAAAAGACCAATCGAAAGTTCGATGTATAACTTTTAAGGGTCTTGTATTCAATGTGCTGGCGAGATTCCAGAAATAATTTGTATTTGTGTTATTTTCATGACGACGGCTTTTTGGCTTTAGATTCATCGTATTTGTGTAAACAAAAATCGTCAATACACCTCACAAACATGGTTTCATATGAGCAATGTTTGAATAAAATCCGGGAGCTATTTATATTGATTTGTTTTACAAATTTACCTTGAAGGGAGAGTCTGGGAGGGGTGGGGGGGTGGGGGGGGGGGGCATTTTAAGCATGTTTTTCTAACTATATGGGGCTAACTTAAAACAAATTTATATTCAATTTAATTCTATATATTTATGTATGTATGATTGCATAAGACCAAGGTAAAGATGGTCGGAGTTGATGATATAACTTGGCTGTCACTCAACACAACTCGTCCTTAACTAGCCTAATAATCCAGACACAAAAGTTACACCATTAAGAGGCAAGGCGACAATCTAGAAATTAGTTTCTGTACATCTGGAACATTATTGGAACCAGAACATCGGGGGTACGATGCGGACATAAAATATATATAATGGAATACGATAAATATCGATAGTGATATAGACCGAGTCAAACCAGGATATGATATAGAAAACACATAGCAATAGGAATATATACTGATTTAGAGATAGAGATAAATAATTATATAGACATAGACGAATTACGATACATACTGAATGATAGATATTTTGCATAGATAGATATTGAATGATAGATATTCAATGCATAACTTTAACTGTGTATATGAATAATAATGACCAAAAATAATTACTTTTCTTTACGACTGGTTATGATTACGCACTCGTTTACCAGACTGATATACAGTATATACAGTATATATATATATATATATATATATATATATATATATATATATATATATATATATATATATACTGTATACAGGTATATATACCGTATATATATATATATATATATCGTAATATCCTAATTTCTTCTAAAGATGTACTTTCTATCCTTTCTGGGCTTAATACTAAGAAGGCGTACGGTCTGGACGGTGTTCCTCTTGTTGTACTCAAAAACTGTGCTTCCGTGCTGACTCCCTGCCTAGGCAAACTCTTTTGTCTCTGTCTCTCCTCTAACGTCTTCCTTTCATGCTGGAAGTTTGCTCTCATTCAACCTGTCCCAAAGAAGGGTGACCGCTCTCAACCCTCCAACTACCGTCCAATTGCTCTCATCTCTTGTATCTCTAAAGTTTTTGTAACTATTCTTGCTTCCAAATTTCTTAAGCATTTCTCTTCTCATAATCTACTCTCAGATCGCCAGTACATACATACATAAAATGTTAAGGCCGAGTGCTTCACACATACGTGCAGTTTCAGTATCTTGTCCTAATGGCGGAGTTCCAGGCAACCCTGTTAAGGGCTGCTTCACTTGTCAAGTTTTTGGATTTGAGATCGGCACATATAGTCCGATCCCAGGTCTTCCTCAGTCCGCACCTTGGTGCAGCTCCCTCCACAATCACAGACCTGCATTTGTTCACCCAATTTTGTTCATCCATTCTCTCCATATGTCCATACCATCCCAGTCTACTTTTACGCATCACCTCGCTAATACTCTTTATACCTAAACGCCTGCTCAGCTCATCATTTGTTATTCTTTCCTGCAGCCTGGCCCCACACATCCATCTCACCATTCTCATCTCATTACGTTCCATTTTGTTGACATCCTTTACTTTAACGGCCCATGTTTCTGAGGCATACGTCATTGCACTTCGAACACATGAGGCATACACCTTTCCCTTCAAGGGAAGAGGCATTCTTTTCATGGTCAAAATTGGCAGCAGTTCTCTGAACTTCCCCCAGCCACATCTAATTCTAGCGACAATGGCAGCCTCGGCCCCACTACCGGCAGAGATGGTATCTGCTAGGTAACAAAACTTGTCCACCAGCTCCAATGAATCATTTCCAAAATTTACAGCCACAGGATCATCACTTAGCACAAGCTCGCCTTTGCACGCTACGCACTCAAATTTCTCTATTTCGCACTTATCCTTCGGCAGGGGTCCTTTTATTCTACTACAGCGCTTACTCCCATGGTGCACCCAACATCGACAGACGCTACATCGAATTGAGTTAGCGCCCACACCCTTTCCACACACTGCACATGGGTATTCACCGCTCTTCTCCAGATTGCCTCGTCTCAATCTATAATGCATAACTTTGGTTTTGTTAATATTGACTCTTAAACCTTTGCTCACCATGCCCTCTCTCCATCTTCTCAATTTGGCCTCACCATCTTGCATATTGTCAGCTATTAGGACTAAATCGTCTGCATAAAACAGTTCCAACGGGAGTCCGCCTCTAAAAACTCTAGACAGTGCCTCCAGGACCATAATAAAGAGGAGGGGACTAAACACTGAACCCTTATGATCTCTAACACGGACTGTGAACTCATCACTCAGTACACCTTTCACCCTCACTGCAGTTCGCGAATCCTCATACATCTTCATTATCACACGCACCAGCCACTCTTCCACACCAAGTGTCTTCATTGCCCACTGCACAACATCTCTAGGCACCCTGTCAAAGGCCTTCTCCAGGTCTACAAACGCAAAGTAAAGATCCTTGCCTTTTAGTAAGTATCTTTCCTGTATCTGCCTGACTATGAAGATAGCATCGGTTGTACCACGTCCTGGCATAAAACCAAACTGCATAGCATCAATGGAGATGCTTTGCCTGATCAAACCCTCAAAGACTCTCTCACAGACCTTCATGATTTGGTCAAGCATTTTCAGGCCCCTATAATTACCTCAATCTAGCACATCCACTTTTCCTTTGTATATATTTACTATTACACTTTTGTGCCAATCCTCGGGGATTTTCTCATCTTTAATAATGGTGTTTATCAACTCAGTGACTAAGTTGACACCAGTCTCCCCTGAGGCTTTTATCATCTCAGTGACAATGTCAGAGCACCCTGGAGCTTTACCATCCTTCATTTTATTGATTGCATCGCTCACTACAGCTGGTGCTATCGAAGGAGGGGGTCCAGATATTGGTTTTTCGATACTAAGATGTTCCTTAACCCATCAAACTCTACATTTAGCAATCGTTCATAGTGTGCCTTCCATGCTTCTCTGATTTCATTTTCTGCATACACAATCTTCCCATTATCATTTCTAACACACCGCTCACCTATAATATCCCTACTGTCATTTTTAACTCGCCTAGCTAGGTTGAAGATCCCATTGGGCTTGTCAGTGCTACACACTTGTTCGAGGACTAGGTCTTTAATGTATTTTTTAGCATTGTAAATAACTCTTTTGGCAGTTTGTTTAGGTGCCTGATATTCCTCCTTGCTGCCTCCCTTCTTCCATGCTTTGTAGCATCTCCTTTTCTCTTTCACAGTATGTTCTACCTCATCGTTCCACCACCAGGAGATCTTATTCCTGGGGTGACCCTTCGTTTTCCCACAGACTTTGTCAGTGGCAGCTAGAAGGCTATGCTTAAGAAAATTCCATTGACTATTTACATTGCTAGGCCTAGCTTCCTTATTTCTATTCATTTCCTCCAGTTCACTATGAAACCTATCCCAAACTTCTTTGTTCTTCAGCAGCCACACTTTCCTTTTGGGCATGTATACCTTCTTGCGCTTAGGATCTCTGTATAAGCTCATGTCGCACACAAGTAGCTTATGCTGGGGGATACATTCTTCGCTCAGGATGACGTTTACATCCCGAACCAGTTTCCAGTCTTTCCTGTTAACCAAGAAGTAATCTATCTTGCTACTGGAGACCCCAGAGTTATATGTGACCAGATGGCTCTGTCTTTTCTTGAACTTTGTGTTACGCACAACCATGTTGAATGCAACGCAGGACTCCAGTATATATTTGCCTTCCAGATTCCACCTTCCGTAACCATTTCCTCCTTGTACTCCCTCGTATCCATCTGCAGATGCTCCCACGTGACCATTCAGGTCCCCTCCCAGGATTGTTATTTCATTCTCCGAGAGGCCCGAAATGACACTGACGGTGTCATTCCAGAAGTCCTCTTTTATCTCTTTCTGTAGGCCAGCCTGTGGGGCATATACAGATATTACATTCAGAATTCTTTCACCAACTTTTAGCTTCAAAGCAATCAGCCTTTCACTAACTCTCGTAACCTGAAGCACACTTTCCGCCAGCTCTTCAGCCACCAGAACTCATCTCCTCCTTTTGCTTTATCAGTCTCCACCCCCTTCCAGTAGATCCTATATCTTTTCTTTCTTCCAACAATCCACTGTACCCGATGCCCTTTCCAGAGTGTTTCCTGGGCACAGCAGACGTCCACTCGCCTCCTCTCACACATCTCAGCCACTTCATTTGCCAGCAATCCCTCAAAGACAAACGTAATGAAGCAATACAACACTTATCTTCTGATCTAACTACTATTTCCAATTGGGGCAGAGAAAACCTTGTTGCCTTTAACGCTTCCAAAACCCAATTTCTCCATCTATCTACCCGTCCGGAACTCCCAGCGGGCTATCCCTTATTCTTCAATAACACAAAAATCAATCCTTCATCTTCTCTCAATATTCTTGGTGTCTCTTTTTCTTCTGCTCTCACTTGGAAGGACCATATTACCAGTCTTGCTAAAGCAGCCTCCCAGATGCTGGGTGTGCTCAACCGCCTCAAGGGGCTCTTTACTCCTGCACAGCTTCTTGCTCTGTACAGGGACATAGTGCGTCCTTGTATTGAGTAATGTTCACATGTGTGGGGAGGATCCTCTCACACCGCACTCCTAGACAAAGTAGAAAGGAAGGCATTTCGTATCATTAATTCCCGCCCACTAACCATATATCTGCAAACTCTCTCTCTTCGCCACAATGTTGCATCTCTCTCGCCATTCTATCGCTACTACAATAATCAGTGTTCCTAAGAGCTCTCCCAGTGTATACCACCTCCTCTACGTAGGGTATGTGGTACCTGTCTTGCAACACAATCCCACCCCTACTCTGAGCAACTCTCCAACCCAAGAGTGTGTCCAGGTATTTTGGCTCGAACGTCCCTTGAATTTGGTCCTGTCATTCTTTCAACTATGGGGGAGGCACTCACTGTATTTAGAGATTCGGGATACACTCACATGTACACAATCATAATATATATTCACAGACTACTTGACAACTTTATACCTTAATCTTTTCATAGTCAGACAACCGGAAAGATAAAGCTGAATAAATACATAGAAAGATATAGACAATTCTAAATTGCCTGGTAGATGTAATGGTAGTAGCTTAGTTCCTGAAACACAAATACTGAGTTAATGTGCTTCATTACTATTCCACACGTTATTATGTGGTCATTATACATGTCAAATATAGTCGCCTCTTATGCCAAGTACAGTAATAGGATATGTTTGGTTATGTAGAGAGGATGGATGAACTAAACTGGGTGAAAATATACAAGCTGCACCAAAGGGGTACACCTAGAAAACTGTGCTCTGATCTTTAATTTATAAACCCGACAGGTGAGGCAGCTTTGAATAAGGCTGCCTGGAACGCCACCATTAGGACGCAAGACCAAAACCACATCTCGTGTGGAACACTCGGTCTTAGAATGTATGTATGTATGTATGTATGCACTACTAAGACGATAGAGGGCAATAGTAATTATGTAGTCTGTGCTGGGATAGAGCAAATACCCTTATCTTGCATGGGAGAAAGGGAGGGGAGGGTGTTAGTATTGCTTACATAAACAATACACAATACCTGAGAGTAATATTGAGAGGTCCGGTCCATGCATCCAGGCGGTATAGGAAAGTAAGGACCCCCACTAGTCCAGGTGGGCGGGGTAGTGGAGGCGTCATCAGTACACTTGGACCATTACTATCCTCAGATCCATCCTCACGAACAACACTCAGGTAACGCACAACTGTAATGATAATAATAATAATAATAATAATAATAATAATAGTAACAATAATTACGATAATGTGTCGAGACAGTACTTGTTAGGACCTCCACTATGTCAGGAAGGTGGACTAATGGAGGCGTTATTCGTACACTGGGACCACTACAGTGGCGTAGCCAAGGGGGGAATGTGGGGGCACGTGCCCCCCCCCCCCCCCCCCCCCCCCCCCCCCCCCCGCCCCCATGAGAAACCTGTGCCCACCCAGGTGCCCCCCCACCAGACACCACAGCCCTACATGTATACCTAATTTGTTATTGTTAATTTGTATTCAATAGGAAATTAGGAACTCCTGGATAGAAGGCACCAACACCTAAAACAACAATTACAATTATTAAAGATCATAAGTATCTTCATTTAAAATTATCACTTTATCAACAACAGTAATAGTGAACATTTGTAAAGGAGTATAAAATGATGATAGTTACCGCCTTGGAGGCTCGTTTTCTTTCGTTTATATACCTGTTGGATTTGTCATCCATCCTAGATTGGAAAATTGAATAGTAATGTTATATCTGAACTATGTCTTATTCCTAATGTATAAAGTTTAAAAATGATCAGTTAATTTAAGGCAGAAAGAAAACAAAATATTACTACAACAGAAAATTATTTCTCGAATGAATGCTAGGAAACGCTTTTTTTTATAATCGCTCAGCTGATTGCTGTGTGGTGATAAAAGGAGGAGGGAGGGCACTTTAGGTAGGAAATATTTCTGGTTTGTGGCATTTATTGTACGATTATCATGATGTCTTATTATCTATTCAACTCTAAAATAATTTGCAGGCATTGTGTAAACACAATAATGTCACTAAACCTTAATTATAGAGATAATACAGTACACCATACCAATACAATATATAGCCTAATCCTGCAAATACTGTACATTACTATTTTCATAACTTAAGTGAATCAATAAAGCTCTCCCTTCAACCCTCCCTTAGATTATGCAGTAGTAATATTTGTATGTAAAGGATATTCCTCTGATTATGTCTCCCAAGATTTCTTTGGTTGTTTCAATTAAGAACATAAGAAAATGGGAGTCTGCAGAAAGCCGATTGGCCTAAGCAAGGCAGATCCCTGTCCCACACAACCCCAAATCAATTACAAAGCCCAATTATAGGCTCAACACTCTAATACCCTGAGGATCATCTTACCAAAACGGTTAGAGATTAACGCAGGATTATGGGGGTCTGCAGAGCGCTGATTGGCCCAACCCGGCTGATCCCCCTTCACACCCAACCCTTCTCGTCCATATGCTTATCCAATTTATCTTAAAGCTCCCTACAGTTTTAGATCCCACTATAGCACTTGGTAGTCCATTCCACCCATCTACAACTCTGTTACCAAACCAATATTTGCCTATATCTTTTCTGAAACGAAATTTATCTAATTTGAAACCATTGGTACGAGTTCTTTCGCTATCACTGAGCTTTAGTACATTTGTCATGTCCTCTTTGTTAATCCCACTAACCCACTTGAACACCTCTATCATATCCCCTCTAACTCTGCGTCTCTCTAACGAATGTAAACCTAATTTCTTCAACCTTTCTTCATACGGAAGATTTCTAATATTATGGATCATTTTTGTCATTCTACGCTGTACTCTCTCCAATGAATCTATGTCCATTCTGTAATAAGGACACCAAAATTGGACAGCATAATCCATATGGGGTCTCACTAATGACAAGTACAGTTTTAAGATAACATCAGCAGTTCTGTTACTCACACTCCTAGAGATGAACCCGAGAATCCTGTTTGCCTTATTACGAACGCCTATACACTGTTTTCTAGGCTTCAAATCATTGCTAACAAACACACCTAGATCTTTCTCGCAGTCTGAATTTTCTAATTCTAAATTAGCTAGTTTATATTTAACATTTGTTTGCATCTTCCCTATCTTTAGTACCTTGCATTTGTCAATGTTAAACTTCATCTGCCAATTTACTGACCATTCATGTAAGGTATCTAGATCCCTTTGGAGGCACTCTATATCGCTATCTGAATCAATTGATCTCCCCATTTTAGTATCGTCTGCGAATTTACTTATCCTACTAGTTATACCTAAATCTAGGTCATTTATGTATATAAGAAACAACAGGGGACCTAATACCGATCCCTGGGGGACACCACTTTTGACTGCTCCCCACTCTGACTTGGTACCATTTATGCTGACTCTCTGTTTCCTACCAATTAGCCATGACCTAATCCATCCCAACAACGCCCCACCTATTCCATGTGCCTCAACCTTTCTCATCAATCTCTCATGAGGGACTCTGTCGAAAGCTTTACTGAAATCTAAATATATAATATCGTATGCCTTGTCATTATCTACTGCTTCATATACCTCTGAGAAAAAACTAAGCAAATTAGTAAGGCAAGAACGTCCCTGAGTGAATCCATGCTGAGAAGAATTGATTAAGTTAACATAAGAACATAAGAACATAAGAAAATGGGAGTCTGCAGAAAGCCGATTGGCCTAAGCAAGGCAGATCCCTGTCCCACACAACCCCAATTACAAAGCCCAATTATAGGCTCAACACTCTAATACCCTGAGGATCATCTTACCAAACCGGTTAGAGATTAACGCAGGATTACGGGGGTCTGCAGAGCGCTGATTGGCCCAACCCGGCTGATCCCCCTTCACACCCAACCCTTCTCGTCCATATGCTTATCCAATTTTTTCTTAAAGCTCCCTATCGTTCTTGATCCCACTATATCACTTGGTAGCCTATTCCACCCATCTACAACTCTGTTACCAAACCAATATTTGCCTATATCTTTTCTGAAACGAAATTTATCTAATTTGAAACCATTGGTACGAGTTCTTTCGCTATCACTGAGCTTTAGTACATTTGTCATGTCCCCTTTGTTAATCCCACTAACCCACTTGAACACCTCTATCATATCCCCTCTAACTCTGCGTCTCTCTAACGAATGTAAACCTAATTTCTTCAACCTTTCTTCATACGGAAAATTTCTAATATTATGGATCATTTTTGTCATTCTACGCTGAATTCTCTCCAATGAATCTATGTCCATTCTGTAATAAGGACACCAAAATTGGACAGCATAATCCATATGGGGTCTCACTAATGACAAGTAAAGTTTTAAGATAACATCAGCAGTTCTGTTACTCACACTCCTAGAGATGAACCCGAGAATCCTGTTTGCCTTATTACTAACGCTTATACACTGTTTTCTAGGCTTCAAATCATTGCTAACAAACACACCTAGATCTTTCTCGCAGTCTGAATTTTATAATTCTAAATTAGCTAGTTTATATTTAACATTTGTTTGCATCTTCCCTATCTTTAATACCTTGCATTTGTCAATGTTAAACTTCATCTGCCAATTTACTGACCATTCATGTAAGGTATCTAGATCCCTTTGGAGGCACTCTATATCGCTATCTGAATCAATTGATCTCCCTATTTTAGTATCGTCTGCGAATTTACTTATCCTACTAGTTATACCTAAATCTAGGTCATTTATGTATATAAGAAACAACAGGGGACCTAATACCGATCCCTGGGGGACACCACTTTTGACTGCTCCCCACTCTGACTTGGTACCATTTATGCTGACTCTCTGTTTCCTACCAATTAGCCATGACCTAATCCATCCCAACAACGACCCTCCTATTCCATGTGCCTCAACCTTTCTCATCAATCTCTCATGAGGGACTCTGTCGAAAGCTTTACTGAAATCTAAATATATAATATCATATGACTTGTCACTATCTACTGCTTCATATACCTCTGAGAAAAAGCTAAGCAAATTAGTAAGGCACGAACGTCCCTGAGTGAATCCATGCTGAGAAGAATTTATTAAGTTAAATTTTACTAAGTGGCTTCTAATTTTCCTAGCAATAATAGACTCTAGCAACTTTCCTATGATTGATGTGAGACTAATGGGACGGTAATTGGATGCTATCGATTTATCACCTTTTTTGAAGATCGGAACTACATTTGCAAGCTTCCAAGCTTCTGGAACTAAACCTGTTTCTAATGACTTGTTAAATATAAATGCTAATGGACTACTTAACTCATCTCTGCATTCTTTTAATACTCTAGCATATACCTCGTCAGGACCAGGCGATTTTTGAGGTTTCAGTCTGTCAATTTCCTTAAGCACATCATTTCTACTTATACTAACTGTACTTAACATATTTTCTATACTATCACTATATACCATATTGACTTCTGGAATCTGTGCCAAATTTTCATTAGTGAAAACGGAAAGAAACTGACTATTTAATGTACTGCACATTTCTAAATCATTTTCTGTTATTTCTCCTATTGAAGTTTTTAGGGGGCCTATTACATCTCTAACTTTAGATTTATATAGTTGGTAAAAAGCTTTAGGGTTATTTTTTGAGTCGCTGGCTATCCTTATTTCATAATTTCTTTTTGCTTTCCTGATTTCCTTTTTGACCTGTCTTGATAGAGTCTGATAGTATATATGTAAATGATTTTCACCTTTCTTTATTTTTCGATATATTCCTTTCTTTTTTCCTATAAGATCTATTAGCTTATTAGTCATCCATTTTGGTTGGTTCTGCGTCGATCTAAATCTTCTTTTAGGGATATATTTATTTTGAGCATTGTGGAGTGAAGCAATAAACTGGTTATATGTAGGTGGCAAGTTTAACTCTGGCATATCCTGACTTAATCGCTTAACAATAGGGTCCACCCTTAAGTATTTTTAATGTTTTTAATGTTTTAATGTTAAATGTTTCTAAGTGGTTTCTCATTTTCCTAGCAATAATTGACTCTAGTAGCTTTCCTATGATTGAAGTGAGACTAATGGGACGGTAATTGGATGCTATTGATTTATCACCTCTTTTGAAAATCGGAACTACATTTGCAAGCTTCCAAGCTTCTGGAACTATACCTGTTTCTAATGAATTGTTAAAAAGAAATGTTAATGGGTAACTTAACTCATCTCTGCATTCTTTTAATACTCTGGCATATACCTCATCGGGACCAGGCGATTTCTGAGGTTTCAGTCTGTCAATTTCCTTAAGCACATCATTTCTACTTATAGTAACCGTACTTAACCTATTTTCTATACTATCGCTATATACCTTACGGACTTCTGGAATCTGTGCCAAATTTTCATTAGTGAAAACGGATAGAAACTGACTATTTAATGTACTGCACATTTCTAAATCATTTTCTGTCATTTCTCCTATCGAAGTTTTAAGGGGGCCTATTTTATCTCTAACTTTAGATTTATATAGCTGGTAAAAAGCCTTAGGGTTATTTTTTGAGTCATTGGCTATCCTGATTTCATAATTTCTTTTGTCTGTCCTTATACCTTTTTTAACCTCTCTTGATAGATTCTGATAGTAAGCAAGTAGGTGAATTTCGCCTTTCTTTATTTTTCGATATATTCCTCTCTTTTTTCCTAGAAGGTCTAATAGTCTATTATTCATCCATTTGGGTTGGTTCTGTGTTGATCTAAATTTTCTTTTGGGGATATATTTATTTTGCGCATTGTGGAGTGAAGAAATTAAATTATTATATGTAGCTGTCAAATTATCCTGAGTTAAGACAGGTATCTGAGAGAGAGTATGTTCGTTAGCGCACCAGGGTCCACTTAATAGTTTAACCATAGGATCGACTCTTAAGGCTCGTCTTAATCCACCATAATTGGCTTTTCTGAAATCTGGGATAAGTGTCGTATTCTCTTTAGCCTTTCCTGTCCATTGTATGTTAAAATAAATTGATTTATGATCACTATTTCCTAGTTGGTCTCCTATCTCTACATTATTTATCATTTGTTCATTATTACTGAGAACTAAATCGAGGATATTATTACCTCTAGTAGGCGAGTCTATGAATTGAAATAAAAAACTATCCTGTACCGCCTCAATAAACTCTTTTGAATCTGAGTCGCCGATTTGATGCTGCCAATCAATATTCGGAAAATTAAAATCCCCCATAATACACACATTGCTAAACCTTGATGCTATTTTCACTTCCTGCCATAAAGCTGTACCTTCGTTTCTACTCATATTTGGTGGTCTATAAATAACTCCAATAATTATGGTCTCACTACCTTCGCTAACCTGAACCTAAACACTTTCGTTATCAGTATTAGGCTAATACCTGATTTAATACAGCTTTTTAAAGAACTCCTGACAAACACTGCTATTCCGCCGCCCCTCCTACTTGTTCGGTCGCGTTTAAACAAACTATATCCTGGTATATGGAATTCTGCTAAAAAATGTCTTGATTCTGTATTAATCCATGTTTCAGTCAGTGCTATAATGTCTATATTTGCTTTGCTAACAAGTGCTCTAAGTTTATCCATTTTGTTACATAAACTCCTACAGTTTGTATAATATAATCGCAATGAATTTATTTTACTGGTATCGGATTTACCTTTATTTCTAACTGAATTCCCATCTTCTGTTACACCTTCAATATTTCTACTAGCAGTACAATTAAAATCCTGTTACTGATATTTTCTATTCCTATCTGATGTACCAGTACGGCAATTTACCCTATCTAGACAATTATTCTTACTCATATTCTCAGGCTTTATTTTCAGCGAAACCCCGCGACAATCCTATCTATTGACCTAGCTAAATTTGCCACCCCTAGCCGAGAAAGATGAACCCCGTCCTGTGCGTACAACTGATTTTTACCATAGAAACGGGTCCAGTTATCAAGGAATGGTATTGCATTTGCATACAGTATTTTTCCAGCCGACAATTGATACCAATTGCCCTAGATGACCATTCCTTGCTGACCCCTCTCCGTGGCAAGATACTGTGTACTACAGGTATGCCTCCCTTCCTCCTAACTTTATCTAACACCTCCCTGTACTGCCGAAGCTAATTATGCGAATTAGCTTCTAATTTCCAAAATGTCTGTCCACAAATATACAGTACAAGTGTTTAATAAAGCTCTGAGAGGATTGTGTGTTTACAGTATTTATATATCAAATTGGTTAAGTAAATTGAGTTAGTGTTAGTTGAATTTAATACAATATATATAGGCTAATGATTATCCATATAGACAAAGCTAAAGATAAAATCAAAGAGGAGTCCCTTAGAATCATTAGTTTGGTAATGTGCTATTTATAAAACAAAATATGGCTTCTGATTGAGTCTATTAACTAGTGAAATTAAAAAAAAAATCGGGGAGGGGGGGCTCACAGCGCCCCCCCGAACCGCCCAGCTGGATTGGCTTGCTTCGCTCGCCTATCAATTTATAGGGGCCCACAACATCAATGAAGTCTCTACCTGGCCCTGAGTATCAGGTGCCCCTCCCATGATAGTGGTGCCCTCCCAGGTACACCCCTGCTGAGAAAACCCTGGCTACGCCACTGGACCACTACCGCCCTCAGACTCCTCACGAGCCACACTCGGGTAACGTTAAATTAAACAAACACATAGATGCAGAAAACTATAAGTGAACTTTATGTATTTTATTTTAGACCTTTACATTTTACATACTTGCATTTTTCTGGCGCTATTTGACGAAAAAGAGAATGGTCAAGAGGTTGGAAAAATATATAACAATATATGAATATTAGCATCAATTTGACTATTATCATGATCATTATTATAAAAAAAACACATCTTGAACCCACCACCCTCATAGTTATTGACCTGATTGTTGTTCTCGTCTTCCTCTTAATATTATTATATTTGTGGTACTAAAGCCATTAGCCAACCATAAACCAGATTCACGACCTAAATGAGCAGAGATGAGATGACAAACAAACAACCAATCAGCAACCAGCATTTTGGGACAAAGAACAGGTGCTGCAGTGGCCTGACCTTTCCTATGTGATGATTGGTCGGCGGCACATCAATCACTTTCATCGTCTTCTCGCTTCAAATATTCCGGCAAAAAGAACATTATTCCTAAGGTGCAAGCCTCATACTCCCATAAACCACCCAATAATAGAAAAACTCGTTGCCGGGATATTATTATGAAGATAGGAAAACCGAATAGCAGAATAAAGAAGATCAAAGAAGCCTCCCGGGCACCTGTCACTCGTGCCAGGCGGCTCAGCCAATCTGCGTACGAGCTGGCATGACTATGGGATATAAAAGGAGGGGACAGCGGGGGAGGGCTTGGGGCAACCCTGCCTACACGCTTGCAACCCTGATAATAGATCAGAAAGGTTAAGCAACGTAGGGTCTGGTCAGTAGTTGGATGGGTGACCGCGCCTGGTACCAGCACAGCAGTTGCTGGGTGGGTGATTGCACCCGGTACCGACATTGACCAGATGTTGCCCTAGGGGTGGGTGAAATTTCCCTGGCTTGCCACCAGGGTTCAAGTAGCCCAGGAGTGTTGAACAAACTCCATTCCCTGTCAGTTCCGTCTCACTCAGACGAAAATGAGTACCTGGATTCATGGTGGCTAAAATGAATTCAGGGGCCTGATTGGTGGCTTCCTACAACCAATCAACACACAAGACTGAGAACTTGGTTAGCCACCAGGATTGCTCAGTGGTCATTGGGCAGGCCTTCTCTCGTGTTTGCCTCGTCCCACCCATACATTAAACTGGGTACCTGGAGTGCAAAATCGGCCTTGGCGTAGGTCGTATCACTAGGGTAAATTTGATTACTTGCCTCACCTTTACTATATACTTCCGGGAGGGCTTTTTCTTTTTTCACGCGAGGAGTACTTGGTGACGCTCTGGTCTCTCCTACAGGCCTGTAGCCCCCCATCTTCAAGCGGCAGAAGAAAGAAAAAAGAAGAAAGAAGAAAGAAGAATCTTCAAGCAGCAGAAGATAGAAGATGGACGTCTTGAGGACCAGCCAAACCTAGCCTCTTAGCTTCCTCCATCGGTTCTCTCTCCTCCAATCAACACCTCGATCTGCGCTCTCCCAGCCAATCAGCTCCCTGCATCTCGCCTCATACTTCATCATCATCCTTCTCCACCTGCTGCCTGACACCCTGGACATGGGGCCACCTGCTACCTGACGCCCTGGACCTAGGACCCCTGCTCGAGTGACGTTAACAGCCCTGCAGTGCTGTCCACTACCCTCTACGTCGGCCAGACCAGACTCTCGTCCCCTGCCCTCCCAAATACTTAAGTGTTTCTGTGTCTCTCTTTGTTGGTTATTGTTGTGAGGTATTGATTATGTAAATATGTGAAACGTGTTGTGCTCTGATTTAATTGTGATCTGTGCCCTAGATCACGTACGTGCATAATATATTCATCCTTCTGAACTTATGTTATTCTGTGTCAATTTTGCCTTTAAACTTTGATCCGTGTTCAAGACTGTTTGCTAATTCATAACTTACGCATACGTTACATACCAGTGTTACTAAAATATCCACAATAGGCCACACGATTGCAGATTTACTGACTACGTGTATTTTGATTTATTATTTGTGAGTTGAAGTCATAGTATATTCCGTAATCAATCTTTAACATATTTACCGTTTACCTATAACCTACGCCCAATTTCCCAACGAGTGCATAGTGTAATTCCTTTAACCTTTCGCTAACTAATCGCATATGAAATATATTTTATAAACGTGCTTTTACAGTATGTGCTTGTAAATCTTGATGTTGTGATATTTTGAATACCGTGTTTAGGAATTCTTTCCTCATTGTTTCGTCTCACTTTCATCCACCATACACTAACTATACTTGTGTGTTTTATTCACATCGCTATGTTAACTAGTTCAGAACCGATACTGATACTGCCTGTTTTAAGTATCAATGAGTAGGACTTCGTCGCTTACGCCCCATGTACTAACTATACTTGTACATTTTATTCCCATCGCTCTGCTAACTCGTTCAGAACCGATACTGATATTGCTTTAAATATCAATGAGCTATACTTCGTCATTAGCGCCAATTTAATTGCTATAATTGCGATCTATCGATCGATATCTGTTAACCTGTTCAGATCCAACTATTAAGATTTCTTTATAGTGTTCATCCGAAGCCTGAGTCTGGTGGAACTCAGTTAGTAATTTTTTCTAGCTTACCGTGTTGTCTTAATTACGAATATTGAAGATTCTAGTTGTACTATAATTAATACCATCAAGTAGAAGTAATAAACTCTATTTTCACTCTTGTCAAATTAACGTTATCACCTTGCGTTACATAAGAAAAATATAGAAAGACGAATTCCTAAGCTTGGGTCGTTATCGTAGCATATGTTCAAGTAATGTAATTCCGTGACAAAATATAAATTCACCTTTTGAGCTATTTTATACTTCAAGTTAATTACAAATAATAATCTCATTCCATTGCTATAATATAAATTAACATCGCATTCCTACTAAGAATATAGTTGCACTAACTAGAAAAAAGTATTTATCACTATCACAGTCCAACTAGTGACCTTCCCAGTGACCTGACCTTAAGGCAAGTTCACACGGTCATATTTAAGACTCAGCCTGAGCTGTACGTGTGACTCCCCCAAACCTTGAGTCAATATTTATAAACATCAATTCTCTCAGCTGTAACTTTAGGATCATTACCTGAAGTGCATTGAAGTCTCTTCTTGATTACAGAAGATACCTGACTCTCATTATTATTGCATTGAAGGTCCATTCATATATACATGTATAATATCTTTATGTATACTTTCCTATTTAACATAATTAAATACTAGACTCTCACTATTGAGTTACTCTAGTATCAGTAACATTATTCTGAAGCAAGAATAATATATATAATTGTTACTATTGTTGGATCTTCCTTTAGGATCATTATATTATGCTCACCTCATGCTTATTAAATAAAACCGTCATATATGTTCTTGATTGTGTTGTTATTGAGTACCATTATTGCCTCATTGAATACCATTTATATTGCATATAGAACCTACTAGGTACGTTCCTGTCAAGCATATATAAGTCCATCAAACCATTATTGGATTGTTTTACGGACAGTATCAAGGGAATAAAGGAATTAAAACCCGGCATAACATCTATATTCTCCCATTCTCCCCCTTTCTCTCGTGTTCGCCTTGTCCCACCCAGACGTAAAAGTGGGTACCTGGAGTATAAAATCGGCTTTGGCATGGTCGTATCCTGGGGTAAATTTGATTACTTGTCTCACCTTTACTATATTCCCTGTCCCTGTGGGAGGTAGGCAGATTATATGTAAACTCTGGGAGAGGCAATCGATACAGGCAGTTCTGCCTTTTGTCTCCCTCACTATCTATCTATCTATCTATTGCCTGATGCCATGATCCCCGAAGGGGTGGCTACGAACGAACCGCCCCCATGCACCTCTGTCCCCAGTCAGTCGACGCCCCTCCTCCCAACCAGCACCACCTTCCTTCATATACTTCCTCACTCCATCCTTCCACCTCTCCTTCGGTCTACCTCTCCCTCTCTGTCCTTCCACCTCGCTCTCGTACACCCTATTAGTCATTCTCTCGCTTCCCATACGTTTCAAATGGCCGAACCATCTCAAGTTGTTCCTTTTCACACTTTCCAGCACATCTACCTCCACACCACACCTCCTTCTTAATTCCTCATTCGTCTGTTTATCCCTCCATGTAACTCCGCACGCACTTCTCAAGTAACTCATTTCCACCGTTCTCACTCTTGGTCTGAGTCTCTCCACGAACGTCCATGCTTCACTTCCGTAAGTTAGTGTCGGGATTACCACACTGTCATGCAAGGACTTCTTCACTTCCATACTGACCACTCTATTTCTTTTTACTGCTTTCAACGCTACTACAACCCTCTTCCCCTGTTGCACCCTCTCCCGCACTTCTTCATCCACGGTCCCATCTCTACTCAACACACTGCCCAGATACTTAAAAGAGCTGACAATCTCCATAGCCTGACCGTTCAACTTCACCTCACACTCTGTGACTTCACCCCTTTTCGAAGACCATAACCTTGCTTTTCCCCGCATTTACCTTCAAATTCCGTTTTTCGCACACTGTTCCAAACTCATTTACCAGACCATGCGACTCCCATTCATTATCACTCATCAGAACTGTGTCATCCGCAAACAGCAGTATAGGCAGCTTCCACTCATTTCCCTCCCTTTTCAGCAATACACCAACATCCACTGCTCTTCCTAGTATTTCTTTCATGACTCCATCCATATATACAGTAAACAACCATGGGGACATCACACACCCCTGTTTCAACCCAACACTCAGGTCAAAGAACTCACTCTGCTCATTCTCCACACATACTGCCGCCTTTGCACCCTCATACATGCTCTTTACTGCTTTCAGCAACTTGCCATCTACTCCGTATATTCTAAGTACTTTCCACATGCCTTCTCTATCCACTCTGTCATAGGCCTTCTCCAAGTCCATAAAGGCAACATACACCTTTTGTATGCTTCTCCAGATATTTCTCCACAACACAATTCAATGTAAAAATCTGATCTACACATCCTCTTCCCTTCCTAAAAACCTCCCTGCTCGTCGCCTATCCATTTCTCCGTTCTCACTCTCACTCTCTCAAACACTACCCTACTGTACACCTTCCCTACTATGCTTAAAAGACATATCCCTCGGTGGTTACCACACACTCCTCTTTCCCCTTTGCCCTTATATAGGGGGACTATTATGCCAGTCTTCCAGTCATCGGGTGCATTCCCCTTCTCCCATGCTAGTTTGCACATTTTCCATACCCATTCGATCACTATCTCACCACCATACCTCAACATTTCCCCACACACTCCATCTGTTCCTGGTGCTTTCCCCAACTTCACTCTTTTCATAGCTTCCCACACTTCTGACCTCCTGATCCCCACCTCTTCCTCCACTACTTCTCCTATTCTCCCTCCCATACCATATCCATTTATGTTTGCTGGCTCTTCATTCCTTACGTTTAGCAACTCATTGAAGTACTCCCTCCATCTTTCGACTCTCTCTTGCTTCTCGCCTAGCATTCTCGCATTCTTATCTTTCACACCCTTACTGTTTCCCTTGCTACCTTCCCTAACTTTCTTGACTTCTTTCCAGAACAGTTTCTTACACTCCCTCCATTTTACACTCAGATTCCTTCCAAATTCCTCATCTACTCTTCTCTTACTCTCTTACTCTTCACTACTCTCTTCACCACTCTCTTTCTCTCCACGTACCTTGCTCATTTCTGCCTCTCCAAATCTTCATTCCCTCTACTACCCAACCACTCTCTATACGCTTTCTTTTTGTCTTCCACAGCTATTTTTACATCTTCTGTCCACTATGCTGTACCTTTCACTCCCCTCCCTCTTCTCCTCACTACACACACCTCCTCACATGCTGCACAGATCTCTTCCTTAAACACCTTGCTTATCTCCTCCACTTCCTCCATATCTTCCAGGTCGAACCCACCTAGTCGTCTGTCTACTGCTCTCCTGTACTCTTCCCTGATTTCCTCCTCCTGTAGCCTCTCCACCCTCCTCACCATTCCACCTTCCTCTCGCCTCCCTCCAGCTCTCCTCACCCACTTCTTTTGTATCCTAACCTTAACTACTACTACATAATGATCAGACAGACCCCATTCCAATACCCCTATACACCCTAGCATCACTCACATAGACAAAAAACAAAAAAGTTGAACCATTTCCTTAGCACTCTTAGAGCCTTCCAGCATATTTCCACCACATAATTGGGGAATAATAGCAGACCAGAGAGACAATTTGTGGGTGACTTGCAGCAGCAGTATACAGCTTCCAGAATCCAGATTAAGCAGCCATCATTCGCACTTATTCACCTGCAGTACCCGAGAGCTTGTTCCCATATTGCCTACCTGCATCAGATTTCCTAGCAGATGCAGATGCAAGAGACATGGGACCCAGAAGAAGAAGACCTGAGTAGTAATTATTGGCCTATTCCAATATTTAAGATGTTTAGTTGCCAATAATATTATATATATGGGAACTATTGGCTCCACAAAGACTTAAAAGAAAAAGAAAGAAAGATAGACAGACCGGGCTGTGCCAACCTAAACATTGATGTCATCTATATTAGGTGAATTAAAGAAATTAAGGTCAACGACAACAATTGATGCAATAAAAGTAAAATTGAGTTAAAGGAATAGTTCTTCATTATTAAGAAAGCAATACGCTAACAGCTAGTTAGACAATTAGGATATATTAGGATATGTCCTTGGTAGTTAAATTCATATATAAAGACCTAAGACTATTTAGTTACATTTTGAGACTGACGAGGTACAACATCCCAGTTTGTGTCTAGAAAATAAGTCAATTTTATAAATGTTGGAAGATTTAAAGGATAATGCCTAATCTTTCCGAAGTCTAGGAATACTTGTGACAGATGAGTTAGTCAGGTTATAATTTTCCTTTTTGGTTTGAAATATTTGTTTGACTTGAAATTCGAAGCTAAAATATGTCAATCAGTGAATAGCGCCCAGAGTGATAAGCTTTTACGGAAATATAACAAAATCCGAAGAATAGGTTATACCCTGTGGGTTGAAATATTCAAAACCCTTCTCATGTTTGAACTTATCTTGGCCCTGAACGAGATGCACTACTATAACTGAGATATATACCTGATAAAGAAGGATTATTAAATAATGTGAAGTCTATGAACAACTGTCAAATTAGTTCAACCTTATTAATATAAAATTGTTAGATTTTATACAAACAATTATTATTATTTTTAATATTATTATTTTTTTTACATTATTATTATTTTTATTTTTAATATTATTATTATTAGTAGTATTAGGTATTATTAAAGAATACCTATTTACATATTCAAAATGCAATAATAGTATACTAACCCTCATGGTTTTCATCCAGACAGTTGAGCTCGTCTTCACATCGTAATTATTATTATTATTATTATTATTATTATTATTATTATTAGTAGTAGTATTCTCTGTCTATGAAGATTAATAAAAACAACCATACATACTTATAACAATACACCAATAATACACCAACCTTCATCATTATCATCCTCACAGTTGAGCTCGTCCTCCCCCTGTGGACAATGGACTCGCCGGTCACAGAGGGCCAGGTCAGGGAGGCAGTGACCCGAGCGGCACTGGTGGGGGGCGTCAGGGGGGCAGCTCTCCCCGGCACCCACATCAACACCCACCCCTGGGCCACCCACACCAGCACATCCTCGCTCGTCGTCACCGCCTTCACAGTCCCACACGCCGTCACAGATCTGGTAGCTGTAAGACACGTTTACAAAAATGACACTATGAAAAGGTAATTAAAAATGCAGGGAATATAGTACAAAATGCAGGGAATATAGTACAAAATGCAGGGAATATAGTACAAAATGCATGGAATATAGTACAAAATGCATGGAATATAGTACAAAATGCAGGGAATATAGTACAAAATGCAGGGAATATAGTACAAAATGCAGGGAATATAGTACAAAATGCAGGGAATATAGTACAAAATGCATGGAATATAGTACAAAATGCAGGGAATATAGTACAAAATCACCTCGAGGTAGTTAAATAAGCAGGTAAAATGGAATGGAGATATCTGGAGAAAATATAGAATCGCATGGCGAAAATATGGTGTTGTTATTCATCATCATATCTAACACCTTATTTGTGTTGTTATTCATCATCATATCTAACACCTTATTTGTGTTGTTATTCATCATATCTAACACCTTATTTGTGTTGTTATTCATCATCATATCTAACACCTTATTTGTGTTGTTATTCATCATCATATCTAACACCTTATTTGTGTTGTTATTGATCATCATATCTAATACCTTATTTGTGTTGTTATTCATCATCATATCTAACACCTTATTTGTGTTGTTATTCATCATCATATCTAACACCTTATTTGTGTTGTTATTCATCATATCTAACACCTTATTTGTGTTGTTATTCATCATCATATCTAACACCTTATTTGTGTTGTTATTCATCATCATATCTAACACCTTATTTGTTGTTATTCATCATCATATCTAACACCTTATTTGTGTTGTTATTCATCATCATATCTAACACCTTATTTGTGTTGTTATTCATCATCATATCTAACACCTTATTTGTGTTGTTATTCATCATCATATCTAACACCTTATTTGTGTTGTTATTCATCATCATATCTAACACCTTATTTGTGTTGTTATTCATCATATCTAACACCTTATTTGTGTTGTTATTCATCATCATATCTAACACCTTATTTGTGTTGTTATTCATCATCATATATAACACCTTATTTGTGTTGTTATTCATCATCGTATCTAACACCTTATTTGTGTTGTTATTCATCATCATATCTAACACATTATTTGTGTTGTTATTCATCATCATATCTAACACCTTATTTGTGTTGTTTCATCATCATATCTAACACCTTATTTGTGTTGTTATTCATCATCATATCTAACACCTTATTTGTGTTGTTATTCATCATCATATCTAACACCTTATTTGTGTTGTTATTCATCATATCTAACACCTTATTTGTGTTGTTATTCATCATCATATCTAACACTTATTTGTGTTGTTATTCATCATCATATCTAACACCTTATTTGTGTTGTTATTCATCATCATATCTAACACCTTATTTGTGTTGTTATTCATCATCATATCTAACACCTTATTTGTGTTGTTATTCATCATCATATCTAACACCTTATTTGTGTTGTTATTCATCATCATATCTAACACCTTATTTGTGTTGTTATTCATCATCATATCTAACACCTTATTTGTGTTGTTATTCATCATCATATCTAACACCTTATTTGTGTTGTTATTCATCATCATATCTAACACCTTATTTGTGTTGTTATTCATCATCATATCTAACACCTTATTTGTGTTGTTATTCATCATCATATCTAACACCTTATTTGTGTTGTTATTCATCATCATATCTAACACCTTATTTGTGTTGTTATTCATCATCATATCTAACACCTTATTTTTCTATGAAGTCCCCATAGGCTAATTTTGCTAAGACATGCTCCATTTCCTAAATGCCACAATGTTTATTCCGCTAACTGGAAGCATTTCTTTTTAATATCAATCTACATTTTTTCTTATATACAAATGGTTATATTTACGTTAATATGAAAAATAATCTCCACGAAAAAATATCCCTTGGCTTATACCAACCAACCCCCGACAGAATCAACAAGTAATAACCAAGACGTTGTGCCCTCTGGAGATTTCAACCTGTCTGTACCAAGCTGGGGTATACTCATCCAATATGTAGAATCACCAACACGAGGCAATAACGTCCTTGATCTAATCTTTGTAACTAAGGATGACTTAGTAAACCAAATATCAGCAGGTGATTAATTTAGTACAATTGATCATCGTAATATCACCTTTAATATTAAAATCACCAATAATGAATAAATTGAGAGATGCGAAAAAATACCTGACTTTTAGAGAGCAAACTTTTGAAAAATTCGAACAATATTTAATGAAACAGACTGGAGCTTCATTAATGATCTTATCGATATTAATAAAGTCTGAGACTAATTTTCCGATATTTAATAATGATGTGAAATATGCCAATACATACATACCAATACATACATACCAATACATACATACCAATACATACCAATTAAAAAGAGGCGCTAGAATCGAAACAATAAGCCATTAAATAATAGTGGTGCAAAGAAACCTAAGAATGTTCATATGCAGAGAAAACTGTTCATGACAATAATCAAATATTTTATAAGACAGGCCTTTCTTTGAAGAGCCAAAACATTAATTAAACTTAGTAAGAAAAATCTGGAATCACGTATTGCAAACTAAAGCACGTCAAACCCTAAAGAATTCTATGGCTTTATCAGTAGCAAAATTATAATATCCTCTCCAATCGGAAAACTAACTAATGAAAATTAGGATTATGTTGGCTAAGTTCAAATGAGTAACACACTCAATCAATATTTTGCGACATATTTTTAACAGCATATCTAAACTCAGATCCCCATGACATGCCTGGTCTCATACACAATTTTGATGCTCTATTTGACATTGTAATAACTAAAAGAGATGTGCTAGATAGTATACACAAACTGAAAGAGATGTGCTAGATAGTATATACAAACTGAAAGAGATGTGCTAGATAGTATACAAAAACTGAAAGAGATGTGCTAGATAGTATACACAAACTGAAAGAGATGTGCTAGATAGTATACACAAACTGAAAGAGATGTGCTAGATACTATACACAAACTGAAAGAGATGTGCTAGATAGTATACACAAACTGAAAGAGATGTGCTAGATAGTATACACAAACTGAAAGAGATGTGCTAGATAGTATACACAAACTGAAAGAGATGTGCTAGATAGTATACACAAACTGAAAGAGATGTGCTAGATAGTATACACAAACTGAAAGAGATGTGCTAGATAGTATACACAAACTGAAAGAGATGTGCTAGATAGTATACACAAACTGAAAGAGATGTGCTAGATAGTATACACAAACTGAAAGAGATGTGCTAGATACTATACACAAACTGAAAGAGATGTGCTAGATAGTATACACAAACTGAAAGAGATGTGCTAGATAGTATACACAAACTGAAAGAGATGTGCTAGATAGTATACACAAACTGAAACAGATGTGCTAGATAGTATACACAAACTGAAAGAGATGTGCTAGATAGTATACACACACTGAAAGAGATGTACTAGATAGTATACACAAACTGAAAGAGATGTGCTAGATAATATACACAAACTGAAAGAGATGTTCTAGATAGTATACACAAACTGAAAGAGATGTGCTAATTAGTATACACAAACTGAAAGAGATGTGCTAGATAGTATACACAAACTGAAAGAGATGTGCTAGATAGTATACACAAACTGAAAGAGATGTGCTAGATAGTATACACAAACTGAAAGAGATGTGATAGATAGTATACACAAACTGAAAGAGATGTGCTAGATACTATACACAAACTGAAAGAGATGCGCTAGATAGTATACACAAACTGAAAGAGATGTTCTAGATAGTATACACAAACTGAAAGAGATGTGCTAGATAGTATACACACACTGAAAGAGATGTGCTAGATAGTATACACAAACTCAAACCTAGTAAGTCACCTAGACCTAATAACATTTATCCGAGAGTTTTAAAAGAACTAAGAGATTAGATTTCAAATTTATTACCTCAACTTTATAATAAAACAATACAGTGCGAAACTGTACCTAGCGAATGGAAACTAGCAAATGCAACTCCCATATTTAACCCATGGAGCCCCGGCTAGTTTTGTAATGTTTGTTCACCAGAACCCGGCCGGTTTTCAAAAAATGGTTTTATTCCAGAAACAATAGCGAATGGGTTAGGAATGAAGGAAAAACCACGAAAAACCGCTCAAAAAGCTTAAAGAATGGTCCTACAGAGCCCCCGAAAACGTATTTTACAAGAGTTAAAAATTGAAGGCAATTACCCCCAAAAACCAGGTTATTGCGCGCTCACGCACACGCACGTCGACTTTGAGAGTTTTCAACCATCGGCACGGTTGCGTGGGATACGTACACAGTTCCCATACAAATCTGAGCCCTCTTGAGTGGCTACACCTGAGGTTACGGTCGGCGCAATTAGGGTGACACGCCAGACGCGTCTCTGGGGCTGTGCGTTACATACATCGCCGACGCGTCAGACGCGTCGCTGGGGCTGTTCGGGTTAAAACAAAAATTAAATGAATCATTCCCGGTAATTATCGTCTTATCAGCTTCAATTATTTGCAACTTCTATCTATCTAGTGCCGGACGTCTTACTACCCTTTATAAGAGTGGCCATACACAAAATGCCCCCAAACGGACCTGCCCCGTGAAAAGGACTAGCCTACCCGTGCCAGTTTAGTCAAGGACTTACAGGATTGATCACTCAACTTAAGGTCCATCCGACTCTGAAGCCCTCTATGTATCTTTTCAGCACTATCTTTCTACGGTGGTTTGCGGCTAGTCCATCCACTAACTTGCTTCATCCTTAGGTAAGCAGTACAAATTTGTATAAGGCTTACTCCCCTAGATGGGTTGCCGACCAAGGCTGATGAGTCCTTTCCACTCGGATTTATTTAAGGTAGTCTCCTCTAGATGGGTTGCCAACCAAAGCGAACGAGTACCATCCACCCTTTCCAAATTATTTTAACATAATCACTGTGGGTGACATACTGGTACGCTCTATGTAAAAAGACCCATACCGCATGGATCCTACGACTTGTGTATGAATTGAAATCCATTCAACAAGTAGAATTTCCCTTCTTAATATATATAGGAAAAGGTTAAGTATCCTTCATCATGCCGTGGAAGAGTTGGTTAAAGCATGGACAATCGTCCTGACTGTCGGTGGTTCGAGCCCCGCACAGAGTATATATATATATAGGCCTACTCTATATATATATATATATATATATATATATATATATATATATATATACGGTATATAGTATATATATATATATAATATATATATATATATATATAATATATATATATATATATATTATATATATATTATATATATATATATATATATAATATATATATATATATACGGTATATAGTATATATATATATATATATATATATATATATATATATATATATATATTATATATATATATATTTTATATATATTTATATATATATATATATATATATATATTTTTATATATATATATATATATATATTCCAATTTTTCTAAAACAAATATGTCATAATGTTTCTTGCTGCATAGGGAATTTTTTAAACATTTTCCATACTATGCTATTCTTTCTCGGTTTCACATAGGTTGGGGAGATTAGCTACATGCAGCCTCATAAGGATCAGTAAATCTGTTGTTGCTGGTTTTCCTTTGTACGCCTTTGTCTGCTTAAGCCTTTTCCAAATATCGTAAATTTTGCATACAACTGTCTCTTATTAGCTAAACATGTTTGTTCGCAATATAATTATTGTCCATGCCGATCCTATGTCATTACCAAGTAGATAATAATGTTATTATGCTACCCTTAATAAAAATGCAATTCCAAAAATGTTATTCGTGATAATTATTGTGAAAGGGTTAACCCGCAGATGGTTCCGTGCTACATGTGGATAATCTTGCATTCCCCTCAGGTGAATCTCCTGAGGCAGGAGATACGTGGCTTCGTTACCGTTCATTCACAGGTAAAGTGGCCCGCTTCCCCCCCCCCCCCTCTCTCTCTCTCTCTCTCTCTCTCTCTCTCTCTCTCTGTGGCTCTTCCTATGTGTATGTGGCTCTGTGTCTATCTTTCTCTATGTGTATGTGTTTTTGTTTTCTTTATGTGTACTTGCTTTGGGGAGATTGTAGATACCGATCGAGCTGGGCAATACCCATGGGAGGCCTCATAGGCATGTGATAAGGAATTGCTGGAACTCCTGTTTCATTTTTCTGGCTTCCCTCACTGTTTATGTTTGTGTCTCACGTACACAGAGTAACCCAGCTTGCTCTCACAAACATCACATCCTCCTATCCTTTTCACTACATTAAACAAGCACACCACTCTTCTTTTCAATATTGTACCAACAATTTTGTTTAATTTGGCTCTCTCACTCTCTCAACTTTTGGGGAGACACTTGTTACAGACAGCTTTGACTTTCGTCTCCTTCATACACATAGAACACATCTGTGTATGTGGTTTTCTGTGTGTGGCTCTCTTTCTCTGTGTATGTGACTCTCTTTCTCTGTGTACGGGGCTCTGTGTGTGTGTGTGTGTGTGTGTGTGGCTGTCTGTCTCTATGTATATGTGGCTATGTCTCTATGTGTATGTGGCTCTGTGAGTGTGTATATGTGTGTAGCTCTCTGTCTCTATGTGTGTGGCTCTCTGTCTCTATATGTGTGGCTCTCTGTCTATAGATATGTGGCTCTCTGTCTCTATGTGTGTGTGGCTGTCTCTATAGATATGTGGCTCTATGCCTCTATGTGTGTGTGGCTGTCTCTATAGATGTGTGGCTCTATGCCTCTATGTGTGTGTGGCTGTCTCTATAGATGTGTGGCTCTATGTCTCTATGTGTGTGTGGCTGTCTCTATAGATGTGTGGCTCTCTGTATCTATGTGTGTGTGGCTGTCTCTATAGATATGTGGCTCTATGCCTCTATGTGTGTGTGGCTGTCTCTATAGATATGTGGCTCTATGTGTCTATGTGTGTGTGGCTGTCTCTATAGATGTGTGGCTCTATGTGTCTATGTGTGTGTGGCTGTCTCTATAGATATGTGGCTCTATGCCTCTATGTGTGTGTGGCTGTCTCTCTAGATGTGTGGCTCTATGTCTCTATGTGTGTGTGGCTGTCTCTATAGATGTGTGGCTCTATGCCTCTATGTGTGTGTGGCTGTCTCTATAGATATGTGGCTCTCTGTCTCTATGTGTGTGTGGCTGTCTCTATAGATGTGTGGCTCTCTGCCTCTATGTGTGTGTGGCTCTCTATCTCTATGTGTGTGTGGCTGTCTCTATAGATGTGTGGCTCTCTGCCTCTATGTGTGTGTGGCTCTCTATCTCTATGTGTGTGTGGCTGTCTCTATAGATGTGTGGCTCTCTGCCTCTATGTGTGTGTGGCTCTGTCTCTATAGATATGTGGCTCTCTGTCTCTATGTGTGTGGCTGTCTCTATAGATGTGTGGCTCTCTGCCTCTATGTGTGTGTGGCTCTGTCTCTATAGATATGTGGCTCTCTGTCTCTATGTGTGCGTGACTGTCTCTATAGATGTGTGGCTCTATGTGTGTGTGGCCCTGTCTCTATAGATATGTGGCTCTCTGTGTCTATGTGTGTACTGTGGCTCTGTCTCTATAGATATGTGGCTCTCTGTCTCTATGTGTGTGTGGCTCTGTGTCTATAGATGTGTGGCTCTATGTCTATATGTGTGTGTGGCTCTGTCTCTATAGATATGTGGCTCTCTGTCTCTATGTGTGTGTGGCTCTGTGTCTATATATGTGTGGCTCTATGTCTATATGTGTGTGTGGCTCTGTCTCTATAGATATGTGGCTCTCTGTATCTATGTGTGTGTGGCTGTCTCTATAGATGTGTGGCTCTCTGTGTCTATGTGTGTGTGGCTCTGTCTCTATAGATATGTGGCTCTCTGTGTCTATGTGTGTACTGTGGCTCTGTCTCTATAGATATGTGGCTCTCTGTCTCTATGTGTGTGTGGCTCTGTCTCTATAGATATGTGGCACTCTGTGTCTATGTGTGTACTGTGGCTCTGTCTCTATAGATATGTGGCTCTCTGTCTCTATGTGTGTGTGGCTCTGTCTCTATAGATATGTGGCTCTCTGAATCTATGTGTGTGTGGCTGTGTCTATAGATGTGTGGCTCTCTGTGTCTATGTGTGTGTGGCTCTCTCTCTATAGATATGTGGCTCTCTGTCTCTATGTGTGTGTGGCTGTCTCTATAGATATGTGGCTCTCTGTGTCTATGTGTTTGTGGCTCTGTCTCTATAGATATGTGGCTCTCTGTCTCTATGTGTGTGTCTCTGTCTCTATAGATGTGTGGCTCTATGTCTCTATGTGTGTGTGGCTCTGTCTCTATAGATATGTGGCTCTCTGTATATATGTGTGTGTGGCTGTCTCTATAGATGTGTGGCTCTATGTCTCTATGTGTGTGTGGCTCTGTCTCTATAGATATGTGGCTCTCTGTGTCTATGTGTGTGTGGCTGTCTCTATAGATATGTGGCTATCTGTGTCTATGTGTGTGTGGCTCTGTCTCTATAGATATGTGGCTCTCTGTATCTATGTGTGTGTGGCTGTCTCTATAGATGTGTGGTTCTATGTCTCTATGTGTGTGGCTCTGTCTCTATAGATATGTGGCTCTCTCTGTCTATGTGTGTGTGGCTGTCTCTATAGATGTGTGTCTCTATGTCTCTATGTGTGTGTGGCTCTGTCTCTATAGATATGTGGCTCTCTGTATCTATGTGTGTGTGGCTGTCTCTATAGATGTGTGGCTCTCTGTGTCTATGTGTGTGTGGCTCTCTCTCTATAGATATGTGGCTCTCTGTCTCTATGTGTGTGTGGCTGTCTCTATAGATATGTGGCTCTCTGTGTCTATGTGTTTGTGGCTCTGTCTCTATAGATATGTGGCTCTCTGTCTCTATGTGTGTGTCTCTGTCTCTATAGATGTGTGGCTCTATGTCTCTATGTGTGTGTGGCTCTGTCTCTATAGATATGTGGCTCTCTGTATATATGTGTGTGTGGCTGTCTCTATAGATGTGTGGCTCTATGTCTCTATGTGTGTGTGGCTCTGTCTCTATAGATATGTGGCTCTCTGTGTCTATGTGTGTGTGGCTGTCTCTATAGATATGTGGCTATCTGTGTCTATGTGTGTGTGGCTCTGTCTCTATAGATATGTGGCTCTCTGTATCTATGTGTGTGTGGCTGTCTCTATAGATGTGTGGTTCTATGTCTCTATGTGTGTGGCTCTGTCTCTATAGATATGTGGCTCTCTCTGTCTATGTGTGTGTGGCTGTCTCTATAGATGTGTGTCTCTATGTCTCTATGTGTGTGTGGCTCTGTCTCTATAGATATGTGGCCCTCTGTATCTATGTGTGTGTGGCTGTCTCTATAGATGTGTGGCTCTATGTCTCTATGTGTGTGTGGCTCTGTCTCTATAGATATGTGGCTCTCTGTGTCTATGTGTGTGTGGCTGTCTCTATAGATATGTGGCTCTCTGTGTCTATGTATGTGTGGCTCTGTCTCTATGTGTGCGTGGCTCTGTCTCTATGTTTGTGTGGCTCTTTACCAATAATGTTTGCGGATGACACGAGCATATTCCTGAGTGGCAACAATGTAGATGACCTTACTCATATATTGAAAGCAGAAATAACAAATCTAATGGATTGGACCGTTGCCAACAAATTGTCGCTAAACATCAACACAACTCATTATATGATATTTACCACGAACAGAAAATCAGTTAATACCAATCAATACCTATGCATATATGGAAAACCAATTAAAAGAGTTGAGAAAATAAAATTCATAGGGGTAATCATAGACTCAAGATTATCATGGAACGAACATGTAAAGTTCATAAAAAGTAAAATCTCTAAAGGGATAGGAATATTATGTAAGGCGAGAAAGTCATTGAACTCTTCTACATAGGGGACACTTTACAATTAATTTGTGTATCCGTATATAACTTATGGGATTAAGGTTTGAGGAACAGCCTGTGCATATAATATAAACCCGATAATAATAGTACAAAAGAGAGCAGTGAGAATTATCAGCTCCGCTAGTTATAAAGCTCATACTAAGCCAATCTTCAAAACTTTAAGTTTGCTTCCATCTTATGATGTATACAAATGAGCAGTGACTAAGTTAATGTTAAATACTCGAAGGATCTTACTCCATCCATTATTAAAGATATGTTCATAACTAATGAAAATAGACATCAGCATGCTACTAGACAAAGAGGTAAATTACATATTCCTATAGCAAAAACAAATGTGAGAAAAAGAACGTTCAGATTCAGTGGCATTGAAATTTGGAACACAATTCACGATAAACTTAATTCCAATTGCACTCTAAATGTATACAAAAACAGGTTAACATTTTATTTACTAGGGAAGATATAACTCATAATTATTATTCACTGTATTGAATGATTTGTAAAATTTTCCATATTATTATGACTGAATTAAATATCTTTAAGGAAGAGCTTCTAGGATATATTCTTTCGTTTTTGTTCTGTTTGTGTTCTTGTTGACTGTACTTTTAGGTGTAGTAATTTGTGATTGAGGATATATATATCTTAAGGTATCTGATCCTCATTGTCACATATTGTAAAATGTATCAAATATTTACTGATTAACATGTATTTATTTTGTGACAATAAAGATTTTTAATTTTATTTTTTATTTTATTTATTTTATTTTTTCTATGTGATTGAGGGAGGCAAAAGGCATAACTGCCTATAGCGAGTGCCTCCCCCACAGTTGAAAGAGTGACAGGGCCAAAATCAAGGGACGTTTGAGCCAAAATGCATGGACACACGGAGTTTGAAGCAATTTAAGTCATAGGAAGCGGGAAAAACTGATTCTGGGAGAGAGTTCCAGAGCTCAGCTGTTGAGTAGAAGAAAGTTTGAGAGTAACGTTTCACTCTTGGGTTGGAGAGTTGCACAGAGTAGGGGTGGGATTGAGTTGCAAGACGGGTACCACGTGCCCTACGTACAGGAGGTGGTATGCACTGGGATAGCTCTGAGGAACACTGATTATTATAGTAGCGATAGAATAGCGAGAGAGATGCAACATTGCGGCGGAGAGAGAGAGATTGCAGAGAGTTGGTGAGTGGACGGGAGTTAATGATACGAGAGGCCTTCCTTTCAACCTTGTCTAGGAGAGCGGTGTGAGAGGAACCTCCCCACACATGTTAACAATACTCAATACAAGGGCGCACTATGCCCCTGTACAGAGCAAGAAGCTGCGCAGGGGAAAAGAACCCCCTAAGGCAGTTGAGCACACCCAGCTACTGGGAGGCTGCCTTAGCAAGACTGGTAATATGGTCCTTCCAAATGAGAGCAGAAGAAAAAGAGACACCAAGAATATTGAGAGAAGATGAAGGGTTGATTTTTGTATTGTTGAAGAATAAGGGATAGTCCGCTGGGAGATCCTGACGGGTAGATAGATGGAGAAATTGGGTTTTGGAAGCATTAAAGTTAACAAGGTTTTCTCTGCCCCAATTGGAAATAGTATTTAGATCAGAATTTAAGAGTTCTATGGCTTCATTACGTTTGTCGTTGAGGGATTGCTGGCTGGGGCGTTCTGAAAAACTAATGGAGTAGTGTAAGGTTGAGTCGTCTGCGTATGAATGGATGGGAATTAAGATACAGTTAAGGAGATCATTTATAAAAATTAGAAAGATAATAGGAGATAGGACAGAGCCCTGAGGAACACCGGAGTTTATAGGGTGAGGAAGTGAACAATGGCCGTCCACAACCGCGGCTATGGAACGGCCGGAAAGGAAATTAGAGACAAAGGCACAGATGGAGGGATAGAAACCGAAGGAGGGTAGTTTAGAAATTAAAGATTTATGCCAGACTCTATCGAAGGCTTTCGATATGTCTAGTGCAATAGAAAAAGTCTCACCGAAGTCCCGAAAAGAGGATGACCAAGAGTTAGTAAGATATGAAAGAAGATCACCAGTAGAGCGACCCTTAAGGAAGCCATACTGGCGATCTGAGAGCAGATTATGAGAAGAGAAATGCTTAAGAAATTTGGAAGCAAGAATAGTTTCAAAAACTTTAGAAAGACAAGAAATGAGAGCAATTGGACGATAGTTGGAGGATTGAGAGCGGTCACCCTTCTTTGGGACAGGTTGAATGTGAGCAAACTTCCAGCATGAAGGGAAGACGTTAGAGGATAGACAGAGACGAAAGAGTTTGCCTAGGCAGGGAGTCAGCACGGAAGCACAGTTTTTGAGAACAACAGGAGGAACACCGTCCGGACCGTACGCCTTATTAGTGTTAAGCCCAGAGAGGGTTGAAAGTACATCTTTAGAAGAGATTAGGATATTAGGCATAAGTAAGAGAGAGGAGGGCGGAGAGGGAGGAATAGCACCGGAATCATCCAAGGTGGAGTTTCTAGCAAAAGTTTGAGCGAAGAGTTTAGCTTTGTCAGAGGAAGAAGTGATGGTTGTGCCATCAGAGTGGGAAAGGGGAGGGAAAGACGAGGAAGAGAAATTGTTGGAGAGGTTTTTGGCTAGATGCCAGAAAGCTTCGGAAGAGCTAGAGTTGGATAGTTCAGTGCATTTATTATTGATGAAAGAGTGTTTGGCAAGTCGAAGAACAGATTTGGCTTGATTCCGGGCAGAAACATATGAAGAATGAGAGTCTTGAGTTTTAAGGCGTCGGTACCGTTTGAATGCTTCCTCCTTATTGCGGACAGCAGTAGAACAGGTGTGAGTAAACCAAGATTTTTTAGCATTAGTCTGAGAGAAAGAGAATGGAATGTATGCTTCCATGCCCGATAGGATTACCTCAGTAATGCGTTCAGCACTCTCCGAGGGTCCTCGGCCACGGAAGCAGAAATCATTCCATGGGAAATCAAAGAAGTACTGCCGAAGAGCCTACCAGTCGGCAGCGCCAAAGTGCCACAAGCGCCGCCGGCTAGGAGGATCGAGTGGCTGTACTGGAGAGATAGGACAGGTGACAGAGATAAGTTTATGGTCGGAGGAGCCCAAAGGAGAGAAAAGATCGACAGTATTGAATTTGAAAGATGAAATAATACATGTTACTAAATGAAAATAATTAATAGATATAATAGCGGCAACAGAAACGTTTCTAGATATCAACAAGTATGATTTTATGCATGAATACCAGATTAACTTTGGCAGTTTGGTGCTGCCGAGTGGGAGGCTCTTTGGCAGTACTTCTTTGATATCCCATGGAGTGATTTTTGATTCCGTGGCCGGGAACCCTCAGAGACTGCTGAGCACATAACCGAGGTGATCACCTCGGGAATGGAAGTATACATTCCATTTTCTTTCTCAATCTAATGCAAACAAATCTTGGTTCACTCACTGCTGTCCGCAAAAAGGAAGAAACATTCAAACGGTACCGTCGCCTTCAAACTCAAAAATCTTGTAATTTCTATGTTTCTGCCCCGAATCATGCCAAATCCGTTCTTTGACTCGCCAAAAACTCTTTCACCAATAACAAATGCTCTGAACTTCCAACTTTATTTCTTCCCAAGCTTTCCGGCATCTACCCAAAAACCTCTCCAACAATTTAAATTCCTCATCTTTCCCTCCTCTTTTCCACCCTGACGGTACCACCTCCTCCGACAAAGCCGAAATATTTGTTCAAACTTCAAACTTTCGTTAAAAGTTTCACCTTGTATAATTCCGGCACTATTCCTCCCTCTCCACCCCCCTCGCACTTACTTATGCCTAGTATCATAATATCTTCTAAGGATGTACTTGCTACCCTCTCTGGGCTTAATACTAAGAAGGCGTAAGGATTAGATGGTGTTCCTCCTGTTGTTGTTGTTGTTGTTGTTCCCTAAGCTGCCTGGCCGAACAGCCCCGAGTCCTTAAGGAAGGCCATGGCCATGGTCGGCCTTTCCCACAGAGCTCTCAAATAGTGTAAATTGTGTTGTTGGCGTAAGTGGTTTTGTGAAATGCAGTCTTCTATGATGTGTTTTATGGTATGGGGTGCTGTGTTACAACCCGGGCAGGTGTCGACGACGGAGTCATCCAGCCTCTTTTGATAGCTCAGAAGAGCTGGATGGTGTCCGCATCTCAGCCTGGCCAGGTGGACTCTGTCCTCGCGAGGAAGGGAGGATTCAGAAGGATGGATTTCGGGTGGTCGTGCTTGCAGCTGCGTGTTGTCTATGAGTGAGTGGATGGAACGGCGAGTGATATGAGTATGGATGTGCTTCCGGAAGTTGGTTTGGGGTGGGCAGGGAAGGAGAGAAGACTGTATTTGTGTGTGATAGCGTGTGCTGGGTGTTGTTTTGATATGTCTTGGTGTCTGTGGGTGTGTTGCCATGTAGTGTAGTGGGTGGTGTTGATTCGTGGAGGCTGCTGCCAGGAATTGAGTGCCTCTCATGTCTAGATGATCTTTGACTTTTAGGACTTTGGTTTCTTGATGTAGGTGATCTGTGGGTGTAGTAGCTGTGCATCCTGTTATGATTTTAACCCATAACTGTTTGGGCGCAACATAAGTCGAGTATAATAAATCTGGACTATCTGGCGGCGCTCGACATAGGTCGTGTGGCAATTTCAGCACGTAATGTTGCTGAGAGAGAGAGACAAGTGGTGGCAGGAGAGTAGCGAGCGTATGACTGCTCCAGACCACCGCGGCGAACCTACTGACACGAATCCCACCTCCTCCCTCCCTCTCTCACTCGCTATATACGGAATTGTATGGGGAAAGTGCCGAATTACATGCTTTTTGCACTCGCGTTGCGCGGTTGTTGCAAGAAAACTAGCCATCATAAAAGGATCATTATGGTGTCATTGGAAAGCTCTGTTTATGCCCTTTCAGGGATAGATACTTGTTTTACGCTCTGGGTCTTATTTAGGCATGAAAATGATCACGTAAACAGCCCTATTTTGGCTAAAAACACCCCGCTGGTGGCTACATATTATATACCGCCTAGGCCGCTCGTAAGGTGTTAAGGTGTTATTTTGAATAGTCTGTAAGGTCTTATGATGTGTTTCAGCTAGGTTAGAAGCCCAGGCCGGGCTTGCGTATTCCATAACTGATCTTATGTATTGTTTGTAGACTGTGGTGGTGGTTTCTTTGTTGTGTCCAAATTTCGTGTGGGCAAGTGATCTGAGGGCGTTAAGTCTGGGTGTCAGTTTCTTTTTTGTGTTTGTGGTGTGCTGTTTGAATGTCATTTGGGTGTCGTATGTTACTCCTAGGATTTTGGGTGTGTGTGTGTGTGTTAGGGGTGTGTTGTATATGTTGAGTCCCGGGATGTAATCGTGCTCTCCTGTCCAGCTTGTGAGGAGGATTGCAGTGGATTTAACTGGGGCTAAATTGAGTCTGTTTGTAGTGCACCATTTATGTAATGTGTCGAGATAGTCTTGAAGGAGTCTTGTTGCTGTGTCTGGGTTTTGGTGCGTGCTTGTGAGTGTTATGTCGTCTGCGTAGGAGGCTATGGTTATTTGGGGTGAATTTTGGTGTATGTATATCATGCATGTACAGATTGAAGAGTGCGGGCGACAGGACGGATCCTTGCGGAACTCCGTTTGGGAAGTTTCTAATGCTAGATGACTGACCGGCAAAGGATACGTGTGCACATCTGCCTGCTAAGAAGTTGGCCAGCCATCTTTTTGTGTTGTTGTGCATGTTTGTGTTGTAGATTTTGTTTGTTAGGTTGTGGCGGGGGATGGCATCGAAGGCTTTACTAATGTCAAGTGTGGCAAGTACTGATCTGTGTGGTGGTCTAGCTGAGTTGATGCCGTCCAAATCTCTTTGTGTAAGGTCTGTAAGAAGAGTGTTTGTGGAGTGCAATGGCCTGAAGCCGTGTTGTGTTGGAGAAAGGGGTAAGTCAGGTGTCATCAGTTGTAGTACAAGGTGCTCTATGACTTTGGAGGGGGTGCAAAGGAGTGTGATAGGGCGGTGGGAGGAGGGTAGCGTGGGGTCTTTGTTAGGTTTGGGAAATGTGATGATGATACCATGCTTCCAAATGTCTGGTATTGTGTTGTGTGAGTAGCTGTAGTTTGATATGTTAGTGAGTGCTTGTATGCCTTGTGGTCCCAGGTGTCTGAGGTGAATGTTGCTAATGTTGTCTAGGCCACAGGCGGGTGAGAGCTTGAGATTGTTGATGATATGCTTTGTCTGGTTGTTGGTGAAGGGTGTATAGTCAGGGTCTGTGGGGAATTGTCTTTTGGGTCGGATGACACGTCGGTTCCTCCTGTTGTACTCTATAACTATTCTTCCGTACTGACTTACTGCCTAGCCATACTCTTTCGACTATGTCTTTCCTCTACTCTTCCCTTCCCTTCTTGCTGTAACTTTGATCTCATTCAACCTATCCCCCCAAAATTGGTTGACCGCTCTCAGCCCTCTAACTATTGTCCATTTGCTCTCATTTCTTGCATCTCTAAAGTTTTTAGATAAATTCCTTATTCAAAGTATCTTAACACTTAAGCCGCGGGTCCCGACAATTGTCTGATGAGAGAACCATGGCCTATTCAGCGGGTCTCGACAATATTCGGGTGGGATTTTGAGCACATTATCGGCTCTGAGAGAGAGTCCACGCGTTGGGAGGACCGCAGGCGGGTTCTGACCGCTCGGCCTGGGCCTAGCGAGGTAAGTGGCGTCCCTACTACACCCCTCGCCTCACGAGGACGAGGATATTCTGAGGAAATTACCGTATTTTAGGGTTTTTGCCCTCGTGTGTTACATCATCGTTGCAAGACAACCCGTGGTCGTAGAAGGATGATTCAGGTGTCATTCGAAAGCTCTACTATCGCCCTTTCACGGATACATAATTGTATTATGCTCTGGCTCTTGTTTATGCATGAAAAAGAGCATTGAATGAAGCTCGTTTAGGGTAAATATGCCCGCCTGCCAGGTTGTAGAAGTTATAAATATCCCCGTTTGACAGGGGTTAAGCAGTTGTCCTCTCATAATCTTCTTTCAGATCGCCAGTGCGGTTTCCTTGAGAGCCGCTCTACTGGTGATCTCCTTACTTATCTTACTAACTCTTGGTCATCCCACCTTCGGGGCTTCGGTAACGCTTTGTCTATTGTGCTAGACATATCAAAAGCCTTCGATAGAGTCTGGCACAAATCTCTACTTTCCAAACTACTCTTTTTTGGTTTCTTTCCCTTTATATGTGTCTTTGTCTCTAATTTCTTTTTTGGCCGTTCCATAGCTGCAGTTGTGGTTGGCCATCGCTCACTTCCTCAAGCTATCAACTCCAGTGTTCCTCAGGGTTCTGTCCCATCTCCAGTTCTCTTCCTAATATTCATTAACACCTTACGAGCGGCCTAGGCGGTTTATTTATATGTACCGCCCAGCGGGGTGTTTTTACCCAAAATAGGGCTGTTTACGTGATCATTTTCATGCCTAAATAAGACCCAGAGCGTAAAACAAGTATCTATCCCTGAAAGAGCATAAACAGAGCTTTCCAATGACACCATAACGATCCTTTTATGATGGCTAGTTTTCTTGCAACAACCGTGCAACGCGAGTGCAAAAAGCATGTAATTCGGCACTTTCCCCATACAATTCCGTATATAGCGAGTGAGAGAGGGAGGGAGGAGGTGGGATTCGTGTCAGTAGGTTCGCCGCGGTGGTCTGGAGCAGTCATACGCTCGCTACTCTCCTGCCACCACTTGTCTCTCTCTCAGCAACATTACGTGCTGAAATTGCCACACGACCTATGTCGAGCGCCGCCAGATAGTCCAGATTTATTATACTCGACTTATGTTGCTCGCCGCTAATTAAGGGTTAATGATCTTCTTCACTGTACCTATAACCCTATGCACTCATATACTGACGACTCTACCTTACATAATTCAACTAGTTTTCCACAACGACCCACCACGCAATCACTCCAAAACTCATGTGACAAGGCCATAGCATGTCTATCTTCTGATATATCAATGATTTCTGATTGTGGCAGAGAAAATCTTCTTACTTTCAATGCCTCCACGACCAAATTTCTCCTTCTATCTACCAGTCTATCACTTATTCTTCAACAATACACAAATCAACCCTTCATCTTCTGTATATAATTTTAGTGTATCTTTTTCATCTGACCTTTCTTGGAAAGATTATATTACCACTCTTGCTAAAACAGCTTACCAGAAGTTAAATTTGCTCAACTGTTTCTGTGAGTTCTTCATCCTCGTGCAGCTTCTTGCTCTGTACCGGGGCACGGTGTGCCCATGTATCGAGTATTGTTCGCATGCATGGGGAGGTTCCACCCATACGACACTTCTCGAAAGGGTAGAGTCAAAAGCATTTTGTCTCATCAATTCACCTCCTCTTGCTAATTCCCTACAATCTCTCTCACTCTTCTACTGCTATATCAATAATCATTGTTCTTCAGAGCTTTCTCAGTGTATACCTCCTCCCTTACAAAGAGTGGGGGCACCCTAGTTTCAATGTCTAAGCCAAGATTGAGCCGAGTTTCCCAGTCTTTCAACAAATAGATTATGTCATTCTTTCAACTTTGAGGGGGACAGTTGTTATAGACAGCGTTGCCTTTAGTCTCCTTCATACACATAACAACATAATTATATACTGATATAAACTGTACCATAAAGATAATATTTGTTATAGAGGAGGCGGCGTCGTACTCTCCATCAAAGAATATGTAGGCTCACTTGAAGTTCCAATTCCATCTAATAACTCAGAACTGTTACACTGTATGTCAAAATTAACAACAAGGATATGGACATTAATGTTGTAGTCGTATACCGGTGCCCAACACATACAAGCAAAGAGGATATAGCACTATACAATAATCTACAAAAACTCTATCAAGAAAACAAAACATAAAAAATCTATGAGATTTGAATCTGTATTCTATGGAGATAAATAAAAGGATCTGGAATTTATAAAAAAAAAAAAAAAAAAATTATCGAATTTAGTAAAGATAACTTACTACATCCATTAACCAGAAACACACAAGGAGAGATAATATTTTGGACCTAATAACCATGACCCACAAAAATGTAATTTGCGAGCTAGAAGTTGGGGAAATAATATCTTGTTGTGACCATAATAGCATCAGGTTCCAGCTTAACATGTCGCATACCAACAGTGTTAGCTAAACTTGTATTCCCGATTATAATATGGTGGACTTTAATTGCCTAACAAACGAACTGAAAGATACTCATTTGAATCTCAAAGGACTCACCAACATTGACGGTATCTGGGAAAGGATAACACAAATATTCATGAGTGCCCCCCAAAAGTAAAAAATGTTCCGTATGAGCAAAATACACGATTAAAATACATGGTATGGCATAATTATCAGTAGAACAATTAGGGAAAGGAACCATTTACATAAGCTAAATAGAGAAACAAATAATAATAATACCAAATACAAGTAGTACTCGGTTGCCAGAAAAAAAGTAAAGTCGCAAAAAACGATGGTAAAGAGGAAAAATAAAATCAGCATAGCTAAAGATAATAAGAAAAATCCAAAGCAATATTATAGATACAGTATATAAACAGTAGCAAACAAATAGAAAGTGGCATAGGACCTATACTCAATACTCAATCTGCACTAGAAACAGATAGAAGAGACATAGCCTCTACTCTTTACGATTTCATCAGCTTTGTTGTCAATACTGTTAACAACATGGGCATTCCACAAGTAATTAATCAAACATGCAAAGTACTGTTGTCAATACTGCTAACAACATGGGCATTCCACAAGTAATTAATCAAACATGCAAAGTACTGTTGTCAATACTGCTAACAACATGGGCATTCCACAAGTAATTAATCAAACATGCAAAGTACTGTTGTCAATACTGCTAACAACATGGGCATTCCACAAGTAATTAATCAAACATGCAAAGTACTGTTGTCAATACTGCTAACAACATGGGCATTCCACAAGTAATTAATCAAACATGCAAAGTACTGTTGTCAATACTGCTAACAACATGGGCATTCCACAAGTAATTAATCAAACATGCAAAGTACTGTTGTCAATACTGCTAACAACATGGGCATTCCACAAGTAATTAATCAAACATGCAAAGTACTGTTGTCAATACTGCTAACAACATGGGCATTCCACAAGTAATTAATCAAACATGCAAAGTACTGTTGTCAATACTGCTAACAACATGGGCATTCCACAAGTAATTAATCAAACATGCAAAGTACTGTTGTACTTCGTAACTTCAAAATCAGTAAATACAGTACGTATCAGATATCTTACGAAAGATTCATTTACTGAAAATAAGTAAATCTCCCAGCCCAGATAATTTGTCTTTAAAATTCTAAAAAGTCTCATCAACGAATTTGCTGAGGCTCTAGCCATAAGTTATTATGTCACTCCAACATGGACACTTACCCAATGACTGGAAGACAGCGAATATAACACCAATATTAAAAATGGGAGACACAAACTACCAGGTAATTACAGGCCCATTATCTTAACTTCCGTACTTGTAAAAATGTTAAAAACCAAACATAAGAGACGAAATTGTACATATAATCGAGAATAACAATCTTATCAATAATAGTCGAGAAGGATTCAAAACAAAAAGATCATGCCCAACGAACCTTATCGAATTTTATGATAGCATATTTTCAAATTGATGATTTTACCAAATGTCTTGATATAGTATACTTGGACTTAAAAAAAGGCCTTCGACAAGGTACCTCACAACAATTGCTGAACACATTCGAGAGCTTAGGAATACAAAGCAAAACTCACAATTGAATATGACACTGTTTAAAGTTAAGAAAAGAGAGTAAATATTAATGGAATAGAATCAGCTTCAACTTCAGTGATTAGTGGAATCCCTCAGGGATTAGGATTATTTCCAATTTTGTTCACAATATATATATCGATGATATAGAAAACGGCGTCAATAATATAATTTCCAAATTCGCTGATGACACTAAGATAGGAAATGCAATCATTTCGGAAAGCGATAGAATTAACCTGTAATCAGAGCTAAACAAAATCATGGAGTGGTCAGAAAATTGGAAAATGCCCATTAATGTAAACTATTGCCAGATATTACAAAAAAGCTCCCAAAGCAATACATATGAGTACTATATGAACAGAGAGAAGGTAAATATCGTGTCACAGATAAAAGACCTAAGAGTACTTGTAAACGAAAAGACAGTCCTACAAGAGGAAACAAATTAAAACTAATAGGCAGGAAAGCAAACCTAGATACAACTAAATATGTCTTCACCCACAGTATAATTATTGAGTGGAATAAGCTCCACAATGAATGTATAGGCAGTGGCTCAAAAGATACATTTTAAAATGGCTAGACTCATACCATAGAAAAGTTGGTCTGGAGTACATAATGATTACTGATGAAACAACCTGACAGAAAGTTGGTCTGGAGTACATAATGATTACTGATGAAACAACCTGACAGAAAGTTGGTCTGGAGTACATAATGATTACTGATGAAACAACCTGACAGAAAGTTGGTCTGGAGTACATAATGATTACTGATGAAACAACCTGACAGAAAGTTGGTCTGGAGTACATAATGATTACTGATGAAACAACCTGACAGAAAGTTGGTCTGGAGTACATAATGATTACTGATGAAACAACCTGACAGAAAGTTGGTCTGGAGTACATAATGATTACTGATGAAACAACCTGACAGAAAGTTGGTCTGGAGTACATAATGATTACTGATGAAACAACCTGACAGAAAGTTGGTCTGGAGTACATAATGATTACTGATGAAACAACCTGACAGAAAGTTGGTCTGGAGTACATAATGATTACTGATGAAACAACCTGACAGAAAGTTGGTCTGGAGTACATAATGATTACTGATGAAACAACCTGACAGAAAGTTGGTCTGGAGTACATAATGATTACTGATGAAACAACCTGACAGAAAGTTGGTCTGGAGTACATAATGATTACTGATGAAACAACCTGACAGAAAGTTGGTCTGGAGTACATAATGATTACTGATGAAACAACCTGACAGAAAGTTGGTCTGGAGTACATAATGATTACTGATGAAACAACCTGACAGAAAGTTGGTCTGGAGTACATAATGATTACTGATGAAACAACCTGACAGAAACGAACACTGTTTTTCAGTTTAACACTAGTCGCGGGTCCCGACATATGTCGAGTGAGAGAACCATGGCCTATCCCGCAGGTCCCGACATTTGTAGCAAGGGATGTTGGGCACATTATCGGCTCTGAGAGAGAGTCCACGCATTGGGAGGACCGCAGGCGGGCTCTGACCGCTCGGCTTGAGCCTAGCGAGGCAACTGATGTCCCTGCCACACCCCTCCAGATTCCTGGCCTCGCTAGACAGGGTAAAATCTCGGGAATTTACCGTATTTTAGGATTTTTGCCCTCGTGTTGCGCAATTGTTGCAAGAGAACCTGTGGTCGGTCGTACAAGGATGAGTCAGGTATCATTGGAAAGCTCTATTATCGCCCTTTCACGGATATATAATTGTATTACGCTCTGGCTCTTGTTTATGTATGAAAAAGAGCGTGGAATGTAGCTCGTTTAGGGTAAATATGCCCGCCACACAGGTAGTAGAAATCACAAATATCCCCGTTCGACAGGGGTTAAGAGAGCATATTGAGGGGTAAAAAATAAACATATGCATAACAAATCCTTTCTATTTCTAGCTATTCTGTAAATTCCTTCAGGCAATTTCCAAGCCCTGCAATGTTATTTGGTTCCAAATGTTTTCACGTATGACAAATTACCGGAGGGAGTGGAGGGTGGGGAGAACGCTTTCATCTTTGCTATCCTTTCCTTCCACTTTCTCTTACACTCTGGGCTGCCTCCCTACTAGGAATCCTGGCCACACCGCTAGGATCGCAGGATCATTGTGGTCAGTGTTTCTATGTAAATATCTGTATATGTGGCTCTCTTTATGTGTATGTGTATGTCTTTATATGTGTGTGTGACTCTCTTCCTCTCTCTCTATCTCTCTGCTTTTTTCAGCATACATGTTGATATTCAAAGGCAGGAAAACAATGCCATAAAAATCCTACTTTCAATGTCGTGTTATAGATTATTACTGTATTTCATTATTCTTGTCACACCTCGGTAATTAGGATAGGGACATGACAATTTGTCGTTTGGTAAAACTGAGTTAAGAATAGCCACATACGAAAAACTGATGAAAAGAGTGAGGACTTTTTTTTAATACATATAGTAGAACCCCAAATAATGAATAGTGGAAAAAAGGCATAGCGCAGTAGAAGGCTCTCCCCACCCTCTTATTCTTCCGGCCGAAACCGTACAATGAAGACAGTTGGATGTTAATGCCCTTGCAGGATTATCAGAAAATATATAACCCTGAAAGATTTGTTTTCCTTTAAGCTCTCCTTACCGAATGTTTGTACTCAATTCAGAATGATAAGCCTATGCCTCACCTATCTTTTCAATTAAGGTATATGTGTAGACATTTATTGAATTGCTTGTTTGTACACCTTCATAAGGAAGATGGTGCCATTCTTTAATGATGCTATACGTGAAGAATGTTTCTGTTGTATCAAGGTTCGCGCTCCTGCTTATTAGTTTTAATCGTTTTCCCCTTGTAACACTTTCTTTAGCAATCTTTAATAGATTGTTGGCATTTGTGTAATTAAAACCATTCAAAATCTTGAAATAATATGTTAGTTGACTTCTCATTCTCCGTATATTTAGCGAGAATAGATGGAGTTGTCTTAATCTCTCGTTGTATGGTTTATGCTTCAGGGTTGAGATTACTTTTGCTGCTCTTCACTGAACGGATTGGAGTTTCTCAATATCCTTTATGAGGTATGGGGACCAAAACAGTACTGCACAGCAAACTCCAAGTACGGCCTCAGTAAACCTTTATATAATGGCATAATTATATATTTACTGAGATATCCTATTTTACTCCAGCCATCTGGTCTGGTCTGGTTCTGAGATAGTGACAATTTCTCCTGATTTATCCCAGTGCTCTATTTACTTTGTTTGCTGCTGCAATACATTGGTTAGTTGATTCAAGATTCCCATTGGAGAGGACACCTAGATCTTTCATTTGAGTTATGCTATTATTATTTTTCTCCGTGCATGTAATACTCATATTTTGGAGACTATTGATAGGTATTTGCCAGATTTCAGACCATTTCATTCTTCTATTTAAATCAGATTACAGACATCTATAATTTTTCCGAAATTACTGCATTCCCGATTTTAGTATCATCTGCAAATTTGGAGATAATGTTATTCATGCCAGAGTCTATGTCGTTAATGAATACTGTAAAAAACAATGGACCTAAAACTGAGCCCTGCAGGCTTCCACTAGCCACTGAGGTCCATTATGATACTATACCAGTAATGATTACCCGCTGGTTTCTCTTAGTTAACCAATTTCCTATCCATGCATGGGTTGTACCCACATATATTTAAGGCCTTGACTTTCTCCAACAATTTGTTATGCAGGACCTTGTCGAAGGCCTTCTGGAAGTCCAGATATACTACATCAAAACTTTTGTAGAGTAATTAACTTTGGCAATTATTTATAAGATTATAATTATCAATGAACAACAGTATATCATCCCTCATGACAGATCTAGTGATGTACCAATTACGGGTCTGTAATTACCAAGTCATTTTTGTGTCCCTTTTTAAATACAAGAGTTATGTTTGCAGTCTTCCAGTCGCTAGGTAACTGATCTAGTTGGAGCAACATGTAGAAAATCAAGGTTAGGAATTCAGCAATTTTGCTCTTAACTATTTTAACAATTCGTGGGTAGAACAGATTGGGTCCTGTTGACTTATTTATGTTCAATGAAACAATCTTTCTTAAGACATCCAACAGGTTTGATTTTGATATTCCCTTTCATTATTTTCACCAGTTTGAGTCAGATCGTGTGACGTAAGTAGCCTATACTATTTACATTCGGGAAAAATAACCAAACTACTCAGTGAGGATGGTAGCTATGTTCTTGTTGTCAGTTTTGTGATCTCGTTGGTTATGTAGTAGGGGCCCTATACCAGTTTTGTGATCTCGTTGGTTATGTAGTAGGGGCCCTATACCAGTTTTGTGATCTCGTTGGTTATGTAGTAGGGGCCCTATACCAGTTTTGTGATCTCGTTGGTTATGTAGTAGGGGCCCTATACCAGTTTTGTGATCTCGTTGGTTATGTAGTAGGGGCCCTATACCAGTTTTGTGATCTCGTTGGTTATGTAGTAGGGGCCCTATACCAGTTTTGTGATCTCGTTGGTTATGTAGTAGGGGCCCTATACCAGTTTTGTGATCTCGTTGGTTATGTAGTAGGGGCCCTATACCAGTTTTAACTCGTTTATTGTTGATGTATCTATAAAATAGCTTGGGATTTGCCTTACTTTCTTTAGCTAATGTAATTTCGTATTTTTTCTTATGTTTTTTCATAGGGATTCTACTTTCTTTCTGGCTTTGAATTTTGTCGATATATTATTATATATTAGTTTGCCTTTTTAGTTTATGTAACATATTTCTCTCACGTATTGTTTTCCCCCACGATTGGCTTCCTTACAAGTTTGTAGATAAAAGTATCATTATTGAGTTCGATCATTATTTCTTATTCAATTCCTAGTCCAGTAACATTATTCAAATACATGTAGGGATGGTTCAAATCGCCTACTAAAATAGTTTCTCCTGTTACCAGTGTTTTACTTAATGTATTATATAAGGCCTATGACTTGGTCGACAGTAGGCTACAATACTAGCCAGGCTGAGATGCGGACACCATCCAGCTCTCCTGAGCTATCAGAAGAGACTGGATGACTTCGTTGTCGACGCCTGCCCGGGATGTAACACAGCACCCCATACCATTAAACACATCATAGAAGACTGCATTTAACACAACCACTTACGCCAACAACACAATCTACAATCAATGAGAGCTCTGTAGGAAATCCCGATCGTGGCCATGGCCTTCCTCAGGGACTCGGGGCTGTTCGGCCAGGCAGCTTAGGGAACAACAACAACAACCACTACGACATTTATATCTCTAGCTTGGTTATTATTTTTAACACACGAGAGTTCTGAAATAATAGAAGGCAATGTAGCTGCCAGCGACTTTATACCTTCGTGTATGAATAACAGTACCCCGCCACCTCCTTTGTTTATTCAGGGTTTACGATATGTTTGTATGAACTGATTTGATAATCATGCGATATTGATATTATTTGTGTCTAGGAAGGTTTCAGGTATTGCTTATGTATGTATTTATTCGGTCATTAACATGACTCTTGAGTTTGTTAATTATATTTCTTAGACTTCTGCAATTGAGTGATTGTACTTTTTTCTTTTGCTTCGTGACATTTATGGGTGTTTCCACTCATTACGATATACTTCTGTGCTGAGCTGACCTCCGGTTTCAGAGAGCTTAGTAGATTTTTGCTATAACTTCGTTTAGGTAAACAGGCAAGGATATAGTTACTCTCCTGCTTTTTCTACGAGTTGGTACGGGGGTGATATATAATATAGGACAAAGGGGATGGTTGGTTGTGAATGAGAGAGAGAGTACAAAGGAGTACAAAGGAAATCAAGCAACAACAGGTCTAGTGACCCCTCTAGGCTGCTTGTCCTCCAAAACATTGAGGATCAAGTGTCTAAAGTTCTAAACAGTGGTTTAGAGTGGGTAAGGGAAAATTGGAAAGGGAACTACTGCCCTGGAATTAATGCCCATGGCAGGATTAGGAAGTTAGTACGGGACAGATGGGTTAGTAACATAACACAGATATAAGTGATATTTCGTATATCTGGTAAAAAGAGAGTAACGTCTTGGTAATATATATACACAATAATCCTTGATGAATTTGAGGGGGGAATAAAATAAAGTTATTCATTTACAAACGCAGTCAGTCGCGGGTTTGATGCAAGATATTTGTCTAGGCGAAGTTTAAAAAAATCAACGGTGCTGCAGTCTATATCGTCTCAGGGAAGCCCATTCCACAAGATGACAACTCGATTGAAGAAGAAATTCTTAGATTCGTGTGAGTTAAAAGATTTACCAATAATTTTGCAACCGTTTCCCCGCGTGTAATTAGATTGGTCCATAGTGAAGTACCGGTACTTACTACAGTTCATATTGTCGATGCCTATAATGCCGATAATGATTTTGAACATTTGAATTAAGTCGCCTCCTAATCTGCGCTGGGTTAAAGAAAATAGATTTAATTCTCTAAGACGCTCCTAGTATGGTTTGTTCTTTAGGCTAGGTATCATATTGGTACCTCTACGTTGAACTCGTTCTAGCTTGACTATATCTTTTTGGTAATAAGGTCACCAGGATCAAACGCAGTTTTCCAAAAGAGGGCGGACTAAGGAGTTGTAAAGAGTTAGGATAGCTTCTTTGGATTTATGCTCAAATGACCTGCCTATAAAGCCAATTATTTTGTTTGCCTTCTTAACAACTTCTGAACATTGTTGACTCGGTTTTAGGTTACTCGATAGTGTTACTCTAAGATCGGTTTCTCTGTCTACACTCTTAACCTGAGTGCCATTCATCGAATAGTTTGCTTTCTCATTTTGGTATCCGATATGTAGTACTTTACATTTATCCACATTGAAACTCATTTGCCAAATTTGGGCCCAACATGACAACTTATCTAGATTGTGTTGCATATTGTCAACTTGTTCTTTCGAGAGTACGCTATTTGCAATTTTTTTATCGTCAGCAAACTTTGAGATTGTACAGGTGAGACCCTAATCTATGTTGTTGATGTAAATTAGAAAGAGAATTGGTCCTAGTACCGATCCCTGGGGTACCCCGCTACTTACGTTGGTCCATTTAGATGCCTTACCATTTATGACTACTCTTTGCTTTCTGTCGCTGAGCTAATTTTCAATCCATTTCAATGCACCGTCTTGTATTCCCTGCCCTTTTAATATAAGCAATTAAGCAGTAAACGTTTGTGGGGAAATTTGTCAAACGCCTTTTGAAAATCAAGGTACATAATATTCATCATAGAGGTTGAGGATATCGTGGAAGAAGTCTAAGAGGTTTGCTAAGCAGGAACGTTTGTTACGAAAGCCGTTATGAGTATCTTTAAGTATGTTATTTTCCTCTAAGTGATTTACGAGTCTGTCTCTTATCTCTTATGAGTGTTTCTAGCATTTTACATACAACTGAGGTTAAGCTTATTGGACGATAGTTACCGGGTGAGGATTTGCTGCCTTTTTTTAATATCGGTGTTACGTTGGCTAGCTTCCACTGATGAGGCATAGTTTCAGACTGCAAGGATTTATTGAATAGCAATGTCAGTGGTTTGGAGAGCTCATCTTTAGCTTCCTTTAGAACTCTAGGTGAGATTGTATCCGGTCAAGGCGTTTTATTTACCTTGAGTTTATCAAAACATTTCAATACTTCTCTCTCTGTAATGGTGATAGTGCTTAGAACATCAGAATTATCAATCTGAATTGGTGATGCTGTAGGGATATCACTGAGGTCTTGTGAAAACTGATGCAAAGAAGGTATTGAGGGCATTACTCATTTGTACTTCGTCTATGATATATTTTACATTTTCATCGACTAACGGTTCAACAGTTGAAGTAGCAACTTTTTTCTTTCTGATATAACTATAGAATTTTTACGGGTTTGTTTTACTTTGATTTTGAAACATGTAACTGCAGGGTCTTTTTACTTTGCTTAATTAACTTTTTGGCTTTGTGTCGTAGTTTTACAAATTTAACCCGTTCTTCGTCATTGTGTGAGGATTTTTCTATCATTAGCAATCTTTTTAGCAAGCAAATATTCTGAAATCTCTGTATTCCACCATTTGGGTTTATCATTATGGCCTGTACTCCGTATTTTCGATGATATGCAGTCTTGCACTGTTTTTAGGTAAGTGGTTGCGAATAATTCCCAAGATGTATTTATGTCGTTATTGTTAATTAGAAAACTCCAGTCAGTTTCTTTAAACATAGCTCTAAGTTTGCGAAAGTTTGCTTTCTTGAAATTAGGGACTTTCTCGATGCTGCTATTTGGTTCGTTACTAGTAAACTTTAAACTGAAAGTTATCGTACGATGGTCGCTGTTACTAAATTCATCACCAACATTCAAATTCTCTATTAATTCTTCTTTTGTTGCAAGTATAAGGTCAAGAATGTTATTACCACGGGTCGGCGATCAAACAAATTGATAGAGCGAACTCTCTTGCAAGTTCGCATACAAGTCATGTCCGGAATGTGAAGTAAGAGTATCGCCCCACTTGGTCACAGGTAAATTAAAGTCGCCAAAAATTACGGTATCTTGTGAGTTGCTTACATCTGCAATTTGTTCATAAATTTTTCGGTCAGTTTGCACTGATTGAGCCGGAGGTCTGTATATTAATGCAAGTATTATTTTTGCACCTTTATTATTTTCTATTAGCACAAAGGGTGTGTCGACGTTCACAATTTGAGGTTTTGACAAGAGGGTCGGGTAAAGACTTTCTTTGTTAAAAAGTAAAACGCCACCTCCATTTTTATTTATTCTGCTTTTCTCAAACATTACATAACGGGGAAGTGAATACTCTGCTAAAAAATCTATGTCTTCTATATTGAGCCAAGATTTTGTTATGCCAATTATGTAATAATTTTCTGTAAACACTAGTTCCTCTAAATCTGAAAATGTATTGCGTATGCTACGAGCGTTTGCATAGAAAACCTTTAAAGTTGTGATTTTACAACTCATGGAACGTTCTTTAATCGAATTTTTGGTTCTGGTCGGAACTACATTTATGTTCATGGCTGTCCTCGGTCTTCATCGCTGGCGGTCCTCGGTTGCCTCTGTTTTTTGCTTGGCGTCGGATGATTTATGTCACTGCTGCTGCTTCTTCTTCTCGAATGGCGTTTTTTGATCCATGGCTGCGGACTGCTTCGTGTGGGAGACGACCCATGCATGCTGAACCCACAGGGTTTAGAAGAGTGCCATCCTTGTAGAACAGAGTAGGCTGGTTATAGAAATTATCCCAGAGGTTGATGAATTCAACTTCTTCCTTCAGACACAAAGATTTTAGTTGGCTGTTTGTGCTGAAGGCCTTGTCGTAGAATTTGTCTGGTGCATCAATCTTGGGAAGAATGCCTAAGATGATGATATTCCTTGACTTGTTTTTGTAGTGCTAGATCATCTTGCGATATTTCTCCATCAGCTCTTCGGATCTGGTACGCATGACGTCATTTGAACCAGCATGGATGACAAAGAGAGAGAGAGAGAGAGAGAGAGAGAGAGAGAGAGAAAGAGTTACAAAGGAGTTACAAGGAATAGTTAGTATCTCAGAGACCTTGCGGTCCATTCCGAGGAGATCCTCGAAGTGGAAGGAGAGAACCTGTTAAGTGCACTACACTCTTTACAGAGTGTGCAAAATACTATCTACTCTCTTCTTAAACTGCTCTACCGAAGAACTATTTACAAATTCGGAGGTAAGTTTGTTCCAGGTAGAACAGATCTTATATGTGATAAAGTTTCCACAAATACTAGTGCTGAACCTTTTCAATTCTAATTCCCAGCCATGGTTGTGTGTTGTATTCATATTGAGGTAAAACACATTTTGCTATAATCCACATTGTCAAACCCATTAAGTATTTTATATACTTCAGTGTGCTTTGCTGATTGAGATGATGCAGAGTTAACAATGGTGGTAACTACTACTACTGTGGTGATGGGCTGGTCTATCAGAGTGAGAACTGAGCGATCTCTGCCATACCCATAGCTTACTCTGACTGTTCCTTTTACTTATATATTTTCTAGATCTCAAGTGACGGCGTCTCTTCCGTGGATTGACCTCCCAATCTGCCAACCTAGATGTTGGCAGATTGGAAGCCAAAGCGTCACATTTTTTCCTTTGCCCCTCAACTTTCTCTTCATAATTGCTGAGGGGCGCAGGACCCTGGGTGGGGCTTTGGTTTCCCGGGCGTTTCTGCACCTTCCTCAGCTCCCCGCCATGGAGTGGCTTCGGTCACCCAGGCTTTATTGTGGTAGGCAGGGAGGGATCTGTGGGGGCGCTCGGTTATGGCCTTGGCCCTACTCGGTACCTTGGGGCTGTTCGGCCAGGCAGCCTGGGGAACAGCAACAACAACAACTACTACGGTACCTCTGGCAACACACACTCACACATACATAAACACACACACGCTGTAGACGCCAGCCGAACAGGGCGGTACTCCCGGGGAGTGCTAGGTGACTGATAAGGACTGCTGGAACTTCTGTTTCACCACCTGGCATCCCTAGCTGACCCTTTCAGTGTCTCATCAATATTGAGGGCAACCCAAGCCTGCCCTCCAAAATATCATCTCTTCCTATCAATACATTATACTACAAACACCTTACATTCTACACTAATTTTTCCAAAGAACAAAAACAATGACAAAACCTCAACCCGCCTCGGAGTCCCCAGGGCATCAGGCTGTTCCCTGATAACGACTCGCCAAAATTTTCTAGACCACCACCTTCTACTCTTACTATTAATTTATGTAACTTTCGTGGCCTTTCCTCTAACTTCCACTCAGTGGAACACCACCTCTCCTCTGCCAACCCTGATCTTCTCTTTCTCACCGAGTCACAGTTGTCTGGGACTACTGACAGCACACCCTTTTCTGTATCCTCCTAATATCTCTATCCTCAGTTTCGAGCCAAAGGTGGATGTTGCGTCTATGTACGCAACAATCTTGCTTTCTCTCGTGTTCCCAACTTAGATTCTTCTGAATTCTCAACTCTCTGGCTAAAGCTATCTTGTCACTCTCAAACTAAATATTTCTCTGCAGTCTATCTCTCCCCTAATTCTACTGACTATCCAAAATTCTTTGACTATCTAATTTCTAAAGTGGAAGACATTCTATCCATCTCTCCTTTCGCAGAAATCTCCATCTTAGGAGATTTCAATGTTCACCACCACCAATGACTCTCCTCTGTTTCCACTGACCAACCTGGTGAACAAGCCTACATCTTTTCTATCTTAAACGACCTAGAGCAGTTAGTCCAGCAACCCACCCGTATCCCAGATCGCCTCGGAGATCGGCCCAACATTCTTGAATTATTTATAACTTCTAACCCTTCTGCTTATACTGTAAATCTTTTCTCTCCTTTGGGCTCCTACGACCATAGACTAATATCTGTCATCTGTCCTATCTCTCCAGTACGGCCACCCGATCCTCCCAACCGGCGGCGCTTGTGGCACTTTGGCGTTGCCAACTGGGAGGCTCTTCGGCAGTACTTCTTTGATTTCCCAAGGAATAAGAAGAATCTCATTCTTCCTATGTTTCTGCCCGGAATCAAGCCACATCTGTTCTTGACTTGCCAAACACTCTTTCATAAATAATAAATGTACTGAACTATCTAACTCTAGCTCTTCCCAAGCTTTCTGGCATCTAGCCAAAAACCTCTCCAACAATTTTTCTTCCTCGTCTTTCCCTCTCCTTTTCCACTCAGATGGCACAACCATCAATTCTTCCTCTGACAAAGCTGAAACCTTTGCTAGAAACTCCACCTTGGATGATTCCGGTGCTAATCCTCCCTCTCCAAGGTAGAAAATACCATCTTTAGAAGAGATTAGGATATTAGGCATAAGTAGGAGAGAGGGCTCTCCTACTTATGCCTAATATCCTAATCTATTCTAAAGATGTATTTTCTACCCTCTCTGGGCTTAATACTAAGAAGGCGTACAGTCCGGACGGTGTTCCTCCTGTTGTACTAAAAAACTGTGCTTCCGTGCTGACCCTCTGCCTAGGCAATCTCTTTCGTCTCTGTCTCTCCTCTAACGTCTTCCCTTCTAGCTGGAAGTTTGCTCTCATTCAACCTGTCCCAAAGAAGGGTGACCGCTCTCAACCCTCCAACTATCATCCAATTGCTCTCATCTCTTGTATCTCTAAAGTTTTCGAAACTATTCTTGCTTCCAAACATCTTAAGCATTTCTCTTCTCATAATTTACTCTCAGATCGCCAGTATGGCTTCCTTTAAGGTCGCTCTACTGGTGATCTTCTTTCATATCTTAATAACTCTTGGTCATCCTCCTTTTGGGACTTCGTTGAGACCTTTTCTATTGCACTAGACATATCGAAGGCCTTCGATAGAGTCTGGCACAAATCTTTAATTGCTAAACTACCCTCCTTCGGTTTCTATCCCTCCATCTGTGCCTTTGTCTTTAATTTCCTTTCCGGCAGTTCCATAGATGCGGTTGTGGACAGCCATCGCTCACTTCCTCATCCTATCAACTCCGGTGTTCCTCAGGGCTCTGTCCTATCTCCCTTTCTCTTTTTAATTTTCATAAATGATCTTATCAACTGTACCCAGTCCCATCCTTTCATACGCCGAAGACTCTACCTTACACTAATCAATTAGTTTTCCTGATACCCACAGCCAGCAATCCTTCAGAGACAAATGTAATGAAGCCATGCAACACTTATCTTCTGATCTAACTACTATGTCCAATTGGGGCAGAGAAAACCTTGTTACCTTTAATGCTTCCAAAACCCAATTTCTTTATCTCACTACCCTTTCAGAACTCTGAACTCCCTTACACTTCAACAAAAATCAATCCTTCATCTTCTCTCAATATTCTCGGTGTCTCTTTTTCTCACTTGGAAGGACCATATTACCAGTCTTGCTAAGGCAGCCTCCCAGAAACTGGGTGTGCTCAACCGCCTCAAGGGGTTCTTTACCCCTGTGCAGCTTCTTGCTCTGTACAGGGGCACAGTGCGTCCTTGTATTGAGTATTGTTCACATGTGTGGGGAGGATCCTCTCACACCGCACTCCTGGACTAAGTAGAAAGGAAAGCCTTTCGTATCATTAACTCCCGCCCACTCACCAACTCTCTGCAATCTCTCTCTTTTCCCCGCAATGTTGCATCTCTCTCACTATTCTATCGCTACTATAATAATCAATGTTCCTCGGAGCTTTCCTAGTGTATACCACCTCCTCTACGTAGGGTATGTAGTACCCGTCTTGCAACACAATCCCACCCCTACTCTATGCAACTCTCCAACCCAAGAGTGAAACGGTATTTTCAGACTTTCTTCTATTCAACTGCTGAGCTCTGGAACTCTCTCCCAGAATCAGTCTTTCTCTCTTCCTATGACTTAAATTGCTTCAAACTCTGTGTGTCCAGGCATTTTGGCTGGAACATCCCTTGATTTTGGCCCTGTCACTCTTTCATCTCTGGGGGAGGCACTCACTACAGGCAGTTCTGCCTTTTGTCTCCCTCACTCACATAGGAGAAAAAAGAAAACCCACTATATACACAACACATACAATACATACACTATCTATCTATTTATCTATCTATTACCGGACGCCTTACGCCCCTTAACCCTTTCCCTGCAGGTGACGTTCTGGAACGTATAGGCAATTTACAGCAATTTCCAGGCTGTAAAAGCCTGTAAAAGCCATATAAATCGAGTGTTAGTGGGCGGGAGCGGGAGGGACCTCCATCCGACCCTCAGAGCAGCCAGCCGCTCACTGAGGGAAACTGTGTATCGCGCGGGTGTCTCACAACAGTGTTGCCGAGCGAGCGAGAGCTAATAATTAGTTAGTTTTCCCGAATGTCTATGGCAACGCTGCGGGTGAACCCTGCCACCTACGAAGCTCGTTCTGGTCTCATTTTGAAGCTATTTTCGCCTAGTTTTCGGCAGAATACAGTTCATTTAATGCAGATGCTTGATTAATCATTCAAGAGTGCATGAATATGCCCTAAATAGTGCAAATATGCTCGCAGCGTAAGTGTTAAAGAGGGTGGGCATATACAGAAGGCCCCCAAATGGACCTATCCCCTGTAAGAGGGACAACCCATGCCAGTTAACTGAAGAACTTACAGGGGTGACCACTCAATTTAGAGTCCGTCTGACCCCGAGGCTCTCTATATATCTTTTTAGCACTATTTTTCCACAGTGGTATTCGACTAATCCATCCACTACAGATTTTTATCAGGCTTACTCCCCTAGACAGGTGGCCGACCAAGGCTGACGAGTCCCATCCACCCGGATTTTTATAAGGTAGCCCCAGCTATCAGCTGGTGCTGGGCGCTCTTCAAGCTTCCCACCCGCAAAAGCACAGCTGAGCGAGGCAGCATGGCAGATGTACGATGCATCCAGTTTTCGAATGACGGTTTTTTACACCACCCGAGTATCATGTATGCCTTCATATTTCATATACAGTATATTAGCAAAATGTATCACATAATGTTATTGTAAGTGAATTTACAGTGTGATAAGTGCATAGATTCAAGTTTTATTAGTACCGACGAGTGGCAATTCCCGCGCATGTCCTGGTTACCATGACGACTGGCGGCCATCTTGGTCCTGGACTCACGCACGTACACACAAGGTGAGCTGACCGACAGCCGATTCCCCCATACACTTTCCCTTTCATTCTATGCCTCTCTCACGCATTGTTTACTGATTATATACTTTACCGTACGTTTTATAGTTAGAATATGAGTTTTACACATTGTTTTTGGCACTTTTGACTTAGAAAAATGGGTTTTGACATTGTATTTTTAGTGGGGAGACATGGGAGGTGGTGGTGAAGGCTGGTGTGGGGGTACTGGGGGAGTAGGGGAGGACCAGTGTACCACATACGCCTGGCTTGCAATGTACGTAGCAACATGAAACACTCTCTCGTCTCTTCTTACCCCTACGATGACCTGGCAGAATTTTGAGGAATGCCATGGGGTCTGGGTCATTCTCCTCCTCCTCTTCCCCACTTGGTGGAGAGTCAACTATGTCATGGGGAGCAGTAGGAGAGCGATACACAACGCGAAGCGACGAGGTACGTCTGACACTCATGAACTACAGAAGACAACTGGCGAGTCTGGTGGCCCAGTATTGCACTTCCTCCCTCCTCCCGCGCTCTCTCTCCCCACTCCCCACCGCGGCTAGACTTGGGTATTACCAAGTATTGCCACTGTTGGGCAACATCATAAGATATATCCCGTATAAATTTGAACCCTCTAGCTACCATAGGACAAGAATCAAATTATTAAGCTCGAAAGTGGTGGTGAGATAGGGGGGTAAACTGGCTTTCCCCATTCGCCTGTACCCATCCGCGCGGATGGACTAGGGGGTTGCCGAGTACTGCCACTGTTCGGCAACATCATAAGGTATTATCCTATACCATCCTCAAGCCTCTAGGATAAGAGTAAATAAGGTCGAAATTGTGGCGCTGGGGTTTAGCGTTACATATATTGCTGACGCAACATGTGCGTCGCTGGGGTCCAGTGGGTTAAAACAAAAATAGCTTAACTTGACCTTTTTCTTATATGCAGACCTTCATGGTATTTGTCTGATAATTCACTACTGTAATTTTCATGTATTGCAGTCTAAATAGTCTCAGGGAGTATAGTGAACACTAAATTTATAGTATATAAATATCTATCTATCTATCTATTACCGGACGCCGTGTTCCCCGAAGGGGTGGCCACGAACAAAATCCCCCCATGCACCTATGTCCTCGGTCAGTTGACGCACCTCCTCCCATCCAGCACCGCCTTCACTCATAAACTTCTTCACTCCATCCTTCCACCTCTCTCTCGGTTTACCTCTCCCTCTCTGTCCTTCCATCTCGCTCTCGTACACCCTCTTAGTCATTCTCTCACTTCCCGTACGTTCCATATGGCCAAACCATCTCAAGGTGTTCCTTTTCACACTTTCCAGCACATCTACATCCACACCACACCTCTCTCTTACTTCCTCATTCGTCTGTCTATCCCTCCACGTAACTCTGCAAGCACTTCTCAAGTAACTCATTTCCACCCCTTTCACTCTTGGTCTGAGTCTCTCCATCAACGTCCATGCTTCGCTTCCGTAGGTCAATGTCGGGATAAAGATATATTGACCTAAATATTTGACCTTGACCTTTGATAAATATTATGTTTAAAATATTCTCTGACCTTTGTATAGCCATGGCAGATATAGCTGTAGCATGTTTATCCATCAGTTTATGAAAACAATATAAAACAATCTAAATTTGACCTTTCCCCTTGACATTTGACCTTTGCCTTAGAAATGTTGATATCATTAAAGTAAAAAGGCCATCCACCAATCAACGCACCCCCTTTTACCTTCCCTCTAAATCAGCTGAGTTTGACACTTCAGGCTCACAACATAAACATGCCACGCCTTCCCGGCCGACCAATCAGAAGCCTCCATTTTCGGAGCGGACGGCTATGTGTACTGCTACACCTTTAAACTCGCTCTCGCTTTCTTCATCGGCCATTTCCTCTGGTTGCAATGGGTTTAATACATCAGTGCCAGCCCTATACTCCCGTAAGCCACTAAAAGACATTTGCAACCAGCTTCCAGGAACATATTATGAAGAGAGAAGAGTGGAAGCGAAGAGAGAGAGAATTCAAGACGCGCGGGTGGCCAAGCGGCCGGCTCAGCCAATCACAGTACCGGAGAGCGGGAGGCGTGACTATATTAAGGGGGTGGGGGAGGCTGCAGCGGTCATTCACCTCTCGGAACCTACTGGGCGCGCTTCTTGCAACCCACTTCCTCTCTCTCGCTTGGGCACCAAAGGGAACTCGGAACCACTTATTCCAGCCACCCAGCCCTCACCAAATGTTCCAGTAAAGACCACCTCAGGCCTAGCATCGCTCTCTCCTACTAAGTGGATACACCTTCAGTATCCGGCCGCCTGTTGTCATATCGCTGGCTTGCATACCTATTGGTGTGGCACCAAATAGGAATATTGATTCCGGAGCAACTACTAAATAGTAGGTTTCAATTCATCCCTTCGGGACTACTCAACATAGATACCAATAGAGATCTTCAGCACAGGAGAGCGGGAGAAAGAGGATACGGATAAGAAAGGCTAATAAAGAAAGACCTAATCAAGAATGATCAAATTAGCCAAATTTATGAATGAGAATTAAACCTAGCCACATAGACGTCACAGGCCAGGTGAGCGAGTGGAAATATATATGTATATATATGTATATATATATATATATATATATATATATATATATATATATATATATATTTTTTTTTTTTTTTTTTTAATACAGTAGTTTAACCAGACCACTGAGTTTCAGAACAAAACTCTAATAGGGCTGGCCAGTGGAAATAGGTGGCAGTATAACTCATCAGTACTGAAACTAAAAAGACCCAAGTAAAAAGCACAACGTTAAGCAAGTGTCCATCAACCCCTCCACACAAACATCATATGCCAGGTGAACGGGTGGACAGAGGTGGCAGTATAGCTCAGCAATACAAAAAGGTAGGGATGGGATAATAGGGATAATAAGGGAGAATAAAGAAAGACCCAAATAAGAACCCCAAAGAAAAAAAGAACCAATACCCATCTTGCCACACAGACATTGTAGGCAAGGTGAACGGGGGGATACAGATGACAGTAGAGCTCGTTGACACTAGAAAGCAGAGTGGAGAATAATAAGGATTAATAGAATAATACAAAAAAAGACAGATAAACATAAAACACAGAGAACTTCACTCACCTAGCCACGCAAATGTCACAAGCCAGGTGAGCAGGTGGACATTGGTGGCAGTATAGTTCGTCAGTACAGGAGGGCAGGGAGGGGGAGCCATCACACACCTGAGATCTGGGCACACATACACCTGAACGAGGACAGATGTATTCGTCAGCACCGCAGTACCCACATCCAACCTGTACACGAGTAAGAGCAGAGTTGTGAGTAGTATGTTATGAGTAGTACGTAATAAATTAACTCTAAACCAAGTAATTTAATCTAATGAGTCTTCACACACTTACAGCTGAAATACTCAGCTGATGGCAGATGTACTAATTTGTCCCATGTCCAAACTGTGCACATAACAATGGGGTTATGTAAGTTGACCGAACCTGTAATAAAACTGACTTAACATCAAATAACCTAAATTGTTATTACCCACTTGAAGGCTGGGTACATAAGAACATAAGGCAACGGGAGTCTGCAGACAGCCGATTGGCCCACACAAGGCAGATCTCTTTCACACCCAGCCCATCACGTCTATGTGCCTATCTAAAATTGTCTTAAATCTCTCTATCGCTCTTGATCCTACTATGCCACTCGGGTATCCAATTCCACATACAGTATATACAACTTTGGTACCAAACCAGTACTTGTCTATATATATATTAGTGGCCCCTTCATCATTGACGATATGCCTTAAACAATAATGGTACTCTTTGAACCCAAAGGGGAGTGTTCAAATCACCCGCCCCCGAAGCGTGAGAGACCAACATCGTAAGTGTACGCTCATAATTTCTTACGGACTCGTCTTCATGAAACGGATGCCAACTACAAAAAAAATAAAAAATAATAAAAATATTAAAAGAAAAAGTATTAGTACTCTAAATCTGCTATGCTCTCCATCGTGTGGATGTTGATAGCGTGGGTTTGCCCCTAGACGGTGATGCGTCATTCCTCCTTCTCGCTGTCGACGGACGTGTTGTTCCGACCTTTCTTTATTCTTCATTCTATCGTCTGGAATAGTGAGTCTTTTTCTCATTTGTCTTACCGGAGATGTTTTAGAATAGGGCTTAGACTAGACAGGTTGGGTGTGCAATCGACACGACCCCTAGGAGTGTGTTTATTAATGGTGTTATGTGTTGGCGTCGCCTCAGGTCCCCATGGCCGAGGCCGCCATTTATTTTGTATTGTTGTTTCTCTAATTTTAAGCCTAGCTAGCAGTGTTGGAGGCTTTTTATATGCAGGGCAACGCTTTTCGGCCACCTTTCTGGTGGGTTCAGCGTTTTTTTATGCTTCGGCGGAACCTATAGTTTAAGGGTGGCCTTACGTTGTGGGGAGCCTTCTTTAGGTATCTGCGCCGTCTTTTTTCCTTATAGTCCTGTCGTCGTGTGGTAGCAGCTGCTGGTTCATCCTGGAGGTAAGAGTGTCACCTGATCGTCGTCTATCTTGCCCTAGGCCACATGGCCAGCCTCTGTGTAGGATTTTTTTATGGCCAGGATGTTATTGTATGATTATTATTATTATTGATAATTTTAAGCCATAATGTGACCCTCTTCTCTTCTAGAATATTGTGCTTAGAGTTGAGGGTACATAAATACAACATACAATGGTTTAACGTAATTTTCCATTACATGCACTGAAACGGCTCAGACGGGGTTGCCTTTCAGCAGTTGGAGTGTACTGTAGTACAATAAAGTCCCGCCACAGCATTGTCCCACGAAGTCATCACTGTGGCTGATGTTGGTATAGTGATAACCGTGCCTCAGCAAGACTCAACAGAGTCCACCTGCAGCACTTGCACCTGCAGTATCTACAACCACACCAGCCTTAACAGTGTTACAAAAAGACAGCACCTTAACAAGACTCTACTGTATATTAGGCAATTGGACTATAGCACAATAAAGTCCTGCCCCAACACTGCTCCAACATGCAAACACTGTTGCTGACACAGGTGTGGTGCCAAACAGCGCCCGGGTAAGACTCAGTCCCCTGTAGCACCTATCCGCACTCCACCAGCCTCAGCAGTGCCATACCAAGACAGTGATAAGATAAGGACTTTATTGCATAGTAATGGCTGTTGGTCCACAAGTCTATCGCTATCCCCTCTATTAGTCGCCTTGTACGACACGCAGTAGGATGCATGAGGCATATTCTTTTTTTCCTCCACCATTAGATGAAGGCCCCCTTACCCCCTGGTATGTGTCGGGAGACATCCTGATATATGTATATGTGTGTGTGTTCTATCTGGTTGCAAACTATTTAAAACATGCATGGGTTAGGATCTTGTTTCCCGGCGGGACGTAAGTTGAGTACTGCCCCCGGCGGGATTATCGCTAGCGGCGGTCTAGTGCACTTCGATCCAATTAACCAGTTCGTAGTCTTGAGCCAAGAATGAACTCCCGGCGGAAGGGGAAGGCTTCCACAGGGATTCCGGCGGAGCCGGAATGACTCGCCTATAAAATTTTAATTTTCCTCACGCGGCGGGGAGACTTCTAATCTGTCGGCACGGCAGAAGAGTCATGGTTCAATTCTGTCAGCGGCAGAAGACCAGTTGACCAAGTTCGTGCCGGCAGACTGGTGCATATGTAGGTCGGTGATATTCAATATCATAAATAAGTAGTCTCAATTCCTTCTGAAGGAAAAAAACGCAGTAATGTTTTTTCCAGGAGAATGCACGAGAATCTAACCATGTCTATTTTTCTGGTATAATCAAGGTAACGGTAATGTATAAATGTCTCAGGTTAGCCATATGAGCAGGTAGCCGATAGCCGGCGGTGGAAGATGGACTTGCAATCACGGATCTCGTTACGTTATGTGCCACAGCATTCTGTCATGGCATACCTATTATTGGTCACAAACTATGTGCAAGATGCATTACTTGCTTAGATCATTCCAGAGGGCAGTGGGTAAATAGGAATTGTCACGTGCGCACAAAGCTCCGTAATGGCCTTATTACACACAAGGAGCTGGGATGTCATGGGGTACTAGAACGTATTCGCACATGTTTCAATGACTATGCGGAAGATGTGGCCCATAAGGCGTTATGTTGTGATAATGAAGTTTTGTGGGAACTATTGATTATTAAGTCTCCGAACATTAAATCTGTCAAAGCCAGTAGTCGTTCTAGTAGCCACAAGAAATAATCTAAGGTACTTTCTAAAGAAACTGTGAGTTCTAGTGAGTCCTCGGATGAGGTTAGAAAAGCAAGTCCTCCCCGCCGGTCCTCAAAGCGTCCTACGCCCGATTCGGCATATGAGCGAGGAAGGACCAGGTCGCGATCTAGGTCCTCCCTGCGAAAATCATCCTCTCACCAATCTTCCACCCGGGCAGTACCACCGGCGACGAAGAAGAGAAAAGTGACGCCGGCTAAGGTTCACGAACAGGGTTCTTTTACATCCCGTATGGCTGGGTCGAGTGTACAACCCAAGCACCGTCTCTACCCCTCTGCCTGAGTCGAACGTGCAATCCGGCCAGTCAGAGTCGGGTTCAGGGTCGGTGGAGACCACGCCGAGGGACAGGGTGAATTTGCCATTGGAAAGGCACAAGTTTGTGATTCCACGGAACATTGCACCTCAAGGTAGACCTCTAGGTACCAGTGCGCCTCAGGATAGAGTACTACATCAGGTTCTAGCCGAACACTATCGGGGTTATACTCCAACAGTTACTGTTAAAGATGCTAGTGTGTCACAACTATCCTCTTCCATACCTGATTTAGACTGGGGTACTTTTGCCCGAGACCTCCTGGAGCTTGCCCGGTCATCCCGGCAGCTAGAGGTGGAGTCTGAAGAGGCTATAGAACCTGACGTCCGGAGTGAAGAGGTTCGATTCCTCTCACCCCGGCAGCCGGAGGAAAGGTCGGAAGTATCGATGGACTCTCACTCCGTTTATGAGGTCTCGGACCATCTGGACTCTGGCCAGAGAACCGCTTCTTCTGGACGATCCGATGTTGAGTCACAAGTGTCTATAAATACATCTAAGGAATATGTAACTAGGGCAGATCTTGAAAGCGTGTTTGAGTCTTTTATGAGTAAATTTAGTGAAGTAAGATCGGTAACAGACCCTCCGGGACCTTCAGTTGCAAAATCTTTGGGATCAGTTCTTATTGTTTCTCCCTCCCTTGTTACTCCTACTGTAGCCCCCTGGACGTCGTTCTTACCGACCGCCAATGTACGTGTCGTGCCAGACGTAATTCCTCCCCCATTAGAGAAAAATCCCCTCCGAAAAGGCCCTATGCCTTTGTTATATGGCCCAGATAGGTCATGGGTCGACATTATTGCTCAGAATCCCCAAATCTCGCAACCGACGGTCTCTGGGGAAATTCCGGTACCAGATCATTTAATTATTCAGGTCAATGTAGGTAAGAAATTACGAGCAAAGAACGTGTCGGGAGAAGTGTTGGATGTACTAATTAAGGCTGTACCTAATGTTGATGCCCCTGATTTGTTCACATATTCAGCTTCTCCGGCCCTTCTGCCGGCCACATCAGCAAAATTGTACTGTGACTGGTCTCGACATGATGGCTTTAATGATATCAAGTCACTTTTTAGTCTCCCGCCGGAATTGGACATTAAGTCTATCCGAGATCAGTTCGGCAGTGCAGTGTTGCAGATAGGGTTGGTAGGTTCAGGTCCGTGGCTTGAGTGGGCAGCTGAGGCCCAGAACTTTGCGGGAACAATCACTAATAGGTCTTCCTATCAAATAAGAATCACAACTGGTTTTCCCTTCCCGTTGTCATCGCCGGAAGAATACCGCAGGCTGTGTTAGATTTCCCTATTGCCCCGAAGTTGTCCCTTTGTGAAATCAATGACCCATTTGCTAGTCCCACTCCTGTTCAACTTGATAAAGACTATGAATTGCATCAGAAAGCTTGCAGGATGTTGTTGCAATTCTTAGTAAGTTGTCAAATTGCTGAATCTCTCATTAGGATGTCTGATGCAATAGAGGCACCACAGGCCACGAAAGCCCTATCTCGCACCCGGCGGCTTGTTCTGCAGAACTCCGTTCAGACTATTGGAGACATTCGGGTTGCCTTCTTGGAGGCAGTCCGGGCTAGGCAAGATTTGCGGGTGTTTCTGGTGAAAAAGTTGCCGGCGGAGGTAGGACGTCGGGTTGTGATGTCACCAGTGTTAACTCCTACTCTTGTTTGTCAGGAAACATGGAGGACTGTATTTAGCCTTCTTGACTCTCATAGAACACCTGCCTCTGCGCCGCGGAAGGAGTCTCCTAAGTTTACTAAGCCAAAGTATACCCCTAAGAGTCATTCCAGTAATTCAAAGTTTTTTTCCCTCATTCAAATCTCCTTCCGCGCCGGGGGGCAATGGCTCTACCAGAGGTAAGTCACAGAGTAAGGGTTAAGGGAAGTGGTACAGAAGTCAGTCTAAGGGTAAGTCAGGACAAGAGTCACAGAGCCCTACTACCAGCCAGCCGTCTACCTCCACCACTCCCCAGTAAATAAACTAGAACACAAAGCTCTCTCACTCCCAAGGCCCAGGCAGGGCGAGTTGGATCAGAGTGTAGCTCTGCCAGACAAGTCCAATTGCGTGACTGGATAATTCCGGATGTGTCATCGGGCTTGGCCCCGGCGGACTTGGGCAAGAACTGTGGTACCCAAGGGTATCACTTGGCGGTGGCTCCGGCGACCTCGAATACGTCAAACTTTCGAAGTCAGCAATATTTCTTTAGAAATTTCTTAGTCACTAGTCCAAAAAATGATAACCAAGCGTATCATTGTTCCAGTCAATCCAGACTTATTTTCGTGCCAAAGAGGACAGCGCTCAGATGAGGCCAGTCGTAGACTTGTCTCATCTGAATCGCCATATTCACAACCCTTCATTCAGAATGCTCACTGTGAATCAGATCAGACTAACTCTTCCGCCGCAAGGTTGGATGTTCTCGTTAGATCTGACAGAAGCATATTGGCATGTTCCCGTCAACAAAAGGTTCCAAAAATTCCTCGCTATGAGGATCAAGCAGCAGACTTATGTCTTTCAACGCATGCCTTTCGGGCTGAACCTGGCACCGAGAATCTTCACCAAATTAGTCCGACAGGCTCTGTTACCACCTTTGCAGCAAGGAATCACGATCATGTGGTACCTAGACAACTGGCTGGTGGTAGCAGAATCCGAGATTCAATGCCTCCAACATGTAAACATCATTCTACACCATGTCCAATCCCTAGGGTTCAATAACAACTTGGCAAAGTCGAATCTTGTCCCGACAAGGGTAATTCAGTGGGTGGGGCTGGTGTGGTACACGACGCACCTAACTCCCAGTCAGAGTGTGTAGACAATCGAAACAGGTTCCGCAAGAAACTGTTTCGTTTTCTACACAGCCTGACTACGACGAGGAAAGTGTGGGAGTCCCTCGCCGAATCTCTCAACTGGGCCGGTTGAAAGTAAAGAGGTTAATCTTGAAGGGAAACAGAAATTTTCCGCTCTTGCCGGCGGACAAGTCATGGGATATCCAAAAGTTAATCCACAACTTACTAGCGGTTAGGGCAAGGCCGGAAACATTGCATTCAACTATGACGTGGACTTCTCCTCCTCCGACGGTAGGGGTAGATACCGATGCTTCGGGGACACTGGGTTGGGGTTATCAGTCAAACCTCGGACATCAGGGTCAAGGTCTTTGGTCCCGATTCAAAGAGTTTCACATCAATGCAAAAGAGTTACTAGTTCGTCTGTTTTTCCTTCAGGCTCACGGTTCGACTCTAGTGGGGAAATCAATAGCCTTTCGAATGGACAATCTGAATGCAGTCACATGCATTCAGAAGCAAGGGTCAACGAGGTCTCGAGTGTTGCTAGAGTTGTCGGAAGAGATGTTTGTGTTGGCGGACAAGCTAGACATTTTTCTACACGCATCATATCTGCCGGGTGTGGCCAACATTTGGGCAGATGCTCTGTCTCGGAGACAGAGCACCCTAGCAGAATGGAGGCTCAAGCAAGCCATCTTTCAAAAGATGATTGTAAAGCCGTACCATCCACAAGTGGATGTATTCGCCTCCGAGGAGAACCACAGGCTCCCTCTCTTCCTCACCCGCCAGACGCGAACTCTGGCGGGAGGTCCAGACGCATTACTGGTGGACTGGAACAAATAGAATTCCATCCATCTTTTTCCACCACCAGACGCTTCACTCATATGTCAAGTAGTTCACAAACTACTGGATTGTCGAGACATAGTCTCGCTAAGCGCACCTCTGTGGCCAGCCCAGGTGTGGTACTCCCAGTTGAAGATGTGGTGCGAGAACCCGGTGCTGCTCCCGATCTCGTACTTCCACTTGGAGACAATTGGCAACCTAAAGACCTCGCTGACTTTTGCATTATGGACATTCAAAGGGCCAAATGGTTAGCACCTTTTGGGGAAAGCGTGACTAATAAATTCATTAATCAGTACACTCTTTCCACCAGACGTCAGTACCAATCACACTGGAAAGCTTTTATTACTTGGATAGTGGAAACTGACCAAACTGAAGCATCGGTGTCGTTAATTTTCAAATATCTTGAATATTTGTGAGCATAAACGCTTGTCAGTAGTAACACTAAAGTATCACAGGACTGCTTTAAGAGTCCCCTTTTTTTACTTAACGGGGCTCTCTGTACTGCTGGTGGAGGAGAAGGGATTCATGCGTGCATGTTTCAAGCTTCATCCACCACCAAGTCAGCTCATGCCTACATGGTCACTTGACAAAGCCTTGTCATTACTAAATTTGCAGAATAATAGTTACAATCCTATTTTGAATTGATCTTAACCCCTGCTGTGCCGGAGGATACAGTAATAAAAGTCCCCCCCATTCCCAAACAATGTGGCCAAAATGGCAAGATAGAACAACCTTTCACCTCAAGAGATGAAGGAATACTGGCTCTCCCAGCCTTCAGAGGGTTGGATATAAGCTGAGAAGTGTTGCCATATCGAGAGCAGTGCTCAATCGGTTGTGGTACCAGGCACAGCCTGATACAGGCAGTTACAAGGAAAGTACATTACTGACGGTTCCCAACCGTCGCTGTGACTGGGGAGTGACTTATCTACTGACGGCTGCCAGCCGTCGCTGGTATTGGAGGGGTTAAAGAAGGCTGTGTTCCTTATGGCCTAGGCTTCAGGAAACCGGGAATCTGAGCTGGCGGCGATGAGCAATGAACCTAACTGTCACAAGTTTGCCCGGCGCAATGTCAGTGTCCACATTGCTCTGTCGCCTACCTTTATTGCAAAGAACGAGCACAGGGATCATGTTTTTCGGAATTTGAGGTTCCAGCGTTCAAGATAGGAGATTCTCACCATAAATTATGCCCGGTGAAATCTCTAATGACTTATATCGGAGTGTCCCGGCCTAACCAACCGGGAGCCCTGTTGGTAAATCAGACAGGTAAACGCCTTACGAAACGGCACTTAGCAGCTTTCTTAGTCAATGTGATACAGGAAAGTAACCCGGGAGCCGTGGGACGTGCTCACGACATAAGGAAAGGGGCAGTGTCCCTTAGATTTTTAAAGAACTATTCAGTCACTGACATACAACAGACGCAGTTATGGGCGTCCAATCACACCTTCCTAACGCGCTATCTGTCTGTTAACCTTGATAATCCACGTATGGCCTGTGTCACATTGAGGCAACGGATCTGAAGGTCTTGTGCTTTTATGATTATAAGTTAATTTTAGGAAGGAGGTGGGGGGGGGAGGGGGGGGGGGGGCACATGATAGCTAAGACCCTCACCCCCGCCGGAACGTGGTAGGTGGGTACAAGAGCAATATGTGATATGTATTACTTGCAAACAAGTACTACTTTAGATTAAGGGAAAAACAAATTGTACCTTGTATACATAACCAAATACTTTGTGATAGTCATTATCCTAATGTTTCTCAAGAACTCGTTATAGAGTCATGAGTGATGAATATGTTTTGTTTTAGGTATAAGAAAATATACTTAGACAAGAAATTTATTTCTACAACAGTTCCATATACAGTATGTATATATGCACGATAAATTGTTGGTACATATAAAATGATTGTTTTATATGCAATACAACTGTTCTACAATCTCTATCCTAAGATTTCAGAATATATTGTTCCACAGGTATATTTTTAAGTGCGCTACCTGTACATTCTTTTAAATTTTTTCCTGTATTTTGTATACAAAAATAAAGAACATTTAGTGCTCTATTTCTGGGTTTATTTTCATCCTATTTTCTATTAGTGGTTGGATATTTGTCACGAATGTCCCCCTCCAGACTTGTGATATCAGGCATATCGTCAATGATGGAGGGGCCACTAATAAATTATAGGTTTGAGTCCCGGAGGGAAGAAGGGAAACCTAAAATTTAGTAGTGGCCCCGGAATCATTGACGATTCCGGCCCTCCCTTCCATCCCCTTCCCATTCGTCTTGATGTTTCTAAGTTATCTTGATAAATCATTGAAGGAGGAATGACGCATCACCGTCTATGGGCAAACCCACGCTATCAACATCCACACGATGGAAAGCATAGCAGATTTAGAGTACTAATACTTTTTTTTTTTTTTTTTTTTCAAAGTTCGCATCCACTTCATAATGACGAGTCCGTAAGAAATTATGAGCGTACACTTACGATGTTGGTCTCTTACGCTTCGGGGGCGGGTGATTTGAACACTCCTCTTTGGGTTCAAAGAGTGCCATTAATGTTTAAAGCATATCGTCAATGATTCCGGGGCCACTACTAAATATTGGGTTTTCCTTCCTCTCTTCGGGACTCAAACCTATAATCTTTTCTGAAACGAAATGTATCTATTTTGAAACTATTTGCACAATTTATTTCGCTATCACTGAACCTCAGTACATCTTTCATGTCCCCTTCATTAATCCCACTTATCTACCTGAACACCTCTATCATATCCCCTTTACGTCTACGCATCTCTAATTAATTCAAGCCTAATTTGTTCAACCCTTCTTCACATGGAAAGTTTCTAATAGTGTGGATTTTGTTTGCATGTTTCGTAGTACTGCTTCCAAGGTATTTATGTCCATTCTGAAAAAAGGACACTAACATTGAACAGCAAGTTCCATATGTGGCCTCACTAAGGCTAGGTAAAGTTTCAAAATTATGTCTGCTGTTCTGTTACTCAGAACATCCTCAGAATCCAAGAACGCTATTAGCCTTATTTCGAACAATAATGCATTGGTTTCTTGATTTCAGATCACGGTTGACTATACCTCTCAAATCTTTTCCAATACTTGATTTACTTATATCTATGATAGTTAACTTATCTTCTGCTTTTCTATCCATTTTCCAAATTTCACTACACTGCATTTATCTACACAAAGTATACTATCTATACTGTCATCTCTCCCTCCCTGCCCATCCCAAATCAGCTTCCAGAAGGACATCCATACTCATATCTCTCGCCGCTCCATCCAATCACTCATAGACAACACGCAGCTGCAGGCACGACCTCCCAAAATCCATTTGAATCCTCCCTTCCTCACGAGGACAGAGTCCACCTGGCCAGGCTGAGATGTGGGCACCATCCAGCTCTTCTGAGCTATCAGAAGAAACTGGATATCTCTGTAGTCGACACCTGCCCAGGATGCAACACAGCACCCCATACTATTAAACACATCATATAAGACTGCATCCTCCAACGAGACCTTATGTGACCCACCTCATCTAATCCGTCAAGAGGACAGTCCTTCCTGCCGTCACAGCGCCAGGTAGCCGGTACCTCCAGGCCTCCAGAACACCGCACAACACCCCCCACAGCTACTCCACTACCACCTGTAGTATAATCAAAGGATACAGACAAGCCATCAAAAGTAGACACCTATTACACTCTTTGAACCTTTAAAGATAAATTGTGAACCATCTGGATTGTATTGTATTGTATTGTCTTATTTGAGTTCAATACAGATTCAAATGGTTGCGTAGATATTTTGGCCAAAGACAGTACATGAGAACTATTATGGTCATACTATAAACCCAATAGAATTGTATTAAAGTTGTGTAGTTTAATGTTGGATTTACGTATTCAACATGAATATATTTTAATTTCAATCTTCATCAGTATCAACAATAGTTTGTTGCCAACTTGATACAATCCCAGTAAAAAAAAAATTTTTTTTTTATATATAAACCCGGTATATATATATATATATATATACAGGGTGTTTATGAATTATACTTACAGACTTTAAATACTAATTAACCAATGAAAAATATACTTACTTTACTCTATACTGAATTGCGAAAAAAAAATCACATTAATGGTTTATAAGACTTAAGAGAAAAATATTGAGCGTTGTCTATTCCTGTGTTCTACTCCCAACACTGGTCATGATTGAAGTCATGGTTGAAGTCCAATAAACTCGCCACATATGAAGGCATAGTACTCCACAAGACTATAACCTGATTCTTCAAATAAGAACTAAAGTTGTTTCCCTTATATCTGTTCATGGTTGAGTGAATATGGTGCCCAAATAAGAACTAAAGTTGTTTCCCTTATATCTGTTCATGGTTGAGTGAATATGGTGCCCAAATAAGAACTAAAGTTGTTTCCCTTATATCTGTTCATGGTTGAGTGAATATGGTGCCCAAATAAGAACTAAAGTTGTTTCCCTTATATCTGTTCATGGTTGAGTGAATATGGTGCCCAAATAAGAACTAAAGTTGTTTCCCTTATATCTGTTCATGGTTGAGTGAATATGGTGCCCAAATAAGAACTAAAGTTGTTTCCCTTATATCTGTTCATGGTTGAGTGAATATGGTGCCCAAATAAGAACTAAAGTTGTTTCCCTTATATCTGTTCATGGTTGAGTGAATATGGTGCCCAAATAAGAACTAAAGTTGTTTCCCTTATATCTGTTCATGGTTGAGTGAATATGGTGCCCAAATCACACACAAGTATCTGGAAAGAGGTGATTCGAATCCTGGTCAAGATACCTCTCTCCATGCATAATGAATCCCGATTATAAAGAGTACATAATGAGAGTATACATAATGAATGCCACCTATATGGAGCACAAAATAAATACCACATTAATTCAGACACACATGCACACATCCTGTAATAGATATATAGCTACCACTAAAAAGATAGTTATAACCGATTGTAACTGATGAGCGAGAGCTCAGGCCCCAGATACACACCAAGACATGAGGCCCTTGGACACCCAACACCCAGGGATAGGATGAACAATTCACATCCTGCCACTCTCGAAAGTCAATGAGGTTGTAATGGCCAGAAATTGTGGCAATAGCCTAAACAGAAAGCGCGATGCTGAAATATACTTGAGCCGACTGGGCCAAGTGGGATATTTCTATTGGTCTAACTGGTAGAGTGCTCGCCTGTTTGGCGAGGAGACCCAGGTTCAATTCTCGGCCCAGGATAGCTCCTGACGAAAGATTTCTCTGAAGGCGAATTTCCGCATCTGAAGAAGTTTAGCTGTTTTAGTAACATTGTCAAGAGTAGAGTAAAAATATGTGTTTGTAAGTAACAAGCGGGTTTCACTCCCATTTCACCAAGAAGAAGGGAAGGAGTGGCCTTGGGAGTGACCTTATTATTGGTACTTGTTGTGAGTAGGTTGCCAGAGAACTCCATACGGGGAGTAGCTTGTGATGTTGTACCCCTCTCTGCCTGACCCATATCATTCACTCAGATTTGTTACTCTGTCCATTCGAAGTTTTCACTTCCCAGAGGATGAAGTGATGCAGTGGGCATAAATTGTGGCAAAACGGAAAATATAATGCGGAAGTATACTTGATCTGACAGAGACCAAATGGAAAGGTTCAGATGTGAGAGAGTGGGAGTGTGGAATGGGTGTGTGTGCTGGAGTGAGTGAAGGAACAGCGAGAGAAGGTGCGTGTTTGTTTGTAAGTAGCAAATGGAAGGAATGTGTAAGAGAGTATGGGTCTGTGGGTTCAAGGATTGTGTGGGTGAGAATGAAAGTAGGAATACAAACGTGGGTGATTGTGTGTGTGTATGCCCCGACAGAGGATGAACTTGAAAGAAAGAAAGAGGAGTTCTGGATGAATGTGGAGGCGTGCCTGGAGAAGTTTGACAAGAACGAAAGAATATTTCTGATTGGGGATATGAATGGTAAGGTGGGTGACAGGAAAGTTGAGGGAGTGGTGGGAGGGTGGGGGGTACCATCAGAGGTGAATGGGAATGGTAGTGAGCTTGTGGACATATGTGTGGGGAGGAGGCTGTGGATAGCCAATAAATTTTTCCGACACAGAATGATCAACAAGTACACGTGGAAATGGGTGTGGACGATGGAGGATGAGACAGTGGTGGAACGAAAGTCATTGATTGATTATGTATGTGTGGATGAACGAATGAAGAAATCTGTGATGGATGCTAGGGTGTATAGGGGTATTGGAGGGGGTCTGACTGATCATTATGTAGTGGTAGCTAAGGTTAGGATACAAAAGAAGTGGGTGAGGAGAGCTGGAGGGAGGCGAGAGGAGGGTGGAATGGTGAGGAGGGTGGAGAGGTTGCAGGAGGAGGAAGTCAGGGAGGAGTGCAGGAGAGCAGTGGAAAGACGACTAGGTGGGTTCGACCTGGAAGTTATGAAGGAAGTGGAGGAGATGAGCAAGGTGTTTAAGGATGAGATCTGTGCAGCATGTGGGGAGGTGTGTGGAGTGAGGAGAAGAGGGAGGGTAGTGAAAGGAACAGCATGGTGGACAGAAGAGGTAAGAATAGCTGTGGAAGAAAAGAAGAAAGCATATAGAGAATGGTTGGGTAGTAGAGGGAATGAAGATTGCGAGAGACAGAAACGAACGAGGTACGTGGAGAGTAAGAGGGTGATGACGAGAATAGTGAAGGAAAGTAAGAGAAGAGTAGATGAGGAATTTGGAAGGAATCTGAGTGTAAAATGGAGGTCGAGTAAGAAACTGTTCTGGAAAGAAGTTAAGAAAGTTAGGGAAGGTAGCAAGGGAAACAGTAAGGGTTAGAAAGATAAGAATGGGAGAATGCTAGGCGAGAAGCAAGAGAGAGTCGAAAGATGGAGGGAGTACTTCAATGAGTTGCTAAATGTAAGGAATGAAGAGCAGCAAACATAGCTGGATATGGTATGGGAGGGAGAAGAAGAGAAGTAGTGGAGGAGGAGGTGGGGATCAGGAGGTCAGAAGAGTGGGAAGCCATGAAAAGAGTGAAGTTGGGGAAAGCACCAGGAACAGATGGAGTGTGTGGGGAAATGTTGAGGTATGGTGGTGAGATAGTGATAGAATGGGTATGGAAAATGTTCAAATTAGCATGGGAGAAGGGGAGTGCACCGTATGACTGGAAGACTGGCATAATAGTCTCCCTATATAAGGGCAAAGGGGAAAGAGGAGTGTGTGGTAACTTCGGTGAGAATTTTTCTATTGCACTAGACATATCGAAAGCCTTCGATAGAGTCTGGCATAAATCTTTAATTTCTAAACTACCCTCCTTCGGTTTCTATCCCTCCATCTGTGCCTTTGTCTCTAATTTCCTTTCCGGCCGTTCCATAGCTGCGGTTGTGGACGGCCATTGTTCACTTCCTCACCCTATAAACTCCGGTGTTCCTCAGGGCTCTGTCCTATCTCCTATTCTCTTTCTAATTTTTATAAATGATCTCCTTAACTGTACCTTAATTCCCATCCATTCATACGCAGACGACTCAACCTTACACTACTCCATTAGTTTTTCAGAACGCCCTAGCCAGCAATCCCTCAACGACAAACGTAATGAAGCCATAGAACTCTTAAATTCTGATCTAAATACTATTTCCAATTGGGGCAGAGAAAACCTTGTTAACTTTAATGCTTCCAAAACCCAATTTCTCCATCTATCTACCCGTCAGGATCTCCCAGCGGACTATCCCTTATTCTTCAACAATACAAAAATCAACCCTTCATCTTCTTTCAATATCCTTGGTGTCTCTTTTTCTTCTGCTCTCATTTGGAAGGACCATATTACCAGTCTTGCTAAGGCAGCCTCCCAGAAGATGGGTGTACTCAACCGCCTTAGGGGGTTCTTTTCTCCTGCACAGCTTCTTGCTCTGTACAGGGGCATAGTGCGCCCTTGTATTGAGTATTGTTCACATGTGAGGGGAGGTTCCTCTCACACCGCTCTCCTAGACAAAGTTGAAAGGAAGGCCTTTCGTATCATTAACTCCCGTCCACTCACCAACTCTCTGCAATCTCTCTCTCTCCGCCGCAATGTTGCATCTTTCTCGCTATTCTATCGCTACTATAATAATCAGTGTTCCTCAGAGCTATCCCAGTGCATACCACCTCCTTTACGTAGGGCACGTGGTACCCGTCTTGCAACTCAATCCCACCCCTACTCTGTGCAACTCTCCAACCCAAGAGTGAAACGTTACTCTCAAACTTTCTTCTACTCAACATCTGAGCTCTGGAACTCTCTCCCAGAATCAGTCTTTCCCTCTTCCTATGACTTAAATTGCTTCAAACTCCGTGTGTCCAGGCATTTTGGCTCGAACGTCCCTTGATTTTGGCCCTGTCACTCTTTCAACTATGGGGGAGGCACTCGCTATAGGCAGTTATGCCTTTTGCCTCCCTCAATCACATAGAAAAAAAAAAAAAACAAAAAAAAAACACCGAGGAATATGTCTTCTAAGCGTAGTAGGGAAGGTATACAGTAGGGTAGTGATTGAGAGAGTGAGAGTGAGAACGGAGAAATGGATAGGTGACAAGCAGGGAGATTTTAGGAAGGGAAGAGGATGTGTAGATCAGATTTTTACCCTGAATTGTTTTGTGGAGAAATATCTGGAGAAGAAACAAAAGGTGTATGTTGCCTTTATGGTCTTGGAGAAGGCCTATGACAGAGTGGATAGAGAAGGTTTGTGGAAAGTATTTAGAATATACGGAGTAGATGGCAAGTTGCTGAAAGCAGTGAAGAGCATGTATGAGGGTGCAAAGGCGGCAGTATGTGTGGAGAGTGAGCAGAGCGAGTTCTTTGACCTGAATGTTGGTTTGAAACAGTGGTGTGTGATGTCCCCGTGGTTGTTTACTGTATATATGGATGGAGTCATGAAAGAAATACTATCAAGAGCAGTGGATGTTGGTGTATCGCTGAAAAGGGAGGGAATTGAGTGGAAGCTACCTATACTGCTGTTTGCGGATGATACACTTCTGATGAGTGATAATGAATGGGAGTTGCAGGGTCTGGTAAATGAATTTGGAACAGTGTGCGAAAAACGGAATTTGAAGGTAAATGCGGGGAAGAGCAAGGTTATGGTCTTCGAAAGGGGTGAAGTCACAGAGTGTGAGGTGAAGCTGAACGGTCAGGCTATGGAGATCGTCAACTCTTTTAAGTATCTGGGCAGTGTGTTGAGTAAAGATGGGACTATGGATGAAGAAGTGCGGGAGAGGGTACAACAGGGGAAGAGGGTTGTAGGAACGCTGAAAGCAGTAACAAGAAATAGGGTGGTCAGTATGGAAGTGAAGAAGTCCTTGCATGACAGTGTGGTAATCCCGACACTGACTTACGGAAGCGAAGCATGAACGTTGGTTGAGAGACTCAGACCAAGAGTGAGAGCAGTGGAAATGAATTACTTAAGAAGTGCGTGCGGAGTTACATGGAGGGATAGACAGACTAATGAAGAAGTAAGAAGGAGGTGTGGTGTGGAGGTAGATGTGCTGGAAAGTGTGAAAAGAAACAACTTGAGATGGTTCGGCCATATGGAACGTATGGAAAGGGAGAGAATGACTAAGAGGGTGTACGAGAGCGAGGTGGAGATCAGAGAGGGAGAGGTAGACCGAAAGAGAGGTGGAAGGAGGGAGTGAGGAAGTATATGAACGAAGGCGGTGCTGGTCGGGGGGAGGGGCGTCAACTGACTGGGGACAGAGGTGCATGGGGGTGGTTCGTTCGTGGCCACCCCTTCGGGGATCACGGCGTCAGGCAATAGATAGATAGATAGATACTTGATCTGACCAAACCAAATGGAAATGTGGGATATCTCTATTCGTCTAACTGGTAAAGTGCTAGGCTGATGTGCGAGGGGACCCGGGTTCAAGTCCCGGCCCGGGATAGCTCTTCTTGAATATTTTTTCTGAGACGAATGTCCGCATCTAATGAAGTTTAGCTGCTTTGGTAACAATGTCAAGAGGATAGTACAAATATTTGTGTGTAAGTAACAAGCAAGTTTCTCTCCTGTTTCAAGGTGCTGAAGAGGTACCTAAGGGAGAAATACCGTCCCGCCCCTCCCTGATGTCCGTACCGTACTATCATCCTGCCCCTCATGGAACTTCCCCAGTGTCAATCCGGGGAAAACCCTGATCCAAGATCAAAGGATCTTCGACACCTGATTGGCCAGTCAAAGCAGCCGACACAGAATCCCAACATTCACGAGCTTCAGCCCAGGGCAAACCTGGATTTGAGATCAAAGGTGTTGAGAGGAATTAGATCTCACCATGCGGTTGGCCCAGCCCGATAACACCAAACTACTCTCCAATCCTGGTCCTTATAAGGCCCAGATTCGCCCCCATAAACTCACATTAATCACGACTAGTCACACGTTTTCTCCCTCCCTCCCTAAGCAGCAGTATTCAAGCCTGGTGGACGGCACTGGTAACTTCAGAGATTTATGAGAAAGAACGACAGACATAAGGCTGACAACCCTCCTTGTGAAATACATAATGAGGCTATCTCTCGCCGGCCGCAGCCACCCCTAGATGCCATACAGCCCAAGGAGTGTGCAGAGCTAAGTGCATTACAAATGCTGATCTCACCTGACAAACACTTTGAATAACTCAAGTGAGAGTGGAAGGAAGAGCGGCCCCAAATCCTCAAAGGAAGGCGAGACTGTATAATAATGGCGGGCACCGAGTCTGAGTCCGAGCACTGATAGAGGCTGTGCCTGTTGTTGTAGTTGCAGTAATTCCTGCAGTCATAGCCAAAGCGGAGTCACCACGATCTCGACAACTGCTCCCTTGTCCCTGTTCGTGAAATAGCAGTAACCCCTGCAATAATAACAGAAGCCGACAGCTGCCACGGACTTAGCCACCACCCCTTTACCAGCTCCTGAGATAGCAGTAATCCCTGCAGTAGTAGCAGAAGCCGAGAGCCGCCACGAACTCTACCACCGGGGCGCCCCTGTCCCTGTGTTCCCTGACTCCTCCCCGATGCAGTTAACAGCGAGCCATACCCCCTCCCTACCAGTTCCCACTTCCTCTTCTCCCCCCTTCCATCACGAGCTACCAGCTTGGCGCCGAATTATCCTAGGGAACATTACAGCTAACGGGACTCGCCACCCGACCGCCACCAATCTATACCAAACTAAGACACTGTTCTTACATCATTGTTGTGTGTATTGTAATTGTAACTGTGTAATTGTGTATGTTCTCTGTTGTATAAATAAAGAATATCGTATTATTCCGCTTCCCAGTAACCCACTAAGTGCCCTATAGGTATTGGCACTTCATTTATATTGAAACATTGATAAAAAGATCAAATTTTTATACTGTAGTTATAAATATAAACCATGGCATGTATGTTAAATATTGCAAAGCCATGCCATAAATAGCAAACTGACATGTATCTTTTTTGCTCACAATGCATTTTTTAATTAAGAGGAATATTGTTCACAGATAATGATGCTTGCGGATTTTTTTTTTTCTTTAACTTTCCCTCTTTGTATATATTTAAACGTTGGTAGTTTTGCATGTATAGAGTAAGCTCTGGTAGATAGTATAATAGTATAGAGCAAAACAACTAGGGTATATATATATATATATATATATATATATATATATAGTATATGGTATTGGTGGCAATTTTTTAAGGATCTTTGAAGATTTTTTGACGAAAAGATCTCAGTCTGTGGTCATTGATGGGTGTCATTCCCCTTCTGTTACTGTTGTTTCTGGTGTTCCACAAGGCAGTGTCCTTGGGCCTTTGCTTTTTATTATTTTTACTGCTGACCTGTGTTCCGAGCTTGAAAATAAACTAATCTTTATTACATATTACATTACTCTTTACACTGCATAATATGTTATCTGTGTTTAATATGTGTATATATACAGTACAGTATACAGTATAAGTTTTTATTATTTCCTAAGTTGCCGTAGTCTCTCTCCAGTGCCTCCGGGTGTTTTGTGTGGATTGATCTTGATGGTGTTTCTGCACCCTGGTTGGAGACTTCGGCATCTCATATAATAATAATAATAATAAAAATAATAAATTATAAGTTGTTCATTTATATATCATGTTTTGTGCGTTCTAAGCTAAAACACAAAAACAAAATAAACATATGAACAATATAATATCAGAAAAACTAAACCCACATATTAAACAGTTTTAAGGGGGGGATGGACTTATTTATTTGCTCATTTATGAATCTTTTTACAATTTTTTTAATTTCTTTCCTAGACCTCCGTCAAGCTTAACCCTTAACTGGTGGCGCCCGGCTATAGTCGAGTGAAATAAATGTGGCCTATGTGGCGGGGCCCGGCTATAGTCGCATGCAATTTTGAGCACGTAATGTGCTCCGAGAGAGAGCGGAGCGGTGGGAGGAGCGTAGGTTGCCTCATGGCCGCTCGCCACGGTGGCCGTGGAGCTACTGAGATGTACTCCACCCTCCATCACTCGCTATACACGTAATTATGTAACGAAATGACCGTATTTTATTGATTTTGCCCTTCGGTTGCACGATCGTTGCAAAACAACCAGTGATCGTAGAAGGAAGGTTCAGGTGTCATTGGAAAGCCCAATTAACGCCCTTTCAGGGATACATAATTGTATTACGCTCTGCTCTTGTTTATGCATGACAAAGAGAACGGAAACAAGGCCATTTATGGTAAAAAAAAAAACGCTGGGCGGTACATAAAAAGTTACCGCCTAGCCGCTCTTAGGGTGTTAAACAAACACCCCCTATACTCCCTTTCAAGACAAATTTGTACATTTTTCGGTAGAAAAATATCCCGGCCGAAGGCCGATTCCTTCTAAAACTACCGGCTCACTATCGCTCGCCAGGAAAAAGTCGACACCTAAATGGCACAAAATATCTTAAAATTGACAAAGAAATGGAGCGTAAGGTCTTAAAATCGCCAAACTATTTTGTCAAACGTCTTAAAATTTCAAAACTAATATGCTAAAATGAAGGGGGGCCATAAAAACCAGCCCATCTCCCCTTAATGGGAAGACACGACAGTTTCGGTTCACCTTGAGCCGAAACCGTCGTGTCTTTATAATTGACCAATTTTTTATATGTGGATTATTATTATTGTTATTATTATTATTATTATTATTATTATTATTTTTTTTTTTTTTTTTTTTTTTTTTTGTGGGGGGGGTGATGCATTGTATTTTTTTTTCAACATAAGATCAAGTATATTCCCACTTTCTATTTGTTTTAATGCTAATCCTTTCATCATTCGAGGGCGCATTGTTATTTTATTCTGGCTAACATTATACACTTGTCTTCAGATTTAGAAGGCCCTAGGGGAATCTATTATAAGTAACTCTCTAACTCCCACAATTCCTTCTTAATCTGAAAACAAATCAAAAAATTACTAATAGCCAGTAAATGAAGAATGGCAACTTGGGGCGGTATTTATAAAACACTTTTAGGCTTAAAAGTAGCTTTTAAAGATGGCGGCCACTTTTAAAAGATAAAAATTGGGTAAAAAAACGTTTAGGGGCTAAAAGTAGCTTTTAAACCCGGCGAAAACTAAAAGCCCTCCTGGGGACTTTTAGCACTTAAAAGTTACTTTTAGAGGACGATGAAGATGGTTGAATAACAAATCCGCCACCCCCTGCCAAGGAATGTTCATGTTAAAATGACTAATTGGATTAATAGGCCTATAGCGACTCTGAGTTAATCAAAAGATACCATATAAACCACGAATGCAACTTAAGAGGAACAAAGCTCCTAACCTCGAGATGAAAGTGTGTATTACCCTACATTATTTGGCAACGGTCAAAATATAACTGTATGAGTAACTCATGATTGTAGGTTAACTATATTATCAAATGCAGTAGGCCTATGTTAGGTAACTCTTGATTTTATCCATATACCACCCCGCACATCATACTACTCAAAGGTGATCCACTGTGTGTTCTCCAACGAATAAGCTATATTAGAAAGTAACCTACCACCATATATATCAACCTACTTTAAACATTTCGATTCATACTGTATAATTATGTCGGACTACATTTGTTGCCGCGGTCGGTCTCTCTATTTTTAGATGGGTAAATCCAAAGTATATAGACACTAATCAAAGTATATAGACACTAATCAAAGTATATAGACACTAATCAAAGTATATAGACACTAATCAAAGTATATAGACACTAATCAAAGTATATAGACACTAATCAAAGTATATAGACAATAATCAAAGTATATAGACAATAATCAAAGTATATAGACACTAATCAAAGTATATAGACACTAATCAAAGTATATAGACACTAATCAAAGTATATAGACACTAATCAAAGTATATAGACACTAATCAAAGTATATAGACACTAACAAGTAAACCTACTGTATACTCGAATTTCTTGAAGGGCGCCGAACTGTGTAAGTCTTGTAAAATGGTGACGTCACGCTCATGGTATACTGTGGCTATAGTTTGGGGTTATTGCTACCTGATGGCAAATTAAATCATTTAGCAGCTGATTCCTCGATACTTTATGAAAACTTAAAAAACTAATATGTCTCTGCATCCTCTTATTGTCACGTTTTCAAACCAGCAACATATTTCGCTCCAAAATCTGGAGTATTATTACTATAGAAGTGGGGAGCGGGAGACCTTAGCCGTAGCCACTATGCCTCTACATTCGTACTTAATCATGATTGTATTTTGATGTATTTTTACTTATTTTGTACTGAATTGTATTGCATTAGGTTAGATTCAGCTGGTTAGGTTAGTTATTACAATCAAATTAAGTAAAGCACTTCAAAATACAAGTGTGATCAGGTGCAAATGTATGGGCATGGCGGCTGCGGCCAAAGCCTCTTTCCCAGCGCAGACGAATACAATGAGAAATGCTGGGGTCACACATTCACGTATATGCTCCCGTATGCTCCCATACGAAGGTTTATTGGTAGTTGGCAACCGAATACGTAAAACGTAAGGGCTTAGTACGCAAAACGTAAATGAAATTGTGTCTAGTCGTGGGGGTTGGTACGCATGGCGGGCGTAGCCACGCTGGTCTTGGAGGTGGTTGGTGCGGCCTAGGTCGCCCGGTATGTTTTGGATTTCGAATCAGATACGGGGCTCGCGCTCATGTATGTCAAAAGTCGGGAAAGCATACGTTTTACCTGGCTAGCTGCTACGTCTTACGGGTGCAGCCCTGTAAAATGTAGCAGCTAGACAGGTAAAACGTAAGTTTCTCCCGCCAATCGTACAATGTTCACGTAAAACGGGAAAGTGAAAGTAAGTCCGGGCGCATCTGGCAGAACCGCCGCACTGCGGGTTGGCGGCAAAATGCGGCACCGTTGTACGGTGGGGTCACGGGGGACAACGGGACCAGCGGGGGACCAGCGGGGGACACTCCAGTCACACCTCTCACCACACCGGAGCAGCAACCAACAAGCCAACCCTGCCACCCTCTGCACCCTGCCGACAAAAAATCGTAGCAGCGAAACGACAGCACCTATGGCTTTCATATGTTTACCACATGTACCTTACCCTTTAGGCTACCCACCACAAAAATCCCAAATCCCTCCTCCCACCCACTCATTGACTGTCGGTCCCGTCAGAAGGAAAAAAAAGGAAAATCTGTGGTGGCGAAACGACTGCACCAATCGGGTCCATATTTGTGTGACAAGTCCCTTACCCTTCTGCCTTCCCCCCATCACACCCCCAACCGCCTCCCACCACCCACTTCCAGCGTATCCGTACGAAGATAAGGAAAAAAAGGAAAATCCGTGGTGGCGAAACTGCCTTACCAATCGGCTTCATATGTGTAACACAAGTCAATTACCCTTCTACCTTCCCCCAACCAACCAGAAAACAACCCTCCCACCACCCTCCCACCCATACATTCCGATACCATAAAAGTCTCTGTAGTCTATAGTGTCTTTTCAGCTACTTTCGGGACCATCGGGGACCTGATTTCTGGCGAAAATGGACAAGGGGAGTGTTTATTTTTACCATTATCCTTCCTTTCTCTCCCAACTTGATAGATTTAGCCAAAAAGAAAAAAAAACTCTGGCACTGGCAGAAGCACACCGTCAAAATTGGCTGGCACACAGCGGGTTAAAGGTTACAAGGATGAATGGTCTTTCCTCTATAAAGGGAGTTCACAAAATTGAATTCCTCCAGGATGAATTCCGCGATGTTGTTCATGGTGCCGATGAAGGACTGGGAATGGGAATGGTGTGGCCATTCCTGCCCTTTTGTAGTTCCCAGATTCCAACCCAGACCTACGTGGTTGACAAAGACTGTCTTTGTCTGTGTTTGGACAGACGGGGTGTGCCTACGATTGTCCGGACACGGTCCACGTAATGCCTACAGACTCACAAGATGTACGGCCCCAGCTACGTAGGTCTTGTGGGGGCGTGGCCATGGGCGTGGCCTGTGTTCCCGCAAATCGGGCAGCCCAGGCGGACTAACGGGGACATGCTTACGCAAGTCGCAAGCACGTACGTAGCTCCATACGACTACATTACGTCTGACGTAACACTGGCCCCGTTACGGTACGTATGTCGGGAAGTGCAATAGTCGTAGTCTATACGGGCGTACACGGCCGGACTACGCCCGTCATAACACAAAATTGGCGATCACGCCTGACGGGAGCATACGGGAGCGATATACGTGAATGTGTGACCCCAGCAAAACGATCTAAGATGTACTTTCTGTTTTCACTGTTAATTTATTTTGGAGACATTTTGTTAATTGTATGCTTATATAAATATAAAACAAATATTTCAAAGTAAAAACAACATCAACTAAGACCTATCATTATTAATTTATACCGAAAATAATGGTGAACTATTATAGTCAGTCCTAAAATGATACATTTTCGGTTTTCTTTACTAAATTATCCAAAGAAAACTTTATTATCTACGGCTAAGGAAGATGGAGGAAAGGATTTTCTGTGTAAAGTAATGTATGTTTAACAGCAATGACACAAGTGAAGTTGGTTCCAGTACATAATTGAAACCATACATACACACATAAACCTGCGCAAGATTGCTTACCAGAGTATCGAGACTCTTACTCAAGTGTAAATAAGGAAAATAATATGATTACCGAGTGTATTTTTCCCCTCTCGGTATTTTGACCATATTTATTGAAAAATTGCAGTAATATAGGGGTAAACTGCATACTCATATGAAGTCAATTATTTATGTAATATCCCTACTTATGATAGCATAATGTACAAACTACTTCAGAAGTTATATTTCGATAATATATGTAACAGAAACCCAGAAGATGCTGACAAAGGCTTCATTAACACCAATATTATCAATATATATGAACACATTAGGACCAGTTATATACTAGAATTAAGTTGTTTAGTCTTTTATCAACTCATTAAAACCATTGTTACAAAACCATATATACCAGTATTCCATATGCTTTGATTTTACCAGAACCACCGTTAGTAAATAAAGAGGTAGCAAGCGTGGAGCTTTCAACGTGACGTCACAGGTTCCAATATTGTTTTGGTAGGTTTACTTGTTAGTGCTTGTTAGTCTATCCCTCCATGTAACTCCGCACGCACTCCTTAACTAATTCATTTCCACTGCTCTCACTCTTGGTCTGAGTCTCTCAACCAACGTCCATGCTTCGCTTCCGTAAGTCAGTGTCGGGATTACGACACTGTCATGCAAGGACTTCTTCACTTCCATACTGACCACCCTATTTCTTGTTACTGCTTTTAGAGTTCCTACAACCCTCTTCCCCTGTTGTACCCTCTCCCGAACTTCTTCATCCATAGTCCCATCTTTACTCAACACACTGCCCAGATACTTAAAAGAGTTGACGATCTCCATAGCCTGACCGTTCAGCTTCACCTCACACTCTGTAACTTCACCCCTTTCGAAGACCATAACCTTGCTCTTCCCCGCATTTACCTTCAAATTCCGTTTTTCGCACACTGTTCCAAACTCATTTACCAGACCCTGCAACTCCCATTCATTATCACTCATCAGAAGTGTATCATCCGCAAACAGCAGTAAAGGTAGCTTCCACTCAATACCCTCCCTTTTCAGCGATACACCAACATCCACTGCTCTTGATAGTATTTCTTTCATGACTCCATCCATATATACAGTAAACAACCACGGGGACATCACACACCCCTGTTTCAAACCAACATTCAGGTTAAAAAACTCGCTCTGCTCACTCTCCACACGTACTGCCGCCTTTGCACCCTCATACATGCTCTTCACTGCTTTCAGCAACTTGCCCTCTACTCCGTATATTCTAAGTATTTTCCACAAACCTTCTCTATCCACTCTGTCATAGGCCTTCTCCAAGTCCATAAAGGCAACATACACCTTTTGTTTCTTCTCCAGATATTTCTCCACAACACAATTCAGGGTAAAAATCTGATCTACACATCCTCTTCCCTTCCTAAAACCTTCCTGCTCGTCGCCTATCCATTTCTCCGTTCTCACTCTCACTCTCTCAATCATTACCCTACTGTATACCTTCCCTACTATGCTTAGAAGACATATTCCTTGGTGGTTACCACACACTCCTCTTTCCCCTTTGCCCTTATATAGGGGGACTATTATACCAGTCTTCCAGTCATCGGGTGCACTCCCCTTCTCCCATGCACATCACTTGACCTAGTTAAATCTCTACAATGTGTTTACAGTCAGGAGAAATTGTAAAAAACAAACTCGAAAAATGTCCGAAATTACCCCACTTTACGAATTGTGAAAACTCGCGAATTTGGCAACTATCTCAGATGCTGCCACACCGGAGTATGCAATTGTTTTGGTATGGTAAATATATTACCCTTTCAATTTAGCAATATATAATAGATTTCACAATAACAAAATATTGCATAATTACCCTAATGTTTTATAGTAATTAGTATATGCAATTAGAAGCCCATTATCCTGATTATTATTCCTAGGGGGTAGAGGAGAAACGGATATAAAGTAAATAATTAGACCTGGGAAGATGAAATGGCCTAGGCTATAAATATGATACCGGGTCGGCGTTTGACTTACTTGTAAACATGTATGTGTAGGTTATCTGTGGTAGTCCCAGTAATATCTATGAAGTACTTCTAGTATTAAAGGAACTTAGCTGTGATGCAAAGAGTGTAGGTTAGGTGATGGACATGTCAGTAGGTGTAGTTCAGTGAAGTTCTGTTGTTATGTGGCAGCAACTGGTGTTTGTTGTGAACGGGACGAAGTCTCTGTGTGAAGTGTACTGAGATACCCTTTTATCGTAACAATATAAATATATTTAAGGTTCTATATTGTCTCCCGTGATTAAATAATAAGGGAAAATAAACTAAGATACAATTGGTGCAACCACAGTAATATTTATCCACAAAGATAAATAAAGTAATGTGTGTAAATAAAAAGGAACCAGCTGTCGTGAACCCGGGAAATTCAAACTACAGTATATATACCAGCTAGGATTCACGACATACTCCGCCACCAGTTATATACAAAGTATTTACAATTGTCCCGTCCCGATCATGGATCGCCACAACTGGGAGGAACCCAAAGCAGCCCGACGTGACGGCCTCTGAGGGGTATCACCTCGGTCCGCTCCAGTAGCAGGAAGGATATTATCAGAGTTCGGCTTGCTGTCGCCATCCACTACCTCTAAATCTATCTCTAGTGGGTATAGCTTAACCACCGGTCTGGTGGTCAAACCGGCTCCTGTTTTTACCTGAACTACCCTACATTCGTGGTCAGGACCACAAAGAAGTTTCATTATCCGACATATACGCCAAAAAAGTCGGGGGCCGTCATCATGTACTAGAACGACGTCCCCAACTTGCGGCGATGCTATCCCTTTTTTTACCATTAAGTGACGATGTTGCTCCCTGAGTGATATTAGATAATCAGTGCTCCACCTTTTCCACAGGTCATGTGAGAGCTTCGTAACATATTGGAAGCGTTGGTTGACGGAATCATTGTTACGCCAAGTCGTGTCCTTGAGATCTTCATCAGTGACTTCCCGCCTTGGAAAGCTTCTGATCCGCCTCCCATGAACCAGTTGTGAAGGAGTGATGGGTAGAGGGTCTTCAAGATCACTGTAGCTGTAGCCAAGCGGGCGATCATTGACTGTGGCCTCGAGCTCCAGTAATACCGTATTCAGTTCCTCTGTGGTAACCAATGCTCGACCCAGGACTTTCTTCAAGCCAGCCTTTAGGATGCCAATGACCCGTTCCCATATGGCACCGAACCATGGCGCCCTGGCCGGTATAAACCGCCACTCGCACTTGAATTCCGCTAGAGTACCTTTTAACCTTGCATCATCCATCAACTCCCGTAATGTACTGGCTCCGCTAACAAATGTGGTGGCATTATCACTCATCATAATCTCAAGGTAACCCCTCCTGCTACTAAACCTACGGAACGCATGCAAAAATGATTCGCAGGAGAGGTTAGACACCGTTTCTACATGGACCGCTCTAGTAACTGCACAGGTGAATAAGACTACATATAGTTTACTTACAGTACCCCCCTTCTCTTTGACTGGCAAGGCACCTGTGTAGTCAGGTTTTTCACAATACGTAGACGGAGGTCTTTTAAAAAAAAAAAAAAAACTAACACCACTATGGTTACACACTTTGTGGCAGTAATTACTAAGGAGAGTGGCTAAACGATGTTTATTAGGGATAAGGATAGGGTACTTGGCGCTATCATGTAAAGCTGAAAAGTGTAGCCTACCTCTACAGCGTATCATGCCTCCCTCCATATAGAGGCCTAACTGCTTCACTATATTGCTTGGTGTGCCCTGTCCTTTTGACAAATAGTGGTGTTCCTCAGAGTAAGCTTCTCTCTGAGCTACCTTAATCATGGCTGACTCTGCTGCTCTTAATTCCGGCACCGTCAAGTATGCCGGTTTTGCCTGATAGTTCCCTTGTGTCCTCTCTTTAAGAGTCTTAATAAACCTAAGGACCCATGCCATTACATGCCATGACTTCATATATGAGCCATACCGGTCCCAATTCAATATGGCAGTAGGGGCAACCGGTACCGGCAATGACAGGATTCCTTCTTGACTCGTGTTACAACCCCCAGTGGTGTCCCCTCCTAGTTAGCCCCCTATTGGGCCATGATCAGGCAATAGCATTTGGTGAGGTAGCCAGTAGGGCCCTCCCCACCAAAGCGAAGAAGCAACTAAGGACACATATGAAATCCTTCTGGTGACTAGATCACTAGGGTTGTCCTCTGTGGATACATAACGAAAATGAGCGCCGGGGACTAATGACTTTATCTCATCAACTCTATTTTGAACATAAATAGGCAAAATCTTTTTACTAGACAACCAGCATAGGGTTATCTGGCTGTCCGACCAGAGGTATACATTCTCTATAATCAGCTCGTCCGCGTAGGCCTCACATATATAACATGCGAGACGAGCTGCGAGAAGAACAGCAGTCAACTCCATCTTAGGTATGGTGAGGGACTTAATAGGCGCCACCTTAGCTTTGGCCATTACTAACCTACTCACCTCATCACCAACCGCATAGGCCGCTACACCATATGCTACTGAGCTAGCGTCACTAAATAGGTGCAGCGTAACTCTGTTAGAATTAGTGACCTGACGGGGAAACATGGTACCTGTACTATCTATCATATCGTTATAAATACCCTGCCAGTTAGCTCTCATGTCATCTGGAATGGGGACATCCCACCCACACTCTAATTTCCACAAGTCCTGTACGAACCTCCGCGCCCGGATGGTTACCGGTAGCAACACTCCTAGAGGATCGAACACACTCGCGGTTAGACTTAGAGCCTCGCGTTTCGTAACCAATGCAGGGCTACTTCCGCGGAAATTAACCTGTAACATATCCTTATTAGTTAGCCACCCAACGCCAAGTACTCTAACCCCGTCTTGTTTGGCGGAAGCTATACCCTTCAGGTGCAACAGTTCCCTCAATCTCTCATTATTTGTGACCCACTCACGTAAAGACAGGTTAGCGCTGGAAAATATTCTACGGGCATCCCAACATTGTTGTTGCAAATCACCTACATCATCACCAGTCCCCTGCAAGTTATCAATATACAGCCCCCTTTTGAGTTTATTAACTACTTCACTGTTCTCCTGTATCATAGACAGGTGTTTTTGAATGGTAGCATTAAGGAGGAACTGGGAACAGGTGGCCCCGAACAGAACTGCACGGAACCGGTAGACAATGTAAGGACTTGCAACATCCAAGGGATCAACAGGCCACAGAAACCTAGTAGCATCCCTATCTTTCTCACTCAACCCCACCATGAGAAAAGTTTTCTCAATATCACTCACCCAGGCAAATTGAAGGCATCTAAAGCACAGAAGCACCTGGGTGAGGTCAGCCACTAGCGATGGACCTGTATGGAGACAGTCATTCAGACTGAACGGCTTCTCGTCCATCCTAGCCGAACAGTCAAACACTATCCGTTCATGCGTAGTAACACTATCCTTGGTAATACCATGGTGAGCTAAGTAGTGAATGGGATGACGAGCCTGATTCCTGTTTTCTACCCTTTCAATAAACCCCCTTTCTATCTGATTATCCAGAACCTTTTTATACTGTTGACAGTAGTTGGGATCTTTTATAAAATTACGCTGCAAGCCTCTCATTCTGCCCAGGGCTAACTTAAAATTACCAGGTAATTTATCTATGTTATCTCTCCACGGCAGTTCCACTATATACTGTCCCTGTGCTTCGGAATACTGTACCGTTTCAGAAAATCTATTTAAGACTTTCTCCACTTCCTTACCAGTCTCATTAGGACTTATACCAATATGGTCCAAGTCCCATAGAGCTGTCAGATCCTTTAATTCTGGAGAATTCCTGCCAATATCTACCTGTATCTCCACAAAAGGGAATACTGCTAACTTAAAAACAGTGACTAACTCTACATGGGTCTCTTCTATATCTGACTGACAAGTGCCACTCAGTGCGTAACCATAAATTGTGGGTAACATAACTATACTTCCTTCCCTGACATAGCCTGAATGTACAAAGTGGTAATAAAAGTCCGCCCCAATCAGTAACCCTATCATATCTCCATCAGTGATACCTGGATCTGCTAATTTGTAACCCCGAGCCTTGATAGCATTTACCTCCATCTCTAATCCCCTCCCTGGCTTATATACTGGTAACTCCTCCACCACAACGGCTCTCAAATAACGTACCCTTCTTCTGTGATGATAGGTTAACTCTACTATTTCATACTCAGTACTACCAAGTGAGCCAGTAAATCCCTGGAGTTTTAGCTATTCCTTACTAACCCTAACGTAATCAAGCTGCGATAAAGCAGAGCGCAAGATGAAGGTACGCTGCGAACATTGGTCCAACAAAGCTCTTACTTTACTGGTATGACCGTTTCTGTCGGTCAAGGGAATCTGAATGGTAGGCAACAACACTGCATTACGGCCCGAAGCCACAGCCATGGTCACTGTTGGTTCAGGGGCCACTGGTTGTCCAGTTTGTTCAAGGCGTGGCGTCGGACACAAATAATTAAAATGTTTCTGTTGGCAGAATCGGCACGGCCTAATTTTAGGGTTAGTACACCCCTGGCTGCCATGTTCTGACGACAGGTACCCGACGCACAATTGCAACTGCCTTGCTCTATTGGCCTTGGTGGGACTGTTCTTGTATTTTGCACACTTTGCCCAAAAATGTCCTGTCTTTAAACAGAACTTACATCCATATTTCTGCTTGGTATTGGGTTTCTGATACACTGCATATGCTGCTGTGGCGGTCGCCCCAAACTGTTCTAGTGGATTATGTCTACTTTCTAGATTGCACACTTCAGTCTTAAACACACGAACATATTCATCCACATCCAGCCAGTTGTCTTTTAATTCACGCTTAATCACTTCAGAGAGTGCACTAGGGAGTTTATTATGCAACAGTACTGCATACATTTCACTTACTGTTACATCCATAGAGCGTAATGACTCTAACGCATACTCAAATGACGCGGAAAAATCTTTCAGAGCACTGACCTCCTGGCTAGGATGCGGGAGATTACACAGTTGCGCTATGTGAGCTGCTTTGATGCGATCCTTTTGACCATAACTGTTTTTCAGTATAGTGACCGCTGGTTCATAACTTGCAGCGACCAAACTAAATCCACTAACAATTTGTAGAGCCTCACCACTAAGTTGTCCCTTTAGATACGTAAAATTCTGAATGTCAGTTAAGTCTGTTTGGGAGTGAACACTACAATCAAAGAGCTCCCAGAAATCCACCCACTGTGTTGGATCCCCATCAAAAACTGGCAACTTCAGGGAGGGTAGCTTAATACCCTTCTGCTTCCTACTTGCTGCACTATCATGAGATCTACCAGTAGTGGTTGTCTGTAGAGCACTATCTAACTCAGCTAACTGACTGTTTACTTGATTAACATACTGCATATCTCTCACCATCTCATCCTCTAACTGATCATCTGAATATAAGCTATACAACTCTATGCTATACGACTCGATATCAGCTAGGGCCTTTTCTAAAGTGATTTTCACATCCCTTACATCATGCAGTGTAGCAGCATGTTCAATAAATTCAGACAGATTAGAGGTAAGCTTAGTAATCCCTCCCTTCTTGGCGGCCCTGAACCGCCGCAATGACTTTATTTTCTCATCCATTCTTAAAAGTTTACGGTAACTAAAGCTTAAGGAACAACAATACTAATCGTCACTGTAGGCTAACCTATTCTAATCTATTATAAGCCTAGGCCAAATACTTACATTGATGACGACAGCAACCAAGCAAATTGAAGCATGCAGACCGCGTGCTCCCTGTGAGTTTACAAATGATCAAAGAAAAGGAAAATTACCCTATGTCATATTACTCTACTTTACAATATTTACTTTACTAGGCTATATTAAATTTTAACAAATTACAAAGAAAAAGAAAAAAGGATCAAGACTCCTCTGAAGGAGGAACAGCCGCAGCCGTCGTCCTAGTCTTGAGATCTAGCCTATTGCGTCGACTGCTCCTCCTCGGCCCCGTCCTTCTCCTCACAGAAGGCACACGCTCTGTTCAACAGCCTATCTAACACCTTCCGGCTCCCTGGCGCATCTAAATGGACTCCGTCCCACAAGTCGGTCTTACTCATCCCCATGGCAAAGTACCTTTGTTTAGTAAATGGGAGATTTCTTCGTAAGCGGAGGTTCACACCATTCTTCGCCCTGTTGTACTCCTCGGGAGTCATACCCCTAGGGCTTACCCTAGACTTCAGACTGACCACCAGACAGTGACCCCCAGTCCTCTCTTCTATCTCTTCAGCTAGAGACTGGAGCCCGAGGGCCACCCCCTGAAGGTCAGCCTGCAGGGACAAATAATTTCCCCCGAGGATCAGGAACGTAAGATCCGGCTTGTAGGCTAGGAGCTCATCCCAGGCCGAGGTCTGCCTGACAGTGTCTACCCTTGCCCCTGGTCTATACAGTTGTTTAACAAAAAAAGCAGGGCACTGCACTGGACGATCCAGCGGAAAATCCCGGACATAGCCTATGCGCCCCTCAACATTTGTCCACTGGATCGCCCAGCTCTACACAAAGGCAGACAAGTCAGGCCTAATACCCCCCCCAATCACTATCAATATATAACAGATGGCCCAGTATCCTGGTCACAAAGCACCATTTATATCCTAAATATTATTCCTAGTGGGTAGAGGAGAAACGGATATAAAGTAAATAATTAGACCTGGGAAGATGAAATGGCCCAGGCTATAAATATGATACCGGGGTCGGCGTTTGACTTACTTGTAAACATGTATGTGTAGGTTATCTGTGGTAGTCCCAGTAATATCTATGAAGTACTTCTAGTATTAAAGGAACTTAGCTGTGATGCAAAGAGTGTAGGTTAGGTGATGGACATGTCGGTAGGTGTAGTTCAGTGAAGTTCTGTTGTTATGTGGCAGCAACTGGTGTGTGTTGTGAACAGGACGAAGTCTCTGTGTGAAGTGTACTGAGATACCCTTTTATCGTAACAATATACATATATTTAAGGGTTCTATATTGTCTCCCGTGATTAAATAATAAGGGAAAATAAACTAAGATATAATTGGTGCAACCACAGTAATATTTATCCACAAAGATAAATAAAGTAATGTGTGTAAATAAAAAGGAACCAGCTGTCGTGAACCCGGGAAATTCAAACTACGGTATATATACCAGCTAGGAGTCACGACACCCATACTTACCTATTAAACGTTATTCATCAATTGTAATCTTGCTAGATGTAGCGAAATAGCGGTTGTGGCAGCTTTCTTAACGCTTCCACCAAAAGCTGCTTTTAAATGTTTTAAGAAAAACTTTAAAGGATTTTCTTTTAGTTAAAGTTACTTTTAGGGAAATGTTTAAATTCTGTTATAAATACCGGCCCTGGTCTCTTGAAAGGGGCTAACTTTAATAATGTCTACTTCTTAGGCTACTAATTCCCCAAAGCTCTCTATTACACTTTATAATTCCTTAACCCGGCAAGCGCAATAGGCCTCACGGAAGGCTTCCTATAGGGAACGCGATAGGCCTCACGGAAGCAAGACCATAAAAAAAGCCTTCCATAAAAAAAAAGGGCCTATCAAAACAAAGGAATTTGTCTCTAGGTGAGATAATTCCCCTCCAGTACTCATCCATGTAAATCTCACCCACCCCCCTCCCCTCCTTCCCCACCTTATTCCCCCCTCCCTCCCCTCCTCAATTATCACCTATTTTTCCTCTTATTATCATCATTTATCGGTTATTTTTCTCTCCCGCGATAATATAGCACAAGTGGGTTGCAGAAAAGATCGTTATGCAACACCCAGACACCGGCCCACACCGCCCCGCTCGTCTCAGTTACCTCACAGACAGCGAGAGAGGAGGGTTGCCTGTGGCTCTCTCTCGCCTGAGATTATGACCGGGTGGCCAATATCTTCGTTTTTCACCACCCAAATGCTTTTCCCACTTATTTTAGCACTCTTGAAGGTTCATATATACATCATATATGTAAAATAAAAGCATACCGAAAACAAATAATGCTCTATATTGTTAATATAACGAATTCTGTCAGAATCCAAGGCTAGAAATGCACAAATAACTACCCTAGCCCCTAGGTCTATTTCGCGCTTGTCAGGTTAATTATAATTTGCCTTTCTTTATATTTAATGTCGGGTATTTTCATGTATTTCCCAAATTAATAAGTGTGGGTCCTTATCTATTTATTCTGTAATTTTTTGCGTATGTATTTGTCTTTCCCAATAATTTAAATTTTTATAGTTAGTCAGTCAGCCAGATCAGTGTAAACTCTCTCGCTCTCCGAAAAGGATGTGTGAATATCTGTCCCTTTTATAGTTTTAATCACTTTTATATCTATCACTTTTCTATGGCCTTTGCCATAGGTACAGTCAAAATCAATAATTCACCGAAAGTCTTGCTCATAAACTGTGAAATGTTACGCTACCATCACTTTCCCTTGTACAAACATACATACATAATTTTACAGAGCGAATGATCCTCACGTAATGCGGTGTTAGTCTCACGTCCTATATAATGGTGGTGTTCCAGGCAGCCCTAGGTTTTTAGTAGAGGACCCTCTCATTGACCCCGTGACCATTGTTTCCTGAACAAGGTTTGAAGGTGGTTTTTAGATGATTGGAGGATACTAAAGAAAATAAGCCCCCGTGCACCTCCCAAAAGTGTGGGCAAACTCCACCAGAGGGCGAAATCCAAGATGGCCACCACGAGAGTGATATTTCGCATAGTTTCTGCTACATAATAGCTATTAGTGTGATCTTGGTGTCTAAATGTAGGTATTTTGGCTCAAGGAATTCATTTAAGACAACAAATTATGGATTTAACCAATCATTTTCATGATAGGAGACTTTTTGTGGACAATATAACCAAATTTCAAGATGGCGGCCACGGAAATAAAGATTTGTCATATCTTCACTTACAGAATAGCTATTAATGTGATCTTGGTGTCAAAATGTACATATTTGGGGTCAAGGAATTCATTTAAGACAACAAATTAAGGATTTTAGCAATAATTTTCATGATAGGAGATTTATTGTCTTGTTTTGCTAGCATATTAATAGAATTTTCTTTGTTGCAGGTTGATGCAGGTAGGATGCTGAGCCATCATGTCCTTACCGGGAAAACGTCAGAAGCGGCGAAGTGAGGACTCAATCGGTCATCCATGTATCTTCTGTCAATCCGACTGTGATGAAGATCGGAGCAACACAACCATTGAAGCTTGGAAGAATATAGAAGAGCATGCTAGACAGTGGATTGGCTTAGACACGTTTGATTCCGTTCATCACAATGTCATTTGGGAGAATGGACCCAACGGAGTGTGCTTTCATCGAGAATGCAAATTAGCATTATTCAGCACCAGGCGTTTACAGCAAGCACAAAATAGGAAGAAAAAACGAGAAAATTAAGAATCAACCCAGATGCACATGGAACCAACGATAAGTCAGGATACAACTAAGGCTGGAACGAGACAAACACGTTCAAACATAGGCGTGGTACATGACAAGAACCTCTGCATTTCGTGCATGAAACCAGAAGACAAAAAGCATCGTGGGAGAGACAAGTGGCATATCATGCAGCAGATGGATGCTTGGTATGCATTCAAGAATCACACCATGTACTTAGAAGATCTCACTATGAAAGAACGGCTACTCACCCTCATCAAGTCGACTCCAGACCCATTTGCAGTTGAAATCCATTATCACCGATCATGTTGGTTGAAGTACGTAACCAGTATCTCAACAACAGGACAAGATGATCAAACTCTCCGTATGAATCATGTACAATTATCATAAGCCAGAGAAATATTCTTCAAACATGTCAGAGATACAGTTCTGGAACAGCACGAGCTTCGTACACTACAAAGCCTTCTCAAGGACTACATTTCAGTACTCCGAAACTTCGGGTTGCATGTAGGAGTGATCAAATCCAGTACCATAAAAGCAATGCTGCAAGATAAATTTCATGACCACTTAGGATTTCATGACTGATTTCAAAAGAACCAGAGTACCTTGGTGTATGATGCCTTTTTTGGAGGGAGTTATGTTGAAGCGGCTATCAATTGCTGGGGAGTGACTACTGAAGAGCTCATTTCCACAGTAGCACAACATCTCAGTGCACATGTATCTGATGCAAATGTTATGCCATGGCCACCACATGTTGAGGAATTGGTTGAGGAGGAATCTTTTGATCAGTTGCTGAAGAAATTTGTGACCTTGCTAAAAAAAAGAAGTCTGGCGATGATTCTAATGGAGCCGATGTTTCAGCGTTGACGTCTCTGTTGTATTCATTCATGTCTGGAAAAAGGACGTCTTTCAAGACAAGGCTATCAGTGACACTGCATGGGATAACAAGAAGTCGAGAGATTATTGATCTAATGCACAAATTTTCTCTGGGAATTAGCTACAAAGATGTTCTCCATCTCTATGATGCATGGGCAAAATTTGATATAGAAACAAACAGAACCTGTCCAGAAGAACTAGCCATAGGCATGCCTGGTACAGCAGTAATGGACAATGATGACTTCAGAGATGACACACTCACTGGAGCAAACACATCACACAGAACAAATGTTATGTTTGTCCAACCACAGGATTTTACTTATGATATGGTTGATTCTCGTCCACCACTGAGCATTCCATCAACCAAATCTATGAGTGACCTATGTGCTGCTGAACACACTGTACGTCCATACAAAACTGATCAACGTGGTACACCGTGTATTAGGCCTGATGTCAGTATAGATGCACCTTGCAACACTGAGATCCATCGCAAGAGAAATGTTATACATGTCCTGACACGTCTCGATGAAGATATGAAGCAGAGGCCAACTACTGAACAAACTGTAGGTGCATTTGCGGGATTCCAAGCAACAGTACAACCTTCAGTAATAAAGAGCAATCCTTACTACATTCTGACATTTCCAAACCCACCAAACAAATCTGTGGTGCATGAAGTGATGGCAAGGATGGTAGAGGCTGACACATCCAAGAATATGCCATTTATCCAGCTTGTAGGAGATCAACCTGTCTACGCACTGATCGTTCAGATAAGATATGAACATCCAGATGCATTCAACATCATCTTACCTTGTATGGGTCCTTTCCATATTCATTGTTCTTTCATCAGTGCCATCAACAAACGCTTCCATGGATCTGGATTGTCTGACATCCTAGTCACGTCAGGTGTGATCGCAGATGGTTCTGTCGACCAGGCTTTACGAGGAAAACACTACAAAAGAGGCATACGATGTCTCCGTCTGTCGTATGAATCATTCCTCAGAAGCCTCATACAGCAAAGTCTGAACCATGGTGCATCCATACCAGAAGATTTCACACAACGACTACAGATTCTACAGGACCAATCATCAACTCCACAGGAACGTCAAGAAAGCTACTGCCAACTAGAAGCCCACCCAAGCATCCTCAATGTCTTATCCAAAGAATTTGAAAGAATAAATATTTCAGGCACCCCAATGGCAAAGTACTGGATGTCACTTCTAGAAATGGTCGAGATCCTGATGATGAACCTGCATGCACTGAGAACACAGAACTGGAAGGAGTTCACGGGATCCCTCCGCCTGATGTTGCCATGGATGCAAATCTATGACAATGACAAATATGGGAGATGGATGGTAGAGTATTGGCTGGAGGTGAGCAATCTTCCAGAAGAAAGAGCAGTGTACATGAGAGAGGGGTTGTTTGCCCAGTCAATCACCGGCAACCCATACTCATGTTTACCGCTGGACCTATGGATCGAGATGACCATGAACAAAGGATCAAAGATGAAGGCTGGCTGGCTGAAAATCTTGAAAAATTAGAAAATGTTGCTCACTGACTCCAAGAATGTTAACACTGTCAACTTAGTCAGATCATCTCTTCACACAATGACGCAGAGTAACTCATCTAAACAGCAACACAGCGAGAACACCAAAACGCGTCTGAAGTTGGATGACCAGGCTGTGCAGAATATGGACAGCTGCATCACCGAGTTTGGGTGTGATCCATTCGACCCAGAGAATCCCAATCTTCGAACATTACAATCTGGAGTTTTGGCATCCACTGCTCTGGTAGAAGATTTTGAATCTGCTCATCAGGCTGGAGAAGATCTCTTCAAGGTGTTCTGTAACGACCGTATGCTCAGTAACAATGTACCATTCTATTCTACTGTGCACAGGAACTCCAGACATAACTTCAGCAACCCTCCACCTGTCCAAAGTAACAACATCAATGACAAGGTTACCAAATCAGAAGCAATGGAGAACAGGGCAATGGCATCTGTCATATCTCTGGCAGAAGAACACAAAGAGAAATTCAATCTCATCGACGTAATGGAATATCGTGTAACAGATGAATGTTTGCCCATATTCAACATCAATGGCACGATGAGGAAGACCCAGAAGTCAAAACTTGTGGACAAACTGAACATGAAGACCATAATCCCTGTGGAGTATACTGCATTAGTCGACATGGGATTCATCTGGCGCCTGTCAACTCCATCAACCGAAGATCATGAACGAACAGATGGCACTTCATTTACATGGCGAGATTATGCATCAAAGATGTTCTCTATCATTACGACCAGACACAAACAAGTCTCCGCAATTGTACTGATTAATGACCGATATGACTTGCCTTATACCATCAAGGACAGTGAAAGAAATCTTCGTTCCAGTAATCCACAAGGAGTTAAGAATGTATTCATCCGACCGTCTGACAAATTCCCAGCTAGTAGATTGTTCCAGGAGTTTCTATGCAGTTCTGCCAACAAGCAACGCCTTCAAGTATTTCTTCAAGATGAGTTCCACCGGCTTTGTCAGGAATATCCTACTGTTCAGTTTGTCTACTCGGTCGGTCCCAAGTGCTGGAGCTTATCTACAGGAGAAAGAATAAGAAATTTTGAATGTGAACACATTGAAGCAGACACAATCATCTTTTTCATATATTCTCGAATTCGGAGATCTGGCCTGCAGTCCGATGTCGTCATTGATGCTGAAGATACTGATGTCTTAGTGTTGTCTGCGTATGTTGCTCATTGAGTCGATGGAGTATTGGCTATCAAACGGAAGCATAATATAATAAATTGTAAGGAACTATGCTCCAAAGATGTTGCAGAGAATATAGTCCCGCTGCACATCCACAGTGGATCAGACACTACAACGGCTTTCTTCGGGCATGGTAAAGCAACAGTTTTTACCAAAGGTACCTCGGATGATCATGCACGTGCTCTATTGCAGTCTGTTGAGAAATCTCTGCCAGTCTCACAGGATGTTTTGGATAACATGGAAATCTTCACCATTAGATACATCTACATGACAAAGTAAGCAAGTCTCTGGGTGATGCGAGAGCTCGTAGGTGGAGTCAAATGAAGAGAAAGTCAACTCTGAGGCTGCCACCAGATCGGGATTCACACAACTTGAAAGTAATGAGAGGGAACTATCAAACATATATGCTCCTACACTACGATCAAGTGGAACCTGCTCCATCTCCGCTCGGTCATGGATGGACCATAGAAAATGGAAAATGCCTCCCCTTCCGACACACCAAGCCAGCCTTACCCAAAAGACTCAAAGAAGCTATGCAAAGTCAAAACTTAGCATCAGGAGATTCTGATTCAGAGTGTAGTGACACAGATGAAGAAGACAATGGTATAGAGGATGACATGTAATAAGACACGGGAAATTAACTCTAGAACAAATATTGACACAATAGCGTGAATTATTTCAATTCTGTTTGGTAAAAAGTTAAAAGTTAGATGTACATAAAATCTTAATCTGAACATGTAGCTTGTGATTTTGTCTTAGTGAATTGGAAGAAATATTCCATGTTTGAAAGAACCGAAAATAAATATGTCATATTTTCCGTAAAGATTTATTTTATTCCAAAATCTCCTATCATGAATTTTTTTGGTTAAATAATTAATCTGCCATCTTAAATGGATTCCTTGACCCCAAATATGTACATTTTGACACCAAGATCACATTAATAGCTATTCTGTAAGTGAAGATATGACAAGTCTTTATTTCCATGGCCGCCATCTTGAATTTTGGTTATATTGTCCACAAAAAGTTTCCTATCATGAAAATTATTGGTTAAATCCATAATTTGTTGTCTTAAATGAATTCCTTGAGCCAAAATACCTACATTTAGACACCAAGATCACACTAATAGCTATTATGTAGCAGAAACTATGCGAAATATCACTCTCGTGGCGGCCATCTTGGATTTCGCCCTCTGGTAGAGTTTGCCCACACTTTTGGGAGGTGCACGGGGGCTTATTTTCTTTAGTATCCCCCAATCATCTAAAAACCACCTTCAAACCTTGCTCAGGAAACAATGGTCACGGGGTCAATGGGAGGGTCCTCTACTATTTTAGATTCGAAATAAGATCGTATGACCTGATCCCATGTCTTTCTAAGTCTACCCCTACACGTTCACAAACTTCCATATTTTCAGCCAATGTAGATCCTCCACCCTCTCCACATCACCTACCTAAACCATCCAAACATGTTTGTACAGAACGTCAATCTGTGTTAATAATGTAGATCCTCCACCCTCTCCACATCACCTACCTAAACCATCCAAACATGTTTGTACAGAACATCAATCTGTGTTAATAATGTAGATCCTCCACCCTCTCCACATCACCTACCTAAACCATCCAAACATGTTTGTACAGAACATCAATCTGTGTTAATAATGTAGATCCTCCACCATCTCCACATCACCTACCTAAACCATCCAAACATGTTTGTACAGAACGTCAATCTGTGTTAATAATGTAGATTCTCCACCCTCTCCACATCACCTACCTAAACCATCCAAACATGTTTGTACAGAACGTCAATCTGTGTTAATAATGTAGATTCTCCACCCTCTCCACATCACCTACCTAAACCATCCAAACATGTTTGTACAGAACGTCAATCTGTGTTAATAATGTAGATTCTCCACCCTCTCCACATCACCTACCTAAACCATCCAAACATGTTTGTACAGAACGTCAATCTGTGTTAATAATGTTAAGGGGGAGATGGGCCCTTTTTCTGGCCCCCCTTCTTCCTCATGTTTAGCCCCATTAGTGTTCAGATTTTAAGATGTTTACCCCAGTAGTTTGTCGATTGTAAGACCTTTCGCTCCATTTCTTTGTCAATATTAAGACCTTTCGTGCTATTTAGGTGTCGATTTTTTCCCTGGCGAATGATAGTGAGCCTGTAATGTTGGAAGAACCGGCCTTTGGCCGAGACATTTTTCTACCGAAAAATGTACAAATTAATCTAGAAGGGGGATCTAATGGATGTTTTCTTAAGTTTGATGGAGTTCTAGGGAGAAAACTAAAAAAAAAAAAAATATTATATGGAATAATGAACCAAAAAATAAACCTTCCCCTTTGAACCCAACCTCCACCTCAACTTATCACTGACAGTCCTTATAATTATGTTTCTATTAGCCCGTAATGTGCGGAATTGGCTTCACGTCTTAAAAGTGTCCAATTAACCCATTCAGATCATTTTGGCTTTAATTAGACGACTATATATAGATTAGAAAGGATATATGTGAATTAGAGGGTTGAGACAATTTTTATTTTTCTGATTGCTGGAGGTATTTCATAATCTTCATAAAACCGTCTAATGTTAGCCGAAATAAACTGCTAAAACACATAAAAATTAAGGGGAAGGGTTTATTTTTTAGTAGATTATTTTATATATTAATTATTTTGTTCTAGTTAATCCCTAGATCTCCATTAAACTTATAAATGATATCCATTAGATCCCCCTTCTAGATTAATTTGTACATTTTTCGGTAGAAAAAATTTCCGACCCAAGGCCGGTTCTTCCAAAACTGCAGGCTCACTATCGTTCGCCAGAAAAAAATATCGACACCTAAATAGCACGAAAGGTCTGAATATTGACAACAAAATGGGGCGAAAGGTCTTAAAATCCACAAACTCATGGGGCACACATCTTAAAATCTGAACACTAACGGGGCTAAGCATAAGGGAGAAGGGGGTCTAGAAAAACGCCCCATCTCCCCTTAATCCTCAAGGCACTAATGTCGCTCTCTCTAGATTACACACACAGTTGAATCAAGTTGTATGCCTACTACCCGGTAATGATTTGTATCCTACTATATATTTCTCTCTCTCTCTCTCTCTCTCTCTCTCTCTCTCTCTCTCTCTCTCTCTCTCTCTCTCTCTCTCTCTCTCTCTCTCTCTCTCTCAACAAACAAAGCTCTAGCCAAAACCTCATTAACATTAACCGCCTGGTGGTCAGATACACAAGACCCACTATTCCTCAGATATAGCCCATCACTTTGTTTACCAGTTAGCAATGAACGATTAGTTCTGCAATAACTGCGGATTTGTTGCTGACAGATATTATAAAAAGAGCAGAACAAAGACAAATATCATGCACATTATAATATCATTATTGAACTTTTTGTTCTCTCTCAATAATTACTATTACGGTTTTTCCCTGTGCAGTTGAATAACTAAGTATTTACACAGTTGGTACCATGGTTGAGAGAAGCCACCTATAAAAAACTCGTTCGGCCTCAAGGTGTCATAAGAGGTTTGTTAAAATGTTCATGATTGGCTAATGGACCAGGTTTCAGTATAGTGATATATGAACGAGGCATGTTTTTAAGATATATGATATAAATTTATACAAAAATCATAACAAAATAATATAACAAATTGCTACATAAATTCAGATGTAATTGACTGGCCAACATAAACTGAAGAGTGTTGCGCTTCGTGTTTTCACAGTGTTTTGCACACTCTTCATTTTATATTGGCCAATCAGGTTAGATCTGAATGTGTTTAACAATTTGCTTTATTGCTGTCTATGAATTATCTAAATGTATTTAAGATCTTACTACATATAAATATATCATAGGGCAGGTTTTTCGTCAGCTACAGAGAGCTCCTTCGTCAGGCAGCTGATTCGTCAGGTACAGGCAGCTCCTCATCATTGTCGTTGGTAAAGTCCTGACACGTTTCCAGCAGGTACAGTTCCCTAAGTGTGGGGGCTACAGAGGTTGGACGTCAGATCTGGCTCAAGGCAACAAGAGTACGTGGCAGCTTGTGCTGCCAAATCTGGCCAAGCTCCTGGTAAAAGTCATCCATCTCGTTCGGGATGTCGACAGCTATTAGTTGTTTCAGCTCCACCTTGGGACATTCGGGCACTGGGATTGAGTTCAGTTGTAGCTGCAGCAGGCAAGAGGGTCTAATCAAAAACTCGTTTTCAGAAGCAGGGTTGTCAGACCTATTATCTTCACAATTCTCTTCGTTGCCAATGCCGTCTACCAGGCTGAGCTCAGTAGCTTGAGTCCTTCGGTGTTGATGTTATAATGTCCTGCAGAATCTGGGGTTTATAAGCCCAGCTCCGGATTGAGCAACCACTACAGAAGTTTCAGGCGCCTCCCGTTGGCGTGCTGCCTCCCGATTGATATCTGGGAGAAGTATTGGAACGTCATGATTTTCCTCTTTCACCAATCAGAGCAGGTGGCTCCGCCACCAAACTGTTCTGTGATCTTGGAGAAACTTCAAGCTCACTACGTTTGGAGAGAGTTTGTCCTTAACCGCCGCGAGTCTCCTCTGGACCAATCAGAGAAGGTGACTCTGCCAACAAACTGTTCTGTGATCCTGAAGCAACTTCAAGCTAACGAGATATAGAGGGTGTCCTGGTTTGCTACTCTCCCTCCCTATCTTCCTTGCTGTTGAATGTAGGGGGATGTGGATTGTCGATTATAGCCTTTGTGCCCTCCGGGTTTCTTGGAGTCCTGTCTTTCAATTTCACTAACACTGTGGTTCCGATTCAATCCGTCTCTAAATTCCACGTGTACCGCCGGCTTAATTTTCTCATTCACTTGGGCTCTGTGTATGCCCCCCATACCTGGCCTCGTCCTTATCCACCATACAGTCCCCCTCCCCCCAAAAAAATAACACACACTCACACTCATGTTCCCCCTACATAAACACACTCCCCCCTACAGCACTCCCCCCCCATACCCCCCCCCCCCCCCCCCCAACACTCATGTGGTTGCTGTGTATGCCCCCTAAACCTGGCTTCGTCTTCACCCCCAACGGGCCTGCCCCTCTCAAACACACTCACCTAATCCCTGTGTATGCCCCCCACACCTGGCTTCGTCCTCACCCCCCCTACAGTCCCTGGTCCCGTCACACAGGCGTGCTCGGGGGAGACATGGGGAGGGGGGCGGGGCTCCCTCACAACCACCAGGGCCGCAGTACATGCCTGGGGGAATGGGAAGGGGGAATATTTATACAAGTATTCGAAGTTATTAATAACAATAATATTAACACACTCAATACATTTTTATTTACTATGAGTACAGTTGATACATAATTATATATTAATAGTAATAAATGAAAATTGAATACATAGTAATAAAATTCTTTACATTACTGAGATGGTTGTGGACATACATTAAAGTAAGCTTGGTCGCTCTTCTGTAAACCTAGAATGGCTTACTTAAGAATTGGAAAGGGGTGAGACCTATTTTGTTTTAGTATGCTTGTGAATAGATGAGTAATAATGCGGTCATTGAGAGAGGGGTTTGAGCGCCAGTTGGACTAGATAATAATCCGTCATGCGCCTGGCCCGGGGAGCCGGTGTACATGCAGAGTCATGCCTGGATGCGAGGTGGGCGAGGAATTATGGTGGTATAGCTTCCCTGCGTGTCTGCCGGCTGAGACCGGAACCCCTCCGGGAGGTCTGGGACCTGGGAAGCTTTTGCTGGAGTCTCCAAAATGGGCCTGGGCCTCTGGGTCTTCTCCTGGGCAACCTAGATGTGTGTTTTTGTTTTTTTGTTTTTGTGGTGTTGTGTTGTCCCTGTTTGGGCTTTGTCTTGAGTCGGCCACCTCTAGCTATGGGGTATCTGCCTGTGTACATACATACATACATTACTACTACTACTACTATTACTACTAATACTATTAGTATTATTAATAATATAATACTACTATCGTATAAATACGATAGAATATGACTATTTTGTGATCTCGTATGTCTCTGTGACGTCACGATCGCTCCTACAGCACGACGTAGGACGAGTAGATCGTATATTATAAGATTGTATGTAAGTTAAGTTATAAAAGGCCTAATATGCTATTAAGCAATATTGCCATGGTCTTATGTAGTATATATGAATTTATCGTATATATTAATACAATTTATCGTATAGAGCAACCTAGATGCGGTACGATAATTTGGGCTCCTGGCGGTTTGCCAAGGCAGCAAGGTGTGCTTTCGAGGAACGCCAGAGCCTTCACGAACACCAACCAGTTAACATCTAAATTTCCGCCCTCAGTTGATCGAGCTTTTGTGCCTCTAATCACAATACACATACAGCAATACACTCAGCTACACCATCACGACGCTCTCATCGACACCATGACTGACTGACAGATAAGCATAATATTCCATTCCCATTCCATTCCCTTGTAATCATTTATTCTTTCTTTAACTTGACTCGAGTCTCGGGACCGAAGTCTCGTTCCCCATTGTCCACCGCCATATTGGGTAAAACGTTCTCCGTTACCTCATTGCCACGTGGAACTATTGGTGAGTTAATTCCTGGCTAATATTAATCCTTATAACCTTACCCTATATATACATTTATTATGTGAGACCTTTGGATATAAATTAGCTTGTTTCAGATTGAATTCGATTTAGATATAGAGTAGTTTTCATTTAGATTGATTTTATTTGATTCATTATAGCTTAGTAATATTTAACTTCCATTGATAGTTTACCACATTGGTGCCCAGACCCCGGGATTTAGCTACCAGTAGGGGATTTTTCTTAGGCAATGAGCAAGGGATTAGCCCAGGGATGCAGGAGCAAGGACCCCGGAGGGGTGGGGCTTGGCTATCTTCCTGTACCTCAGGCGCCGGTACCTCAGCGAATAGCCATAGTAGGGCATTCATATGCAACTAGGCTAAGGGCAGCTGACGGAGGAACTGAGTCGTATCGGGCGTCGGAGGGGGAAAAGACTTTCAAGCTGACCTACTTCGGGGTACCGGGAGCAACCGTTGGTTGACACCCTGAGAGCCTCCCCACAGTGGGGGCAGGTGGTTCGGTTTAGGCCTCATATGATCTTTTAGTTTATAGGCGGCAATGATATACGCCCCGGTACAGTACCCCGCGAGTTAGCTGACGCTATCAAAGAGGTGGCGCTGGATCTGGAGCGTGAGTCCGGGGGGAGCTCTAAGATCGTGGCAATTGAGAGCCGGACAAGAGTCCGAGGGTTGTCAGCGGCGGACTATCAAGCCATAAAAAATTCTGTTAACCGCGCCCTGAGGTGTCGGTTAGTAGAAACGAGGCACCGCTTTGTATCGCTCACTCTCAGCATCCGGGACATCGACCAGGATGGTGTCCACCTCGATTTAGACACCAATCAAGTCCTATATGATAAGATTGTAGGGCTAACGAAGCGTTGGCTAGAGAGGGACGCCGGGGTTGTGTCATTGCGCCTGCCTAAGTCCTAAGTCCTGGGGAAAGATGATGGGTGGGATACCCATCATCTTTCCCCAATAATTTTCTTTTCTGTTTCAGACTTCCTGTGACATATTACCTGACCTAACATTTTTTCTTGTTCAATATGATCCATTAGTAGGTATTGCTATTTAGTGTACTATTTTTTCTCCATAACATAGAATTCCGCCGGTCAGCGTCTCTTAACTAGACTATTAATTTGCCGTTGTCTTTGTAACGTAACATTTAGATACATAGCCTATAGGCTCACATGCAAAATGAATAAAAATGATAAAGAGACACCGTCTAGTGGGGTGCTGATCAAAGCCCCTAAAAGTCAAAGGGCGGGACTTCGGGGAGTATTAAATAGGCTAATTGTGGACGTCAACACTTTCATCACTACTGCCGAACTAGAGGAATTGGAGGCTAGATTAGAAAACGTCCAAGTTACCCACGGCCGTATTACGGCTCTGAGTGAGGTGATTGTGGCTGACATGATAGAGGAGGAAGAGATAGTTACAGAGTGTGATAATCGCGCCCTCTATGACGAACCTGTCTTTAGAGCGAAGTACCTATTACAGCGTGCTGTCGCGAGTAAGAAGGGAGGCGATAATGAGGCCCATAGAAGGGCTGACCCAAAATATACTGTACACCTCCCAAAGCTCAATCTTCCTACATTTGGGGGCAAGTTAACTGAGTGGTTAGCTTTTTGGGACGTATTTCGATCTACGGTTCATGAATCCTCTTTGGATAATGTCCGCAAGTTTCACTATCTGAAGGGACAAATGGAAGGAGAGGCCTTACATTTGATAGAGAGTTTTGCAGTAGTGGGTGGTAGTTATCTTGAAGCGGTACACTTATTAGAGTCCACATACGGGGATAGAGAGCAGTTGAAGATGGCCCATGTCGTTGCCTTGTTGGGGCTCGCAGAACCACAGTATAAGGTTGATGAGTTGACAAACTTCAGGGCAAATATGGAGTGCCATACTCGATCGCTAGAAACCCTAGGGCTTACCACGCAGGAAATGACAGTCATTATCTTGCGTCAGAAGCTTCCTATGGCAATGCTTGATAAGGTAAGATCATTTGAGCTGGGGGAATTCAAAACTCAGTTCAGTAAGGAGACCAATAATCTACAGTTGAACAAAGGGAGAATGTATGTGTCGGGAGGGAGTGAGAATGTGGAGAAGAGGGGAACAATAAGCATGACATTGGGGACTAAAGAAAAGAAAGAGGGTGTGTATAAGAAACCTGCTCAGATTCTATGTAAGCTATGTAACAACAAACATAAATGGAGTTCTGCGCAAAATACCCAACAAATGAGACAAAACTAGCACAGGCGAAAAGATTGAAGCTATGTGTGGGTTGTCTAAGTGGGGAACATGGTAAGCAGGGACAATGTACTGCTACATACTTAAGGCCCTGTCAGCACTGCAAAGGACATCACTTTGATAAGTTGTGTCCTACTGCAGATAAAGTCAAAGATGTCAAAAAGAGGGTACTACAACTGTGACACTAGGTAGCATGCAAGACACCACTATATTGCCCACAATACAGATTCCCATGGAAGGTAATGACAGTAACAAAGTTTGTCGGGTACTTCTAGATCAACGGTCTCAACGTTCCTTTATAAAGAGGTCCGTACTAGTGGGACTGAAGCACCGAATCGTAGGGGCTAAAACTCTTCGATTACAAGGCTTCACAGGGGTTACTGATAAGCAAGACTACGAGATAGAGGAGATTTCATATTTCTACCGTAAAAACCGGTACTTTATGACTTGTATCGTAGTAGACACTCTACCAGAATATGTATCTGTGGGTGTGAAGAAGGTGGAACACGCATTACGTAGCAAAGGGGTTAACTTGTCAGATCCCATGGGAAATCAGAGTGAGGTGCATGTTCTACTTGGTGTGGATCATTATTATGAAGTAGTATACCCTGGATTTAAAAAGATGTGTGGTGTAATTTTAATCCCCCACTAAATTTGGATATTGCATGAGCGGAAAGGTGCATACTACACAGTCAAAGGTCCTGGTCGACACGGTCTCGATATATAGAGTCAATGTAACCGCGGCAGAGGAGTTGGGAAGGGAGGATTCCCAACCTAGTGACCCTAAGATGGCTGCCGAGTTCGACCTGGAACGACTGTGGAGATTGGATCACATAGGCATTAATCCTATGGAGACTGATTATGACTCGCAAGTTGCGCTACAAAGGTTTGACGAGTCTGTGTGCTACTGTGCCTCAGACAAGCAATATAAAGTTAGTTTACCCTGGAAGAACAGTGAGAAAAGCCTGCCTACCAACTATGGTTTGGCATTAGGTCGCTTGCGCGCATTGCAGCGTAAATTGTCTAACGAACCGAGCACGCGCCAGGCGTATGACGATGTATTTCGGAGTTATGAGGATAGGGGCTTTATTGAGAGAGTCGATGTCAAGGAACCATTTAAGAAGGGTAGGGTTCACTATCTGGCCCATCATGGGGTAAGGAAAGACAGCGTCACCACACCAATACGGGTGGTGTATAACTGTTCTGCCCACCAAGGTCAACAACCCAGTCTAAATGACTGCCTGTTGACAGGTCCGTCCATGGTGTCGAACATGTCCCAACATCTATTGCGGTTTAGGCTGGGGAAGTACGCCTATACCAGTGACATCGAGAAAGCATTCTTGATGGTCAAGCTAAAGGAGGAAGATAAAGATGTTACCCGCTTTCTTTGGTTCAGCGACATTAGCGACTCTGAAAGTCCAATTATAATATACCGTTTACGGGTTGTACTCTTTGGGGCCACGTGCTCGCAGTTTTTGTTAAATGCCACAATCAGAAAACATCTAGCTGACACTCATGAGGACACAAGTAAACTATCTCGCGGATTATATATTGACAATTTGCAGGGTTCTAGCGATAGTCAGGATGATTTGTTATATGCATACTGGCAAGCACGCAGATTGTTTGCGGATGCACATCTATTTCTCCGCGAGTGGGTTACTAATAGTGAAGATCTTCAGAGTTTAATACAGGTGGACGGTACGGCATCTCTTAACCAGGAAAAGTCCAGAAATTTTGGGATGATCTGGCAACCTAAACATGACATACTAACTTTTCAAACAAGGTCTTTTGCTCAGGAGACAGGAGCGCACACAAAAAGAAGTCTGTTGAGCAAAGTTGCGCAATTGTTTGATCCTTTGGGTCTAGCATTACCCGTTACCATAAGAGCAAGGATTCTAATGCAGGAAGTTTGGAGACGTAAAATAGGTTGGGATGACAGTTTGCCCGAGGACCTGAATGACCAAGGGACATTGTTGTTGAATGAATATGACATCCTATGTACTAAACCTATACCTCGTAAAGTGGCGGCGTTCGGTGACGTTACGTTACACACGTTTTGCGATGCTAGCGCCACAGCATACGGGGTAGCCATATATGTTGTTACTTCATTTGGGGCACATTTAGTTACAGCCCGGGCCAAGGTAGCCCCGGTTAAAAAGGTAACTATCCCTAAAATGGAATTGACTGCCATGCTGCTATTAGCATGTCTGGTGCAACATGTACGCGCAGCATACGAGAGCGAATTAAATATTGAAATCGTTCACGTATGGTGCGATAGTCAGGTCGCACTCAACTGGATACATAGCAAGAAGTCTCTGCCAGTTTATGTGCGGAATAGGGTAGATGAGATTAGAGCCCTTTTGCCAGACGTTGCTTATCATTATGTAAATACAAAAGAAAACCCTAGTGATCTCATAACTAGGGTATAACGGCTAGCCAGTTAATGAAGTCCGAATTGTGGTGGCATGGTCCAAAGTGGCTGCTCCATGAAAGTGAATGGACGATATGGCATGCTATTGGTGAAGGACTTCTGCCACTGGAAACAGTGGCAGTTACAGCCCAACCAAATGAGCCACCGGGTCCTATCATAAAGTGGGCAAGATTCGGTGACTATAATAAACTAGTCAGAGTTGTAGCTTGGGTGTTGCGATATGTATCCAATCTCAAGCTTAAAGTAACGGGCCAACTCTGCAACAGGGGTCACAACATTGATGCTCGTGAATTTAAAGCAGCTGAAGTAACTTTGATCAAATGGGTTCAATAGAAACCTTTTCCAATGAATTAGATTCCTTGAAAAGCTCGAATAAGACATTAATGCCTAATATAGTGCGTCAACTAAGGTTGCACCTAGACAATGGCCTCATCAGGTGTGAGGTCGCCTGAGTGGTCGGGTGTACCAGACGGCACAAACCGCCCTATACTTATGCCAACAAGACATCACGTTACTGATCTATTGATCATACGTGCACATAGGGAAGTAAAACACTACGGGGTATATCATATTATATCAAATTTACGTCTCGCATGGTGGATACCCAGAGTTCGACAAGTAGCTCGACGCGTAGTAAGAAAGTGTGTAATATGCCAGAGACTAAAAGGTAAACCATATGCAACTGGACCAGCTCCACCTCTACCTGAATGCCGTGTAAAGCACGTAGAACCTTTCCAAGCGGTAGGCTTAGATTACACAGGGGCATTGAAGACGAGGGAGAGTGAGAAGGTTTTATATATTATTGTTTACCTGTGCGACTTCTCGAGCGGTACACCTAGAACTATGTGAAATATGAATTTATGCTGGCGTTCAGACGGTTTTGTGCCCGTCGTTCATTCCTTCAACTCATTCTTAGCGACAATGCTCCCACTTATGTCCAAGCATCAAAATATCTAAAGGATATGAGTAGTGATCCTACTATCATCACATTTTTGGGAGAGAAGAAGTGCGAATGGAGGTTCATTCCAGTTAAGGCACCTTGGTTTGGTGGAATGTGGGAACGATGTGTCGGCATAGTAAAGTCAGAACTCAGAGCGGTTGTAGGACGTGCTCTATTAAAGAAGAGTGAGTTGACGACAGTCCTCACAGAGATAGAGGCAGTCGTGAATGATCGCCCGCTTACATATGTGTACACCGACCTGCAAGAACCACTACCATTAACGCCAGCTCACTTGCTATATGGAAAACCATTGACTGCGTTTCCATCTGATTTTCAATCTATAGTAGAGTTAGAGGATCCCTCGTTGTACTCTGAGGTAGCGGTGTCTAAGAGATACCAGTATATAGCCAGGATAATAGAGGATTTTAGGAAACGGTGGATTAGTGAATATCTGCTAGCATTGAGGGAAAGGAGTGTTACTCCCTCTGGTAGACCAACGGCACCTACTGTTGGTGACGTTGTTTTAATTAAAGAAGATAGTCCTCGTTTATACTGGAAATTGGGCCGCGTGTTGGAGGTATACAAGGGGGCAGAATCTGTAGAGCGGGTGGCGCTATTGAAGACAGCCACTGGAACTACTGTTCGTCCTATCGCACGTTTGTACGCTTTGGAGCTCGATTCCGCATTGCAATCTGATGCTCCACCTGTTATTGCTGGGTCCGAGGATTCTCAAAGGAACGACTCACCTCTTACTGATGGTGATCATTCTCGGACCGGCACGCGTCCCAGACGCGCTGCTGCTGGCGCCGTTGACTTGTGGCGTCAGAAGATAGCCTCTGGGCAACTTTAGGTTTAAGGTGGGGTTCAGGTCTTTTTTTGTGGGGGGAGTGTATCGTATAAATACGATAGAATATGACTATTTTGTGATCTCGTATGTCTCTGTGACGTCACGATCGCTCCTACAGCACGACGTAGGACGAGTAGATCGTATATTATAAGATTGTAAATAAGTTAAGTTATAAAAGGCCTAATATGCTATTAAGCAATATTGCCATGGTCTTATGTAGTATATATGAATTTATCGTATATATTAATAAAATTTATCGTATAGAGCAACCTAGATGCGGTACGATAATTTGGGCTCCTGGCGGTTTGCCAAGGCAGCAAGGTGTGCTTTCGAGGAACGCCAGAGCATTCACGAACACCAACCAGTTAACATCTAAATTTCCGCCCTCAGTTGATCGAGCTTTTGTGCCTCTAATCACAATACACATACAGCAATACACTCAGCTACACCATCACGACGCTCTCATCGACACCATGACTAACTGACAGATAAGCATAATAATCATGTCCATTCCCATGTAATCATTTATTCTTTCTTTAACTTTATTTTTTTTAAAAAGACCTCCGTCTACGTATTGTGAAAAACCTGTTATCCTCCGGCAAATTGTGGGGTTGAGTGAGTGAAGGGGGGACAGTGAATGAAGAAGGATGCATGTTTTTCATAATACGTGTTGCTAGCCCCAAACGCGCGAGCAACTGTGGCTTTCAACCATCCGACACATCCCCTTTTATTAATGTGCATCACACATGTTACATACAAATAAAGTTTATGTTTTGTTTTACCCTACTGTGGAAAGACTACGGATACACCACTCCTGCCGGGGCCTCACGCAGTGGCATGACCCAGTCCTGTCGAACTGAGCTCATGACGCTGGTGGCATTGCCCCGGAGGATAGCCATCCCTAGTCTTTGCTTGAGCCAGAGGGTTTCCCGGGGTTCTCCTGAAACTTCTCTGATTTTACGGCCTATTTCATTCACCATCTTAAGGGTGGTAGGGCCGAAGACTCCTGAAGTTTCGAATGCCAGGGGCTCGAACTGATGAATTCTGGCGATGGCTTGATATTTTTCTCGCTTTTTATTTTCTGCTATCCGGGCGGCTTCACCTGCTTCGTCGGCGTTTCTGGCGGCGTTGGTTGTGGAGAAAGTGTCAACACCTGGGGCATCCCACACGAGGCACCGGCCATTCTTGTAAGGGAAAGTGGTCATCCCATCTGGCCGTTTGCCGTCTTCTCTGTGAAGTCCATGTGGTTCGAGGATTGATGCACAGTTAGCACTCTGCAGGGCCCGTTTTATGACATCATTTAGTGCAGAGTGTCTTGGCAGGCGGCCTGCGTTGTAATTACATGACAAGGCATGGTGACCTTGAGCATCCATCCTCCCATCACACTTGCAAGTGTGTGGGTGACAAACTGCCGCACCCACTCTGAGCGCGATGGCGACCCGGAGCGCTTCAGCATCCAAGTGAGTTCCAAGAGGTGGGATGGGGATGGCGTGTAACCACAAGCCACTCTCCGAACGGGCGGCTGCCTGGAGGCGTGCTTTTGCAACCTGGTCTGCATTGGTTAGGAGATTTTCTTGAGTTTTCTTCGCCGAGATGGTATCCCACGCTTTCTGCTTGCTCCTGAAGGTACCCTGAGGCTCCTCCTCTACTCCTGTACTTCCCTGCCAGGTGTTAATCGCTGCTGTTACGTCCCCATTAAGTGTCATTCCGGGTTTAGAATAAAGGATGGACAATACAAGGTCGTTTGTCGCGATGAGGGAATAGATAAAGGCTGGGGAGGCAATATCCGAGGCTCTCCGTATGCCCAAGCACCCGAGGCGGACAGGAAGGGTGGCTTGTGTCCAGGCCCGTTCTTTAAATTCCACGTTGGTGATGCTGGTCACTGCTTCTCGGATTATGCTGTCTAATTCTTGGAGGCCGCCATTGTTCGTGTAAGTTATCGATGTGCGCAGGAGGTATTGGAGTTTTGGGATGGAGAAACAGTTCTTGAGCAGGGCCAGAGCTGAGTGGGCATCGATGTGTATCAGGCGACTCACGAGACGTTGAAGCTCCTCCTTTTTAACTTGAAGTGCTGGTGGGATTGCTGCCAGAGTTAGTGGGGAACCTAATAGGGTTTGCTGGTGCTCCTGAAGGATCTTTACATCTGGCAATATGTTTCGGAACAGGGCCTGAGTCTCTTCTCCTTGTTCACGTGTGTGGTTGAGGAGAACAAGTTCACATTTGGTGTCATTTATCACTAGCCCGGCCTGGCCGAGGTCAGTTATGATGTTATTTAGGTCGGTTAGAACGTTCTCTACTGACCCACCCAAGGTTGCATCGTCCAGGTACCATACATTCAGCTCTGACCTTACTTTGTTAGCTGCTGCATCCACCCCTATTGAGAAAAGAGCAGGACCACCTGGATCTCCCTGCTGTAACCCGGTCTCTGATGGGATTACCGTCTCGCCAAAAATCAGGATTGAAGGTTTGGAATAAGCCTGCCAAAGTAGGGGGTACAGAGTGGGGATGTGTTCTTGAGCTGCACGGAGGAAGACATCCCTGCGAATGCTGTTGAATGCGTTCCGCATGTCAATCTTTAGAAGCACTCGTTTTTCTTGGGCTTGGCTGAGGTAGGTGCGGGTTGCGTGTACAGCAGCTTCACACCCCCCTGGAGTTCCGAAACCTAGTTGAACTGGTCTTAAGTGTTGACCTAGGCCATTCGAGAGTGGTTTCAAACCCACCTTTGTGGCAAAGCGGCGGAAGGTGTTCCCTACTGCTATTGGGCGCACACCGCCATCTTTTTTTGCCAATGCACAGAGTGATGCCCCAAAAAATAGGGGTGTGGCACAGTCGGGTACTTCCCCTCTGAAAACCATGTTGATGAATTTGGTGAGGGTTTCCAAGAGTGCCTCCCCAGCAGCTCCTGATCCCTGACCCAAGAGGCCTTTGAGGTTGGCGGGTCGGATGCCATCTGGGCCCGCGGCTGAGCCTGCTGGGAATGAAGTCACTGCGGCGACCACCTGCTCCTTCGTGGCAACTAAAGGTTGGCACATCTGGTCATTTGGGGCAGGGGGGAGGTTTAGGTCCCTAGGTGTAGGTGGGTGCTTTTCTTGTAGGGCTTCAACAACTTCGGTGCCTTGACCAGCAAAACCTTCTGAAGAGGACAACAGTCTGACGGCCCCTTTGATGTCACTATCCGCCAGCTTCGCCACGACCCTCTTACGTAGCTGTTCAGCCTCTTCCTCTTCCTTGTCCTGGTGCTTCTGGGCCCTGTTTGGTTGCTGTTCGGGGGGTTCCACCAGTTTGTTTCCATCCATATACTGTGCTACTTGACGTTTCACTCTGGTGGCTAGTGAAACCTGAAGATAGTCTTGTATGTTGGTTCTGGGTGGTTTTCGGAGGGCCCCATAGGAGAAACCCAGGAGCCGTGCCCATGCGAGGGGTGTCTTGAGCTGTAGGGCCTGCTTTATGATGGTTGTAAGGGCCTCCGCCACTTGGATTCTGGCTCCTTTAGGTACCCGGGCAAGGACCTGGATCCGCGCTTTCCATTTGGTCACCAGTTGGGTCAAGTCGGCGACCGGTGTTGCCGGTGTTGCCCCGGTTGGCTCTGCAGTGGGCCCTGGGCATGCGAGACATTTCCAGTTTGGTTGTTCTCCTGATGTTTTCTTTGTCAGCTTAGCACAAGATAAATGAATAGATCTAAGACAGCCGGAACATTTTCGCGAATTCTTTATTGCATTGGTTGTTCCGCACTTAAGACACTTAGTATCTGCTAGGCCATAGTCTTCCAAGATTATCCGTTCCTCTGCCTCTACCAAGCCGTCCTCCTGATCTTCCCGTGGTGCTTCCATCTCTACCATGTCTCCCTTGTTTCAGAAACCCTGGGAAATCTCTCTTGGCACATATCTAGATTATTGCTGTTGTTATTAATGTATAATTGGCTGGATGCATAACAATTCACTTATCATAGTCAACCTTTCTGATGGGATATGTAAAAAAAAAAAAAAAAAAAAAAAAACATCACATATCATAGTCAACCTTTCTGATGGGCAATTGGCCTGCTTCTCCTAAAGCTAAGTGGTTAAATGTATAAATCCTCGGCATTGGGCACCGGTACAACTAAAAGATCTAACTGATTGAAAGGAAGCACGCCAATTATATCCTATGATTACTTACACTGGCGACGCCACCCTGATGTTGAGTATTAATAAATGCTTAGGATATTAATAATGCTGTCAACATCAAGATAGGGAGAGAGCCAGAGAGTGAGCGAGAGCCAGGATCTGAGTGGGTAACCGGATCTAGGGCAGCAGTTATGGAAAAATTATTAAATTGTACAAAATGTTAAGAGAAAGAGAGAGAGAGAGAGAGAGAGAGAGCAGGGGCGGGGGCGAGGGAGAAAGAAAGCGAGCTGGAGAGGGGGCTGGTCTGGTTGGGTATGAAAGATGTTAGAGGAAAACAAATAACTAAAATGATAAAAAGCGATCTGAAGTTATAGATAACCAAAAAAATAATAGCAATGAGGCGGTTAAGTGCGGTGATTGAAAGTGGATGGAAAGATGTTAAGGATAAAAAGGAGAGAGAGAGAGAGAGAGAGAGAGAGAGAGAGAGAGAGAGAGAAATGAAAATGGACCTTGTAGCAAGTATTTCCTAAATGGTTAGAGAGAGGGAAATGAAAATGGATCTTATAGCAAATACTTCATAAAGGTTAGAATTGTTTGAGAAGTTGAAGGACCGAGGGTCAGGTCCTTGGGGTAGATGGAAGATGAGGCCTATGGTGGGGAACCATAAGGGTGAAACTGCCTGCCCTATAAACGGTCACCTCACTCACCTTGTGGTCACTGCTGGAGGTTTATGGTGCCTGGGCAGGGCTGGGCTAGTGCCTGACGGCTCCTTGTCCCCTCACTGATATTCTTTAACTTGACTCGAGTCTCGGGACTGAAGTCTCGTTCCCCATTGTCCACCACCATATTGGGTAAAACGTTCTCCCTTGCCTCATTGCCACGTGGAACTATTGGTGAGTTAATTCCTGGCTAATATTAACCCTTATAACCTTACCCTATATTTTGGATATAAATTAGCTTGTTTCAGATTGAATTCAATTTAGATATAGAGTAGTTTTAATTTAGATTGATTTGATTTGATTCATTATAGCTTAGTAATATTTAACTTCCATTGATAGTTTACCACAACTACTAATAGTACAGGAGTAGGGTCAACGAGTGAAATAACTGAGAAGAGAACGGTTGAAACACCCGGTACAGTCACAACAATTAATACCTTCACACATTACGACGCTAACAACGAGTTAAAATTGGCCACATCAAACGTCACTGAGCCAATTACATGTTTCACGACATTGGACAACCTTGCCCTAGAATCCTCCATAAATATTACTTATTTAAAGCCCAAATCTGTCCAATTTACTCAATGCTCAACTGTAGCCACACAATTAGAAATACAAATCTGTAACTATAAAGAAATAAATCACTTGGTAACAAGTACAATTGACTACGAGAACAAATATTTACAAAATTAATAGAATCGTCGAACATTATATTAATATTTTGTGTTGCATAAATTCTTAAGGATTTGCCTGTTAATTGTTACTTATTTAACCGTGATCATTCATAAACTGGATAATATCGTCTAGGGTTAGCCAATGATGTGACAGTTTACTGAAAGGGTTAATAGTAGTACAGACTTGTATGTCGTAATAGTTCTATCGCTACTATAATAATCAGTGTTCCTCAGAGCTATCCCAGTGCATCCCACCTCCTTTACGTAGGGCACGTGGTACCCGTCTTGCAACTCAATCCCACCCCTACTCTGTGCAACTCTCCAACCCAAGAGTGAAACGTTACTCTCAAACTTTCTTCTACTCAACATCTGAGCTCTGGAACTCTCTCCCAGAATCAGTCTTTCCCTCTTCCTATGACTTAAATTGCTTCAAACTCCGTGTGTCCAGGCATTTTGGCTCGAACGTCCCTTGATTTTGGCCCTGTCACTCTTTCAACTATGGGGGAGGCACTCGCTATAGGCAGTTATGCCTTTTGCCTCCCGCAATCACATAGAAAAAAAAAAAAAAAAAAAAAATGTACAAACTAAAAATTAACGTCATTTAAAAGATTATCAATACAGTACATGCGTAATTATATTATCTCACTATCAAGTTTGTCGACTCTGACTGCTTGGACATATACACAGTATCCTATGCCGAGAGGCTAAGGGGTGCAAAGCTGAACACTACTATAATACTCGTCTTACATACACACACGATATACAATAATAAAACAAATAATATCATTCCTCAAAGTTTACGTATCAACCGATGACAACATCATAATATCCAAAGTAATCAAAATACTAAATTATTAAACACACATATACACAAAGACAAAACACGCGCTCCATAACAAAGGACACATACACAAGCACAACACAACTACACATTCACCCACTCCTACACACATTCAAACACACACATACACGCAAACGCACATACACACGTTCATTCACCAACAAATACACGGAATTCCCTCCACCAACCCAACCAATATTGTATGTAGATAATAACTATAACAGGGGCGGATCCAGGATTTTATACAGGGGGGGGGGGGGGGGGAGGGGTCTAAAGTCAGTTACTAATAAAGTAGCTGGCTTTAGACCCCCCCCCCCCCCTCCCATTGTATAAAATCCTGGATCCGCCCCTGTTATAGTTATTATCTACATACAATATTGGTTGGGTTGGTGGAGGGAATTCCGTGTATTTGTTGGTGAATGAACGTGTGTATGTGCGTTTGCGTGTATGTGTGTGTTTGAATGTGTGTAGGAGTGGGTGAATGTGTAGTTGTGTTGTGCTTGTGTATGTGTCCTTTGTTATGGAGCGCGTGTTTTGTCTTTGTGTATATGTGTGTTTAATAATTTAGTATTTTGATTACTTTGGATATTATGATGTTGTCATCGGTTGATACGTAAACTTTGAGGAATGATATTATTTGTTTTATTATTGTATATCGAGTGTGTATGTAAGACAAAAGATCGTATTTAACCCAGGAATATTGTTTTACTCTATTTCTCATGAATTTGACTATCATGAATATCAAGTAAAACATTAAAATATTAGCCCTCCATAAGCCTCAGAATGGCCTAAATGAGCCACATTTATTGAAAATGTGGCTCATTTAGGCCATTCTGAGGCTTATGGAGGGCTAATATTTTAATGTTTTACTTGATATTCATGATAGTCAAATTGATGAGAAATAGAGTAAACAAAAATTCCTGGGTTAAATACGATCTTTTGTGAGTCACCTGAGGAATGAAGGGCTGTTTTGAAACGGGTTACATGAAGCATTGGCATAAAGTCCATGACTGGAACCGAACTATACGTGGAAGTCTCGGTTTATAGGGTTTATATTCATGTAGGCTAAGTTTAACAGATGATTATGGAATAATTGGAAAAAACAAATCTGAGTTTCAGATGAACTTTCTTTTTATTTGAAAGTACACTAATCCTATGTATATGAAAATTCTTATTCCTAGATAATACTTATAATTTGATTGTACAAAATGAGATATAAAACAGAAAATTGAAGGAATAATTACAGTAAACCATACTGAGGCTGAGTATCACATATGTTAAATACATTCAACACTACGGTAACAATAAGAATTAACTTACTGGATTTTCTAAAGAAATTACCGGTAAGTTAAAATCCCAGAGAATCTCCCCTAGAAATGTCTGAAAAAACTGATGCAGAAAAGAGATAGAGAAAGAGAATAATGTACCGTACAACTAAATTGAACATTTTGAAGTGTAATTTATGTCATTATTTTTTGCCTACTAGCCTCAGCTGTTTATGCAACTTCATTATTAATTTATTCTAAATATTCTGGAGCCAGATTATATACTGTATAAATACTATATATATATATATATATATATATATATATATATATATATATATATATATATATATATATTATATATATACTGTATATACAGTATATATTACACATGAGCCGTAGCATACTCAGTAGAGCATGGCTTGCTGATCAAAGTGCCGGTGGATAGAACCTGCTCTGTTATATTGAATTTGACGGTTGATTAAGCGGTATTTAGGCCTACCCTTTAACTTGTTAATGATATGTTTTAGCCTATATAAACTCGTCCAATTATATCCAGAATGTAATTTTAAACACGTTTGGGTTATTTCGCCTTGCCTACTTAGCTTCCCTAACTTTCGAAAATACCTAGCTTGGAGGCTAAGGTTAGTTATCAGGGTTATGTCAAGTTACTGCAGTTCTTAACGGCAAATAAATGCGACGAATAATAGCGGTGAACCAAATATATTTATATATGAATCAGTTGGACCGTACCTCGACCTTCCCTTTCCTGTTATTTAGTGAACATACCGGGAAGTAAGCAGGCGACTCCCGAGGCTGGCTTTTCCTCCAGTGTTTGTCAACAATGAACCGTAGAACGTTCGAATCTTGAAATTATAGCATTCGAAACTGAATGAAGCATTCATTATCTTATTGATGATCTCATGTATAACAACTCTTTATTTAAAAATTAGATTGAAGTATAAGTATCCTAGTATTGTCTGATATCAGAAACAGCACGTCACATATATAAAATATAAAATGTTATGTTTCAAAGAAAACCAAGTATTCCCGATAATTTAAGGGGTAAATTATATTGCCCTTTAAATTGATTACATAAGTGTTTATATATATATATATATATATATATATATATATATATATATATATATATATATATATATATATATATATATATATATACTGTATATATACCGGTATATAAGGGAAGGTGTGGCAGAGTGGTCTTCCCACTGGACTGGTAATCCAATGGACCCGGGTTCGAATCCCAATATGTCAATGGGAAGATATTATTGGGATGGAATTTGTGCTGTACCTAGTTCCAGTGCATTACCACAGCACACCGAAATGCCAAAAAAATACCCTCATTGTTCCCTGATTAAATAGCACTGTATGAATATTCCCATATTCAAAATATGCTACAGGGGGGCAATGCCTAGTGAGTTAATTGCTCAATAGGTTGCATTCTGAGAGTGAGGGTCCGAGTCTGGGGAATGAGACTGTGAAGCGCAGAGGCGGAGCGACTTCAGCGATGGGATTGCTTCGAGCCGGGGTGCTTCGCATGTCTCACTCCCTAGACTGGAACAAGACCTCACGGGCCTCACTATGTTCAGCGGTTGAGCGTGCAGGCTCTCAGCCTATGCCCGAGAGGGAGTAGTTGGAATATAGAAAAGAAAAACAAATAATATATATATATACCTGTATATATATATTTATTTAGTTTTGTTTTGCCTGAGCAGGGGGGAGGGGAGGGCGGACTCCCTAGACCCCCCGCCCCCCTCCCCCTTGGATTCCCCCTGACTAACCTGAGGGACAGTGGAAGGAGTCCCTGCCACAAGGTCCGGAGTCCTGTGAAGAAGTCAGCTCAGGGGTCGCAGCTCCCCCACACACCACGTCACCCCCATCACCACCCTCACAGTCTGGGGGAAGGGGAGGGGGGGGGGGGTTAGTTTGATGGAGGGGTTTTCTGGAATCATATCTAGTTAACTTGGCAACAAAATTAGTCCCTTAACAGCTGGTTTCTCATTAGTTTTTGGGAAATTATGAAACTGCTGTCTTTGCATCATATTTTTGCCAATTTATCATAATTAATAACATAATTGGCTATAAAACGTAATGGCTGAGTAATTTACAAGGGGACAAGTCAATCTCTCTGCAACTTAAAAGAAAGAAAAAGAGAGAGAAAAACAAATACTATAGACTACGCAGATCATGGGACCTTTGCGACTTGTCATCTGAGGAATATACGTTGTTTAACCCTTGTTTGGTGGGACCGGACTTAAGTCCGTCTCTAAAAATCTGGACTATGTGGCGGGCCGTGTGCAATTTTGGCGCAATATTGGCTCTGAGAGAGAGACGAGCGACGGGAGGAGCATAGGTTACCTCATACCGTTCGTCACGGCCGCCGTGGGGCTACTGACATATACTCCACACTACTCCACCCTCCCTCCCTCGCTACACACGTAATTATTTAACGAAATTACCGTATTTTAGCGATTTTGCCCTTCGGTTGCACGATCATTGCAAGACAACCAGTGATCGTAGAAGGATGGTTCTGGTGTCATTGGAAAGCTCAATTTACGCCCTTTCAGGGATACATAATTGTATTACGCTCTGGCTCTTGTTTATGCATAAAAAAGAACATGAAAACAAGGCCATTTATGGGGAAAAAAAAACGCTGGGCGGCACGGTGAAATGTACTGCACCACCCGCTCTTATTGTGTTAACACTATCTGCTGCGATGTCTTGAGAGATATGATAATTTGTTTAATTACTATTTAAGTTGGTGTGTGGAGTGAAGAGAAGAGGGAGGGGAGTTAAAGATACAGCATGGTGGACAGAAGAGGTAAAAATAGCTGTGGAAGAAAAGAAGAAAGCATATAGAGAGTGGTTGGGTAGTAGAGGGAATGAAGATTTCGAGAGACAGAAACGAGCGAGGTACGTGGAGAGTAAGAGGGTGGTGGAGAGAGTAGTGAAGGAAAGTAAGAGAAGAGTAGATGAGGAATTTGGAAGGAATCTGAGTGTAAAATGGAGGGAGAGTAAGAAACTGTTCTGGAAAGAAGTCAAGAAAGTTAGCGAAGGTAGCAAGGGAAACAGTAAGGGTGTGAAAGATAAGAATGCGAGAATGCTAGCCGAGAAGCAAGAGAGAGTCGAAAGATGGAGGGAGTACTTCAATGAGTTGCTAAATGTAAGGAATGAAGAGCCAGCAAACATAGTTGGATATGGTATGGGAGGGAGAAGAAGAGAAGTAGTGGAGGAGGAGGTGGGGATCAGGAGGTCAGAAGTGTGGGAAGCCATGAAAAGAGTGAAGTTGGGGAAAGCACCAGGAACAGATGGAGTGTGTAGGGAAATGTTGAGGTATGGTGGTGAGATAGTGATCGAATGGGTATGGAAAATGTGCAAACAAGCATGGGAGAAGGGGAGTGCATCCGATGACTGGAAGACTGGCATAATAGTCCCCCTATATAAGGGCAAAGGGAAAAGAGGAGTGTGTGGTAACCACAGAGGAATATGTCTTCTAAGTGTAGTAGGGAAGGTATACAGTAGGGTAGTGATTGAGAGAGTGAGAGTGAGAACGGAGAAATGGATAGGCGACGAGCAGGGAGGTTTTAGGAAGGGAAGAAGATGTGTAGATCAGATTTTTACCCTGAACTGTGTTGTGGAGAAATATCTGGAGAAGAAACAAAAGGTGTATGTTGCCTTTATGGACTTGGAGAAGGCCTATGACAGAGTGGATAGAGAAGGTTTGTGGAAAGTACTTAGAATATACGGAGTAGATGGCAAGTTGCTAAAAGCAGTGAAGAGCATGTATGAGGGTACAAAGGCGGCAGTACGTGTGGAGAGTGAGCAGAGCGAATTCTTTGACCTGAATGTTGGTTTGAAACAGGGGTGTGTGATGTCCCTGTGGTTGTTTACTGTATATATGGATGGAGTCATGAAAGAAATACTATCAAGAGCAGTGGATGTTGGTGTATCGCTGAAAAGGGAGGGAAATGAGTGAAAGCTACCTACAGAATACTGCTGTTTGCCGATGATACAGTTCTGATGAGTGATAATGAATGGGAGTTGCAGGGTCTGGTAAATGAGTTTGGAACAGTGTGCGAAAAACGGAATTTGAAGGTAAATGCGGGGAAGAGCAAGGTTATGGTCTTCAAAAGGGGTGAAGTCACAGAGTGTGAGGTGAAGCTGAACGGTCAGGCTATGGAGATCGTCAACTCTTTTAAGTATCTGGGCAGTGTGTTGAGTAAAGATGGGACTATGGATGAAGAAGTGCGGGAGAGGGTACAACAGGGGAAGAGGGTTGTAGGAACGCTGAAAGCAGTAACAAGAAATAGGGTGGTCAGTATGGAAGTGAAGAAGTGCTTGCATGACAGTGTGGTAATCCCGACACTGACTTACGGAAGCGAAGCATGGACGTTGGTTGAGAGACTCAGACCAAGAGTGAGAGCAGTGGAAATGAATTACTTAAGAAGTGCGTGCGGAGTTACATGGAGGGATAGACAGACTAATGAAGAAGTAAGAAGGAGGTTTGGTGTGGAGGTAGATATGCTGGAAAGTGTGAATAGGAACAACTTGAGATGGTTCGGCCATATGGAACGTATGGAAAGTGAGAGAATGACTAAGAGGGTGTACGAGAGCGAGGTGGAGGGACAGAGAGGGAGAGGTAGACCGAAGGAGAGGTGGAAGGATGGAGTGAGGAAGTATATGAACGAAGGCGGTGCTGGTTGGGGGGAGGGGCGTCGACTGACTGGGGACAGAGGTGCATGGGGGCGGTTCGTTCATGGCCACCCCTTCGGGGATCACGGCGTCAGGCAATAGATAGATAGATAGATAGACTATTTAAGTTTTTCAATTACTGCCACCATGTTCGAATATTGCATTAATTATTTGCCCCTTAGATTAAGAAAAAATGCCTCCCAAGACTTTAACATTCAAACCCACCCCCCAGACTCCCTTCAAGCTTATAATATAGATGATTCGGAAGAAACATAAACCCCCCCCCCCCCAATTGTAGGCTTGCTATCGATCGCCCCCCAAAACAAATTGACAACTTAATGGGGTGAAGCGTCTTATAATCGACAAACTAATGATATGACACATCTTAAAATCGCTAAACAAATGGAAACAAACAGGGTTGGTGTAAAAAGACCCACCACACCCGTTGTTCTGAAGTTTTAGGTTGTACTCATGAAACACTGACATATATTAAGATACAATTTAGATACTACACCATTCTCCCTCCTACTGTTTTTCATTTCAAGTTCTTCCTTCCATGTATAACTCCTTTTCTATATTCTAACTAACATGTTAAATAAAGGTAGACCAAAGACAATGTTACAGGAACAGTTTTAGTGGCTGGAGTCCGGGAGGCGGTATCTGATCAATTATTAAGGAGCTAGCTTCGAATTATTGTTTTAGACTAACTATTCAAGATCATGAGTTACAAGTCAATACTTAAGTTATGGTGAACATTTTCGAATACTAAACTCCATTAGGCTTACACCATAATATTATATTGTCGCAAGCACCACCTAGAATTAAAGCGGAATTGCTTGTTTCATGGAATACACTACAGTACACTACAGGGGCGGAAGGCTAGGAATCCTCGCCTTGAAAATTTCACCTTAGTGTTTCAGATAGTGTTTGTTAGGGAGACAGAGGGAAAGGAAGATATTAGGCTTCAAGATAGGACAGCGATGCATATAAACACACTTTCCTAAATTGAGGAAAATCGCCCACTATTAGCCGAATTTAATTATACAGTCAATATACTGACGAAAATACTCAACTAAAATAAACATCGTCAAATATTATTCAGCACAAAATAAAAGATATTATCGTACTTTTTGGGATATTAAAAAATGGCAGGTAAAACAAGAGAGAGGTGCAAACAAGATGAAAATTATAGATTCAGGAAATTACCATACTTTTAATTAATCCTACAATTTATTAAACCACGTCGAGGGTAAGTTTAAGCAGTAACTTCACATCTTCCTAATAATCCTCACGCTAAATTAAATATAAACCTATATATTGTTCGCCAATTTGTGGGTAAATTGAAACAATGACATACACAGCATCCTCCACATTCTTTATACTTATTAAATAATGGGCATAAAAGGTTCGTACAGTCAAAAGCATAAATGGTTACTCACCCATTTGAATCAGTATCGAACGCAAGCAAGATAATACACATTATTATTATAGCTCAGTTGCTGCAGAATTTGGGTTTAAAACTTTGAAGATTCGCATTGCTATATTCTTATAATATGCTCACGACTGCACATGTTTTACGTATGGATGGCTGTCATCCCACACCATTGTCGTCCGGCTGTTTCCCATAAATTTATACAACAATCTAATTTCGCTCCTTGGGAATGTCGTGACGGCTGTGTGAAATGGACTTTAGTGTCACACTGACACAATCTAAACCTTAACAAGACAGCTCCCCCTGGAGATCATAAGCTGGCAAAGATTCATACAGGAAGGATCTCAACCCTGTAGATAACGGTGATTCATTGTGATTCACTACAAGTCACCAGTGAATAATAATCTATATAATTATGTTCTCAGTGTTCCAGATTTTATATAAGTGTCAAGTGTACATATAATAACCTAATGTTCTATATTTTATATAAGTGTCAAGTGTACATATAATAACCTAATGTTCTATATTTTAGAATATCTTTCAGGATTATGTACGTAACCCAAAAGAACTATTAAATTAGTTGCTTTTCATCTTCTTATATATTTTGTTTTGGATAATAAACATCACAAACATCTATCCAAGGCCATTTATTCCAAACCCTCTTGTGCTCACATTGTTTTAGTTAGACAATTTATATACAGTAATTACAGGATCAACCAATCTACAAATAGCTCTTTTACTGCGGCTAACATACATTACGTCCTATGTAAGAAAGGCCTATACTGCTGTCAACGTACATATACTCTTGGTTTCACCAGCCCACCCTGCTTGTTGCCTGACGCTTCCAGGAGGATCTAAACTTGCCACAGATACTCAGGTCAGTGTGTTCTGTGGCTTGCTTGAGGGAGGATGTGTCACTCTTTCAACTTTGGGAGAGACTCTTGTTACAAGCAACTTTGCCTTTTGTCTCTTTCATTCACATAGACAAAAAAATAAAATAGAATAATGAAGAGGTGTTTCAAAAGCTGAAAATCAACAAAAACAGGGTCACTTCTCTATGCAATTGAGACAGCTATATACCAGGTACGAATATGAGGTTAATGTTATCTTCATTTCAACATCCCATCATGTCTTGTAAACAAAAACCATAAAATATCTGTAAATATCATCCAGTTATCACAAGTGGGAGTGAAGCAAAGAATCATATATTCTCGCTGGCGAGTGAAAGTGTTGGCTACTCAGTGACAGAAGACACAAAGTATCAAGCAATTTTCCTGAGTGGTGTGAGGAGTTGGGGAGGGGACGGTGACCCGATCTTTTCATTGGAACTACTTCCAATTCGCTAAGAGCTACAGATATGGCGCTAAGGCGACATAAATTGAGCGGAATTTGCAGGAAAATAGCCGCCTGGGCGTATTCTTCTCTATAGAATGCCCGCACCAAAAGTGTTAAGCAGTGCAGAAAACAAGGTAATTGCATTGGGGCTGCTGGTACAAAATAGTACAATATACAGTATTCTGCCGCTCAGAGTTGAGCCACTATAGCGATTCCTTGTATCTCTGAATACAAGTAGTCTTGGGTGGTAGTTGTAGCTGGGTGAGGAGGCGAAGATCAACTAGGGGATCAGCGGGGCAATCAGCGAAGCAATCCCTATCAGCTGGAGGGTTTGGGAAAATATGACTTAACCCCTAACTATCGGCGCGCAACATAAGTCGAGTATAATAAATCTGGACTATCTGGCGGCGCTCGACATAGGTCGTGTGGCAATTTCAGCACGTAATGTTGCTGAGAGAGAGAGAGACAAGTGGTGGCAGGAGAGTAGCGAGCGTATGACTGCTCCAGACCACCGCGGCGAACCTACTGACACGAATCCCACCTCCTCCCTCCCTCTCTCACTCGCTATATACGGAATTGTATGGGGAAAGTGCCGAATTACATGCTTTTTGCACTCGCGTTGCGCGGTTGTTGCAAGAAAACTAGCCATCATAAAAGGATCGTTATGGTGTCATTGGAAAGCTCTGTTTATGCCCTTTCAGGGATAGATACTTGTTTTACGCTCTGGGTCTTATTTAGGCATGAAAATGATCACGTAAACAGCCCTATTTTGGCTAAAAACACCCCGCTGGGCGGTACATATAAATAAACCGCCTAGCCCGCTAATAAGGTGTTAATCAGGAGCATTTTGAGCCCTATGGAAGGGTGATGTTGGCTCTTTACATGATATTCAATATAGCAAAATACCAAAATCTTAGGCTATACAAAATGACTAAAGGCTATGTCAGTATGCTGTCATATAATCTAACCTTCAAGTAGACACTATAGCCAGGCCCAGCCCTAAAGGCATAAGGATTTGAGATTCTTCGAGAATTTGGCCTAGGCCAAGTTATTTTTTCTGAAGCTTAGAACCCCTATTTGGTAGACCTATTTAAAAAAAATCAAAATCAAATACTGATTGCTGAAGTCCCTCAGCTGGAAACAAAAATAGAGCATAGTACAAGCAATGGGCAGCAATAAAATAGGTATAGTCCATCATTTCAGTGTTGGCCTAGCTCATACACAACTGGTTCAAAGACATTTTATCATAGGCCAACCTTCGCATACTAGAATTGAAGGTTGGATAATTATATTGATGTTATAATTGGTAATTTAAAATAAAATAACCAGGTAAAGAGTATATGTCATAAACTCATAAGGTGAGATGTAAACAAACGCCATGTGTTCCATTTCTAAATAACTGACACATTTCTAAAGCCACCGCTGTACCATCACAATCCAGTCATAGTCCAGGACTTCATTAACCATTAATTGGTCACTTGGTAAGAAATAAATGCCTTAAACATTATCAAAAACAATAAATATATCTAACCTTGTGAGTTGCACCCACATTCCCAGTTCAAACGCCATCAGCTGATTACTGGCGTAACTGTCGCGTTTTCTTTCAGTCTCAATTAATATCAATTCCATTTTCTCTTGCATAATAAGAGGAAACGTATCTAATTCTGACTATAGTACCTTATCATATTAACCTATTGTTCTAACTGCCTGTTGACTATTACTTCGTAATTATATGTGCGTAATGCTTTTCCAAATATAAATGTCTTAAATCGTTGCATGAAGCTGAAGATTCAGGATTATATAATAATGTTGGCTCATTAAAATCTGAGTTCCCTTATCATTTCTTTGGACTTCGGCTTTGGGGGGGTACCAATATCTACCAATTATAAGGCAACAACTATCTGAATTTATCCTTTTAGCCACTATATATCCCTTCCAAGCTTCATAACTCTGCTATGGATGCTTGATGGAATTCCACACACTTGTCAACTACTGAGCATGGCAGTGGTAGTTTGACATATGTGGTGTAAGGCAGGGCATTTTCCTGCCTTAACACCTTGGAACATTGGGTTGGGGCTAGAAGGGGAGACTAGGGAAACTACCCATCACTGCCAACAAAACCCCTATATCGATGATTCTTCTGATCCTGTATTACCCACAATGCTGAGATAAGTTTACACTCCATGTATCATAATTACCAGTTAAAATTAATCTTTCCAGGCCTTAGGGATTATAGCTATCAATGGATAGTTGTACATTTTTAGATGAGGTGGTGGGTATATATGAAAACATTGGTGTATGGTAAGTATTGTGAGTAAGTAACAAATACCGTTTATGAGATGGTTTGGCGAAAGGGATCTGTCTTGTGTGGGCCAGTTGGCTCTCTGCAGAACCCCATTTTATTATGTTCATATTTCTTACAATTGTATCTTGGTTGCAGGTATATGATAACATGGGTGTATGGTAAGTAGTGTAAGTAACAGATAAAGTTTATGAGATGGGTTGTGTGTGAAAGGGATATGCCTTGTGTGGGCCACTTGGCTCTTGCAGATTCCCATTTCATATTGTTTGCATGTGGAAGGGATCTGCCTCATTTGTACAGGTGTGCAAACAAGAAATAGAGAGAGAGAAAGTTACCATAGACCTACGGACCGTATGGGCTGGCAGGCCCTGGCTGAAGCCTCCACGTCTATTCTCAGGAAGCTCGCAGAGCCTCCAGACAGACAGACATACAGACAGACAGAGAGAGAGAGAGATTGCCTTTGTAAGGGATCTGCCTCTCGTAACAGAGTTGTAGATATGTGAAATAGGCTACCAAGTGCTACAATGGGATCAAGAACAATAAAGAGCTTCAAGATAAAATATGGACGAGATGGGTTGTGTGTGAAAGGGATCTGCATTTTGTGGGCCACTTGTTTCTCTGCAGATTCCCAAATTGCATGTGTAAGGGATCTGCCTCATTTGTACCGGTGTGCAAACAAACAAGAGCGAGAGAGGGAGAGACTGGCTGTGCTAGGGATCTGCCTCTATATGTTTAGTAACAGAGTTATAGATATGTGGAATAGGCTACCGAGTGCTATAGTGGGATCAAGAACAATAGGGTTCCAACATAAAATTAGATAGGACGAGATGGGTTGCGTGTGAAAAGGATCTACCGTGTGTGGGCCAATCGGCTCTCTGCAGGCTCCCATTTCCTTATTTTTCTCATGTCCTCATTTGTTATAGAGAGAGAGGGAGAAAGAGAAGCATGGCGAGAGAGAATAGAATGTCGTAAATGTAAGGAAGACAGCGATAAATGAGAGAGAGAGAGCGCGCGCGGGATGGGTTTGGTGTGAAAAGGATCTTCCATGTGTGGGCTAATTGGCTCTCTGCAGACCTCCGTTTTCCTATGTTCTCATTTGTTAGAGAGAGAGAGAGATAGAAAGAAAGCCTAGGATGTCGTAATCGTAAGGAAGACAGCGATAAATATGAGAGGGAGAGAGAGCTGCCTAATTTTGTACAGGGGTGCAAACAAACAGGAGCAAAAGAGAGAGTGATTGGCTGTGTAAGGGATTTGCCTCTAATTGTTTGGTAACAGAGTTGTAGATATGTGGAATAGGCTACCGAGTGTCTTGTGTAGGCCAATTGGCTCTCTGCTGACTCCCATTTTCTTATGTTCCTATTTTTTACAATTATATCTTGGTTGCAGGTATATGATAACATTGGTGTATAGTAAGTAGTGTAAGTAACATATAAAGCTTATGAGATGAGTTAGGTGTGAATGGGATCTGCCTTGTGTGGGCCACTTGGCTCTGCTGACTCCCATTTTCATCTTGGTTGCATGTGTAAGGGATTTGCCTAATTTGTACAGGTGTGCAAACAAACAAGATCGAGAAAGAGATTGGCTGTGTAAGGGATCTGCCTCTATTCGTTTGGTAATAGTTGTAGATATGTGGAATAGGCTACCGAGTGCTATAGTGGGATGAATAACAATAGAGCTTCAATATTAAATATGATAGGACGAGATGGGTTGGGTGTGAAAGGGATCTGCCGTGTGTGGGCCATTCGGCTCTCTGTAGACTCCTGTTTACTTATGTTCTCATTTGTGTGAGAGAGAGAGAGGAAGAGTTTATAAGATGGGTTGGGTGTGAAAGGGATCTGTTTTGTATGGGCCAATTGGCTCTCTGCTGACTCCCATTTTCTTACGTTCCTATTTCTTACAATTATATCTTGGTTGCAGGTATATGATAACATTGGTGTATAGTAAGTAGTGTAAGTAACATATGTGTATGAGATGGGTTGGGTGTGAAAGGAATCTGCCTTGTGTGGCCCACTGGCTCTCTACAGGCTCCCCATCTTCATCTTGGTTGCATCTGTAAGGGATCTGCCTCATTTGTATACCGGTGTGGAAATGAGAGAGAGAGAGAGATTGGCTGTGTATGGGATCTGCCTCTCGTAACAGAGTTGAAGATATGTGAAATAGGCTACCGTGTGCTATAGTGGTATCAAGAACAATAGAAAGCTTCAAGATAAAATCAGATAGGGATATGGATGAGATGGGCCGGGTGTGAAAGGGTTCTGCCTTGTGTGAGAGTTGTAGATATGTGAAATAGGCTACCGAGTGCTATAGTGGTATCAAGAACAATAGAAAGCTTCAAGATAAAATCAGATAGGGATATGGATGAGATGGGCCGGGTGTGAAAGGGTTCTGCCTTGTGTGAGAGTTGTAGATATGTGAAATAGGCTACCGAGTGCTATAGTGGTATCAAGAACAATAGAAAGCTTCAAGATAAAATCAGATAGGGCTATGGATGAGATGGGTTGGGTGTGAAAGGGTTCTGCCTTGTGTGGGCCACTTGTCTCTCTGCAGGCTCCCATTTTCTAATGTCTAAAATTGCTCTAACCAAAAGATATATATATATTATATATTTTGTTCAGCACCTTCTATTATTCAATATGGGTAAACAAAAACGCTACGTTGTAGGAGATGCTTGTAGGATACGCCATACAAAAATTGCGGGAAATTTGAACAATTTTCAGTGACTAGATGATTTTACAAATAGTGCAATGAAATTCTGTGCTCGCGCGCGCACGCACATAGAGAGCTGATTTTTTCAGCGAGTCTTAGTATTTGGTAATAAGATGGTATAATGCCAGAAACACAATCTCTTAGTGATAATGATGACGTAGTGATGATGACAGTGGCGAGAGTAGTAGTGATGATTGTAATAGTAGTAGTGATGATGATAGTAATGGTGATGATGTTAATAGTATTGATGATGGTGACCATTGTAGTGATGATGATAGTAGTCGTGATGATGGTGGTAATATTAGTGATGATGGTAGTAATAGTGATGATGGTGACAATTGTAGTGATGATGATAGTAGTAGTGATGATGGTGGTAATATTAGTGATGATGGTAACCCTTCGCAGAGTAGTAGTGATGATGGTGGTAATATTAGTGATGATGGTAACCCTTGGCAGAGTTGGGTATGCCGTTTTGATTTTGGGCGAAACGGCACGTCTACTTTAATATAGTTCAGTAGTTGTGGTTATTGGTGCTATGTTGTAGACCTCACGACATGCCTTCTTTAGCCCGACATACATTTTGGACCTAAAGCCCGCGTCACACACAGTATGGCCGCCGCTCGACAGCCGCCGATAGAGGATGACTTGCACTTTTTCGCCGATTCTAATCGAATCTATGGATCACCGCACAATCCTCGCCGGCACACGATGACCGTATGACAAGCCCTCGACAGTCACTCAACACACACACGACACACACGCTGGTAACACAACCGTTGTAGAATAAATCGTTAACCGGCCACGATGCTCACTCGGCTATCACACGTTCGTCATACGTTAACAGCACGGTAATGCCGATGTTGGTCGATAGCCATACGTGAACCGCACGGGTGTAAACAACATACACACGGGTGTGGGAACGATTAAATCGACCGTGGTACGACGCACATGATAGTCACACGGCAAATGACCCGCCCTATATATACATGGGGGGTGGCCGCCCCCTTCATTCTACCCCCGAAGCTCCTACCGTCAACATGGAGACCAACATGGACGGGGCATTTTCCTTTTTTGTCCCAGGTTTTGGGGCAATTTTGGGCCAAAATTGCCTAGCGAGCGAAGCTAGCCCCAAAAAAAAGAGAAATCCTGAGATATAATAAAACATCAATCATCTCTTCTTTAAAATCTGATGCCTTTGTGTTTTAAGCGAATGTAGAAAGAAAAGGCACCGGAAATAAAGGCACAAGGAAAAAAAGGCACAGGTAAAAATGGCATATTCTTCGGGGTAGGAAAATATGGCATATTATGAAAATCTATCATAATGTTTAATTAGGCAACGTTATTATCCAGGATTTATTCCTAAATAATTTATTATTCAAAAATTATATAATTTTAATATATTTGTTATAGTTATTGTACTTCTATATTTTGCTTTAATTACACTATATTTCTATTTAACCTAACCTGACCTAATGTGAGACCTCACTTGGACTATGCTGTTCAGTTTTGGTGTCCTTATTATAGAATGGATGTTGAATCTGGGGGCAGTCCAACGAAGAATGACGCAAATTATCCACATTGTTATAAATTTATCATAAGAGGAGAGGCTGATAATCCTTGGCTTGCATTCATTAGAAAGACGCAGATGTATAGGAAATATGATAAAGGTGTTTAAATGGATGAAAGGTATCAATAAGGGAGATAGAAATAAGTTATTAAGGCTTAATAACGGCGAGATAACCCGTTCAAATGGCTTCAAATTGGATAAGATTTTCTTTAGAAAAGACAGGTAAGAACTGGTTTGGGAAAAGAGTTGTGGAAGTGTTTGGCTATAGCTCAGGAATGGTAGAACATTTTAAGTGCAAAGTTAATAGTCATATGAATTATATGGGTTGGGTGTGAATGGGATCTGCCTCGTGTGGGCCGGTCGGCCTTAAGCAGAATTCCGGTTTCTTAAGTTCTAACCTAACCTAACCTATGGTGATGTCGTGAATCCTAGCTGGTATATATACCGTAGTTTGAATTTCCCGGGTTCACGACAGCTGGTTCCTTTTTATTTACACACATTACTTTATTTATCTTTGTGGATAAATATTACTGTGGTTGCACCAATTATATCTTAGTTTATTTTCCCTTATTATTTAATCACGGGGGACAATATAGAACCCTTTAATATAATTATATTGTTACGATAAAAGGGTATCTCAGTACACTTCACACAGAGACTTCGTCCCGTTCACAACAAACCACCAGTTGCTGCCACATAACAACAGAACTTCACTGAACTACACCTACCGACATGTCCATCACCTAACCTACACTCTTTGCATCACAGCTAAGTTCCTTTAATACTAGAAGTACTTCATAGATATTACTGGGACTACCACAGATAACCTACACATACATGTTTACAAGTAAGTCAAACGCCGACCCGGTATCATATTTATAGCCTAGGCCATTCATCTTCCCAAGTCTAATTATTTACTTTATATCTGTTTCTCCTCTACCCCCTAGGAATAATATTCAGGATATAATTGGTGCCGTGTGACCAGGATACTGGGCCATCTGTTATATATTGATAGTGATTGGGGGGGTATTAGGCCTGACATGTCTGCCTTTGTGTAGAGCTGGGCGATCCAGTGGACAAATGTTGAGGGGCGCATAGGCTATGTCCGGGATTTTCCGCTGGACCGTCCAGTGCAGTGCCCTGCTTTTTTTTTTTGTTAAGCAGTTCTATAGACCAGGGGCAAGGGTGGACACTGAGGTCAGGCAGACCTCAGCCTGGGTTAGATGCGCCAGGGAGCCGGAAGGTGTTAGAGAGGCTACTGAACAGAGCGCATGCCTTCTTTGAGGAGAAGGACGGGGCCGAGGAGGAGCAGTCGACGCAATAGGCTAGATCTCAAGACTAGGACGACGGCTGCGGCTGTTCCTCCTTCAGAGGAGTCTTGATCCTTCTTTCTTTTTCTTTGTAATTTGTTAAAATTTAATATAGCCTAGCCTAGTAAAGTAAATATTGTAAAGTAGAGTAATATGACATAGGGTAATTTTCCTTTTCTTTGATCATTTGTAAACTCACAGGGGGCACGCGGTCTGCATGTTTCAATTTGCTTGGTTGCTGTCGTCATCAATGTAAGTAGGTTAGCCTAGGCTTAGAATATATTAGAATAGGTTAGCCTACAGTGACGATTAGTATTGTTGTTCCTTAAGCTTTAGTTACCGTAAACTTTTAAGAATGGAGGATAAAATAAAGTCATTGCGGCGGTTCAGGGCCGCCAAGAAGGGAGGGATTACTAAGCTTACCTCTAATCTGTCTGAATTTATTGAACATGCTGCTACACTGCATGATGTAAGGGGTGTAAAAATCACTATAGAAAAGGCCCTAGTTGATATCGAGTCGTATAGCATAGAGTTGTATAGCTTATATTCAGATGATCAGTTAGAGTTAGAGGATGAGATGGTGAAAGATATGCAGTATGTTAATCAAGTAAACAGTCAGTTAGCTGAGTTAGATAGTGCTCTACAGACAACCACTACTGGTAGATCTCATGATAGTGCAGCAAGTAGGAAGCAGAAGGGTATTAAGGTACCCTCCCTGAAGTTGCCAGTTTTTGATGGGGATCCAACACAGTGGGTGGGTTTCTGGGAGCTCTTTGATTGTAGTGTTCACTCCCAAACAGACTTAACTGACATTCGGAAATTTACGTATCTAAAGGGACAACTTAGTGGTGAGGCTCTACAAATTGTTAGTGGATTTAGTTTGGTCGCTGCAAGTTACGAACCAGCGGTCACTATATTGAAAAACAGTTATGGTCAAAAGGATCGCATCAAAGCAGCTCACATAGCGAAACTGTGTAATCTCCCGCATCCTAGTCAGGAGGTCAGTGCTCTGAAAGATTTTTCCGCGTCATTTGAGTGTGCGTTAGAGTCATTACATCTATGGATGTAACAGTAAGTGAAATGTGTGCAATACTGTTGCATAATAAACTCCCTAGTGCACTCTCTGAAGTGATTAAGCGTGAATTAAAAGACAACTGGTCCACCTGGTGAACAAGCCTACGTCTTTTCTATCCTAAATGACCTAGAGCAGTTAGTTCAGCAACCCACCCGTATCCCGGATCGCATTGGAGATCGGCCCAACATTCTTGACCTGTTTCTAACTTCTAACCCTTCTTCTTATACTGTCGATCTTTTCTCTCCTTTGGGCTCCTCCGACCATAAACTTATCTCTGTCACCTGTCCTATCTCTCCAGTACGGCCACTCGATCCTCCTAGCCGGTGGCGCTTGTGGCACTTTGGCGCTGCCGACTGGGAGGCTCTTCGGCAGTACTTCTTTGATTTCCCATGGAATGATTTCTGCTTCCGTGGCCGGGGACCCTCGGAGAGTGCTCAACGCATTACCGAGGTAATCCTATCGGGCATGGAAGCATACATTCCATTCTCTTACTCTCAGACTAATGCTAACAAATCTTGGTTTAATCACGCCTGTTCTACTGCTGTCCGCAATAAGGAGGAAGCATTCAAACGGTACCGACGCCTTAAAACTCAAGACTCTCATTCTTCATATGTTTCTGCCCGGAATCAAGCCAAATCTGTTCTTCGACTTGCCAAACACTCTTTCATCAATAATAAATGCACTGAACTATCCAACTCTAGCTCTTCCCAAGCTTTCTGGCATCTAGCCAAAAAGCTCTCCAACAATTTTTCTTCCTCGTCTTTCCCTCCCCTTTCCCACTCTGATGGCACAACCATCACTTCTTCCTCTGACAAAGCTAAACTCTTCGCTCAAACTTTTGCTAAAAACTAGGATGATTCCGGTGCTATTCCTCCCTCTCCGCCCTCCTCTCTCTTACTTATGTCTAATATCCTAATCTCTTCTAAAGATGTACTTTCTACCCTCTCTGGGCTTAACACTAATAAGGCGTACGGTCCGGACGGTGTTCCTCCTGTTGTTCTCAAAAACTGTGCTTCCGTGCTAACTCCCTGCCTAGGCAAACTCTTTCGTCTCTGTCTATCCTCTAACGTCTTCCCTTCATGCTGGAAGTTTGCTCACATTCAACCTATCCCAAAGAAGGGTGACCGCTCTCAACCCTCCAACTATCGTCTAATTGCTCTCATCTCTTGTCTTTCTAAAGTTTTTGAAACTATTCTTGCTTCCAAATTTCTTAAGCATTTCTCTTCTCATAATCTGCTCTCAGATCGCCAGTATGGCTTCCTTAAGGGTCGCTCTACTGGTGATCTTCTTTCATATCTTACTAACTCTTGGTCATCCTCCTTTCGTGACTTCGGTGAGACTTTTTCTATTGCACTAGACATATCGAAAGCCTTCGATAGAGTCTGGCATAAATCTTTAATTTCTAAACTACCCTCCTTCGGTTTCTATCCCTCCATATGTGCCTTTGTCTCCAATTTCCTTTCCGGCCGTTCCATAGCCGCGGTTGTGGACGGCCATTGTTAACTTCCTCACCCCATAAACTCTGGTGTTCCTCAGGGCTCTGTCCTATGTCCTATTCTCTTTTTAATTTTTATAAATGAGCTCCTTAACTGTACCTTAATTCCTATCCATTCATATGCAGACGACTCAACCTTGCACTACTCCATTAGTTTTTCAGAACGCCCCAGCCAGCAATCCCTCAACGACAAATGTAATGAAGCCATAGTACTCTTAAATTCTGATCTAAATACTATTTCCAATTGGGGCAGAGAAAACCTTGTTAACTTTAATGCTTCCAAAACCCAATTTCTCCATCTATCTACCCGTCAGGATCTCCCAGCGGACTATGCCTTATTCTTCAACAATACAAAAATCAACCCTTCATCTTCTCTCAATATTCTTGGTGTCTCTTTTTCTTCTGCTCTCATTTGGAAGGACCATATTACCAGTCTTGCTAAGGCAGCCTCCCAGAAGCTGGGTGTGCTCAACCGCCTTAGGGGGTTCTTTTCCCCTGCACAGCTTCTTGCTCTGTACAGGGGCATAGTGCACCCTTGTATTGAGTATTGTTCACATGTGTGGGGAGGTTCCTCTCACACCGCTCTCCTAGACAAAGTTGAAAGGAAGGCCTTTCGTATCATTAACTCCCGTCCACTCACCAACTCTCTGCAATCTCTCTCTCTCCGCCGCAATGTTGCATCTCTCTCGCTATTCTATCGCTACTATAATAATCAGTGTTCCTCAGAGCTATCCCAGTGCATACCACCTCCTTTACGTAGGGCACGTGGTACCCGTCTTGCAACTCAATCCCACCCCTACTCTGTGCAACTCTCCAACCCAAGAGTGAAACGTTACTCTCAAACTTTCTTCTACTCAACAGCTGAGCTCTGGAACTCTCTCCCAGAATCAGTCTTTCCCTCTTCCTATGACTTAAATTGCTTCAAAGTCCGTGTGTCCAGGCATTTTGGCTCGAACGTCCCTTGATTTTGGCCCTGTCACTCTTTCAACTATGGGGGAGGCACTCGCTATAGGCAGTTATGCCTTTTGCCTCCCTCAATCACATAGAACAAAAAAAAAAAAATGGCTGGATGTGGATGAATATGTTCGTGTGTTTAAGACTGAAGTGTGCAATCTAGAAAGTAGACATAATCCACTAGAACAGTTTAGGGTGACCGCCACAGCAGCATATACAGTGTATCAGAAACCCGATACCAAGCAGAAGTATGGATGTAAGTTGTGTTTAAAGACAGGACATTTTTGGGCAAAGTGTACAAAATACAAGAACAGTCCCGCCAAGGCCAATAGAGCAAGGCAGTTGAAATTGTGCGTCGGGTGCCTGTCGTCAGAACATGGCAGCCAGGGGTGTACTAACCCTAAAATTAGGCCGTGCCGATTCTGCCAACAGAAACATTTTAATTATTTGTGTCCGACGCCACGCCTTGAACAAACTGGACAACCAGTGGCCCCTGAACCAACAGTGACCATGGCTGTGGCTTCGGGCCGTAATGCAGTGTTGTTGCCTACCATTCAGATTCCCTTGACCGACAGAAACGGTCATACCAGTAGAGTAAGAGCTTTGTTGGACCAATGTTCGCAACGTACCTTCATCTTGCGCTCTGCTTTATCGCAGCTTGATTACGTTAGGGTCAGTAAGGAACAGCTAAAGCTCCAGGGATTTACTGGCTCACTTGGTAGTACTGAGTATGAAATAGTAGAGTTAACCTATCATCACAGAAGAAGGGTATGTAATTTGAAAGCTGTTGTGGTGGAGGAGTTACCAGTATACAAGCCAGGGAGGGGATTAGAGATGGAGGTAAATGATATCAAGGCTCGGGGGTTACAAATTAGCAGATCCAGGTATCACTGATGGAGATATGATAGGGTTACTGATTGGGGCGGACTTTTATTACCACTTTGTACATTCAGGCTATGTCAGGGAAGGAAGTATAGTTATGTTACCCACAATTTATGGTTACGCACTGAGTGGCACTTATCAGTCAGATATAGAAGAGACCCATGTAGAGTTAGTCACTGTTCTTAAGTTAGCAGTAGACCCTTTAGTGGAGATACAGGAAGATATTGGCAGGAATTCTCCAGAATTCAAGGATCTGACAGCTCTATGGGACTTGGACCATATTGGTATAAGTCCTAATGAGACTGGTAAGGGTGGGGAGAAAGTCTTAAATAGATTTTCTGAAACGGTACAGTATTCCGAAGCACAGGGACAGTATATAGTGGAACTGCCGTGGAGAGATAACATAGATAAAGTACCTGATAACTTTAAGTTAGCCCTGGGCAGAATGAGAGGCTTGCAGCGTATGTTTATAAAGGATCCCAACTACTGTCAACAGTATACAAAGGTTCTGGATAATCAGATAGAAAGGGCGTTTATTGAAAGGGTAGAAAACAGGAATCAAGCTGGTCATCCCATTCACTACTTAGCTCACCATGGTATTACCAAGGATAGTGTTACTACGCCTGTACGGATAGTGTTTGACTGTTCGGCTAGGATGGACGAGAAGGCGTTCAGTCTGCATGACTGTCTCCATACAGGTCCATCGCTAGTGGCTGACCTCACCCAGGTGCTTCTGCGCTTTAGATGCCATCAATTTGCCTGGGTGAGTGATATTGAGAAAGCATTTCTCATGGTGGGGTTGAGTGAGAAGGATAGGGATGCTACTAGGTTTCTGTGGCCCGTTGATCCCTTGGATGTTGCAAGTCCTTACATTGTCTACCGGTTCCGCGCAGTTCTGTTCGGGGCCACCTGTTCCCAGTTCCTCCTTAATGCTACCATTCAAAAACACCTGTCTAAGTGTCTATGATACAGGAGAACAGTGAAGTAGTTAATAAGCTCAAAAGGGGGCTGTATATTGATAACTTGCAGGGGACTGGTGATGATGTAGGTGATTTGCAACAACAATGTTGGGATGCCCGTAGAATATTTTCCAGCGCTAACCTGTCTTTACGTGAGTGGGTCACAAATAATAAGAATTTGCGGGAACTGTTGCACCTGAAGGGTATAGCTTCCGCCAAACAAGACGGGGTTAGGGTACTTGGCGTTGGGTGGCTAACTAATAAGGATATGTTGCAGGTTAATTGCCGCGGAAGTAGCCCTGCATTGGTTACGAAACGCGAGGCTCTAAGTCTAACCGCGAGTGTGTTCGATCCTCTAGGAGTGTTGCTACCGGTACCCATCTGGGCGCGGAGGTTCGTACAGGACTTGTGGAGATTAGAGTGTGGGTGGGATGTCCCCATTCCAGATGACATGAGAGCTAACTGGCAGGGTATTTATAATGATATGATAGATAGTACAGGTATCATGTTTCCCCGTCAGGTCACTAATTCTAAAAGGGTTACGCTGCACCTAGTGACGCTAGCTCAGTAGCATATGGTGTAGCGGCCTATGCGGTTGGTGATGAGGTGAGTAGGTTAGTAATGGCCAAAGCTAAGGTGGCGCCTATTAACACCTTACGAGCGGCCTATGCGGTTTATTTATATGTACCGCACAGCGGGGTGTTTTTAGCCAAAATAGGGCTGTTTACGTGATCATTTTCATGCCTAAATAAGACCCAGAACGTAAAACAAGTACCTATCCCTGAAAGGGCATAAACAGAGCTTTCGAATGACACCATAACGATCCTTGTATGATGGATAGTTTTCTTGCAATAACCGTGCAACGCGAGTGCAAAAAGCAGGTAATTCGGTACTTTCGGTACATAATTGAGTATGTAGCGAGTGAGAGAGGGAGGAGGGAGCTGAGATTTGTGTCAGTAGGTTCGCCGCGGTGGTCTGGAGCAGTCATACGCTCGCTAGTCTCCTGCCACCACTTGTCTCTCTCTCTCAGCCACATTACGTGCTGAAATTGCCACTCGACCTATGTCGAGCGCCGCCACATAGTCCAGCTTTATTTAACTCGACTTATGTTGCTCGCCGCTAATTAAGGGTTAAGTCCCTCACCATACCTAAGATGGAGTTGACTGCTGTTCTTCTCGCAGCTCGTCTCGCTTGTTATATATGTGAGGCCTACGCGGACGAGCTGATTATAGAGAATATATACCTCTGGTCTGACAGCCAGATAACCCTATGCTGGTTGTCTAGTAAAAAGATTTTGCCTATATATGATCAAAATAGAGTTGATGAGATAAAGTCATTAGTCCCTGGCGCTCATTTTCGTTATGTGTCCACAGAGGACAACCCCAGTGATCTAGTCACCAGAGGGATTTCATATGTGTCCTTAGTTGCTTCTTCGCTTTGGTGGGGAGGGCCCATATGGCTACCTCACCAAATGCTATGGCCTGATCATGGCCCAATAGGGGGCTCAATAGGAGGGGACACCACGGTGGGTTGTAACACGAGTCAAGAAGGAATCCTGTCATTGCCGGTACCGGTTGCCCCTACTGCCATATTGAATTGGGACCGGTATGGCCCATATATGAAGTCATGGCATGTAATGGCATGGGTCCTTAGGTTTATTAGGACTCTTAAAGAGAGGACACAAGGGAACTATCAGGCAAAACCGGCATACTTGACGGTGCCGGAATTAAGAGCAGCAGAGTCAGCCATGATTAAGGTAGCTCAGAGAGAAGCTTACTCTGAGGAACACCACTATTTGTCAAAAGGACAGGGCACACCAAGCAATATAGTGAAGCAGTTAGGCCTCTATATGGAGGGAGGCATGATACACTGTAGAGGTAGGCTACACTTTTCAGCTTTACATGATAGCGCCAAGTACCCTATCCTTATCCCTAATAAACATCGTATAGCCACTCTCCTTAGTAATTACTGCCACAAAGTGTATAACCATAGTGGTGTTAGTTATGTTGTAAATTACATAAGGCAAAGATGGTGGATCCCCAAGATTAGACAGGTAGTAAAGAAAGCCTTAAGGGGATGTATCATTTGCAAGAGATTGCAAGGTACATCATACCGTGCTGTACAGGCCCCTCCATTGCCGGAGTTTAGGGTTCAGGAAGTGAGTCCTTTCCAGGTAACAGGGGTTGACTACACAGGTGCCTTGCCAGTAAAAGAGAAGGGGGGTACTGTAAGTAAACTATATGTAGTCTTATTCACCTGTGCAGTTACTAGAGCGGTCCATGTAGAAACGGTGTCTAACCTCTCCTGCGAATCATTTTTGCATGCGTTCCGTAGGTTTAGTAGCAGGAGGGGTTACCCTGAGATTATGATGAGTGATAATGCCACCACATTTGTTAGCGGAGCCAGTACATTACGGGAGTTGATGGATGATGCAAGGTTAAAAGGTACTCTAGCGGAATTCAGGTGCGAGTGGCGGTTTATACCGGCCAGGGCGCCATGGTTCGGTGCCATATGGGAACGAGTCATTGGCATCCTAAAGGCTGGCTTGAAGAAGGTACTGGGTCGAACATTGGTTACCACAGAGGAACTGAATACGGTATTACTGGAGCTCAAGCCACAGTCAATGATCGCCCGCTTGGCTACAGCTACAGTGATCTTGAAGACCCTCTACCCATCACTCCTTCACAACTGGTTCATGGGAGGCGGATCAGAAGCTTTCCAAGGCAGGAAGTCACGGATGAAGATCTCAAGGACACAACTTGGCGTAACAATGATTCCGTCAACCAACGCTTCCAATATGTTACAAAGCTCTCACATGACCTGTGGAAAAGGTGGAGCACTGATTATCTAATATCACTCAGGGAGCAACATCGTCACTTAATGGTAAAAAAAGGGATAGCATCGCCGCAAGTTGGGGACGTCGTTCTAGTACATGATGACGGCCCCCGACTTTTTTGGCGTATATGTCGGATAATGAAACTTCTTTGTGGTCCTGACCACGAATGTAGGGTAGTTCAGGTAAAAACAGGAGCCGGTTTGACCACCAGACCGGTGGTTAAGCTATACCCACTAGAGATAGATTTAGAGGTAGTGGATGGCGACAGCAAGCCGAACTCTGATAATAACCTTCCTGCTACTGGAGCGGACCGAGGTGATACCCCTCAGAGGCCGTCACGTCGGGCTGCTTTGGGTTCCTCCCAGTTGTGGCGATCCATGATCGGGACGGGACAATTGTAAATACTTTGTATATAACTGGTGGCGGAGTATGTCGTGAATCCTAGCTGGTATATATACCGTAGTTTGAATTTCCCGGGTTCACGACAGCTGGTTCCTTTTTGTTTATACACATTACTTTATTTATCTTTGTGGATAAATATTACTGTGGTTGCACCAATTATATCTTAGTTTATTTTCTCTTATTATTTAATCACGGGGGACAATATAGAACCCTTAAATATATTTATATTGTTACGATAAAAGGGTTAGTACACTTCACACAGAGACTTCGTCCCGTTCACATCAAACCACCAGTTGCTGCCACATAACAACAGAACTTCACTGAACTACACCTACCGACATGTCCATCACCTAACCTACACTCTTTGCATCACAGCTAAGTTCCTTTAATACTAGAAGTACTTCATAGATATTACTGGGACTACCACAGATAACCTACACATACATGTTTACAAGTAAGTCAAACGCCGACCCGGTATCATATTTATAGCCTAGGCCATTCATCTTCCCAAGTCTAATTATTTACTTTATATCCGTTTCTCCTCTACCCCCTAGGAATAATATTCAGGATAGGTGAGTACACTACCAGATATATATATAATTACATCATGCAATATTGCATCGAAACACATTGTATTGATCTATTACTTCTTAATACAACATTTTGTTTTATGTGCCATTTTTTCCTAGTCAGTAATTTGTGAATTTTTTTCCAGTGGCTTTGTTTTCGAGTACCGTTTTACGCGTCTACTGTATATGATTATTTTCAATTTAGAGATTTTTGGCATATTAATATTATATTGAGAATGAAAGGTAACTATTTTGTATATATATATTTTGGGTGACCTGTTGTGTCGAACTATTGTCAAAAACACATTCTCTCTCTCTCTCTCAGTTTTTCTTATTGTGTGGTAGTTGTGCTATTGTCGTACTATTAACGAGTATTGATCGAACTGCGGTCGTCGAAATCTTCGTAAAAAAAGTTGACCGACCACAGGATCGTTGCACGATATCTACACAATAGACACACGATAAAAATTTAACGTTTTTTTATGTCGACTATCGGCCAGAAATTAGTGCAGCCACTATTTTTTGGCCGATCACCGCCGACCATTTCCGCGCCACTCGACTACCAGGAATGGAGGCAATCTTTTTACTGGATAACAGACGATGTCAGACGATCCGGGAAAAATTCAATTATTTTGAAAAGATCGCCTGTGATCGCCGGCTATCGTACTGTGTGTGACACGGGCTTAAGAGACTTGATATTCAAAAGTACATATGTATGTTATTGTTGTTTCCCAGGCTGTCTGACCGAACAGCCCCAAGGTCCCGAGCAAGGCCAAGGCCATAATTTATGCCCTACATCTTTAGTTTTTTTTTTTATCAACTCTGCGTAAACAGAGTGGTATTGCCCCCTGTATAATGGTACCATGCCGGCCGAAATGTCTGTCTGTCTGTCCGAATACTCCTAGACCGTTCGACGGATTTTCACCAAACTTCACACGAACATTCGTTGCGTGAATGCGACGGTCAGTCAAAAGAGATTTTTTGAATTTGTGCAATAGTTATGATTTTAGGTCAAAAATATGTTTTTGACCCCCCCCCCCTCAAACACCCCTACCCCCCACCCCAACCTGAAGCATACCCCCCTCTAACATTCTTCTGTGGCAGCAATGATGATGGCGTTCTGTTCATTTCTACACACAGAATGCCACACATCACACACACATCACAGATGTGATGATAATGGTGATTATGGTATTTGTAGTGATGGTTTTGGTAATTGTGATAGTATTTGTCATGGTGGTGATGATCTGTAGTGGTGACGATATTGTGTCTGAGTTTAGTAATGATAGTTGTGGTGATTATAAGAAAATATAATAAAAATGGAAATCTGCAGAAGGCCTATTGGCCCATACGATTATGGTAGCAGTTATGATATTGCCAGTAGTGATGATGATGGTTATTATGGTAGTGAGGAAAGTCGTGATTGTGAAAGTAGTTGTGATAGTGGTGGTGATAGTAGCAATGATGATGGTAGTAGATGATGGGAATAGTAGTAGTGATGATGGTGAAAGTATTGATGATGCTGGTGATGGTTACTAGAGATGACGCCTCAAAAACAACTTGCCCCGCATTTGTTAGGTTAAGTTAGGTTAAGTTAGTTTAGTTGACATTAGAAGTGATGGTAGTAATAGTGGGGATGATGGTGATAGTAGTGATGATGGTGATAATAGTAGTGATGATGGTTGTAGTTGTAGTGATGATGATGACAGTAGTAATGATGATGGTAGTGATGATGATGATAGTAGTAGATATGATCGTCACAGTACTATACTCCGCTCAGATGAGCTGTGCACCTGGCACCTAGTGGAGGTTTGTAACCACGCCCGTGATAGGCTCTCTAAGCATCATCCTCGCTGAGGGGCCTTGTGCGTGATTGGTCGTAAAATATTATCCTCACTCTCGGGCCTAAGGTGTCTTATCTGTGATAAAATGCTTCATTATGCATTAAATAAATAGTCTACAACATTATTATGCAGTTAACATAATAGCTAGTGATTGCAGCATCATGTAGCTGCCAAATAATTTGCAATAATTCGTGTTTACATGGACAGCAGCTGGTCCGACTGTACTGTGGAATGTTCCACTCCTTTAATTCTATTTCAGTAAAAACTAAAACGGAAGAAAACGAGTAAATACGAATGTCTATGTTATCTGTTGAATACATATGATTAATATTAGGAAATTCAAGTGTTGTGCTAGCCTCATGAAATTAATATAGAAGGTAGCAGAAGTATGGAACTGTCCTTGCAATGGACAGACGAAACGGGACGAACTATGGGCGGGAAAACACAGACGACTTGTCTATGTAATGACAACCCTCAGGACCCTTGAGCTGTGCTGTCTGCTACTCGTATTTAAAGGGACAGGGAGAATCCGTTGGTCAACCCTCTCCTCCTCCATTCCTCCTCCTCTCCCTCCTCACCCACAACTCTCCCGTTTAGTGAGCCTATTCACCGCCCTCAGCCAAGGCCTTGGCTCAGCTGACTTTGACAAGAGGGCTATGGGACTTCTTACAAGAAATATAATGCATACAGAATAATAAAATAATAGGCTAATAATACTAATACTATTATTAATACTAATACTAATAATATGAATAAATAAATATATAGATAAACAATCACAGAGAGAAGTCGTCTGTGTTTTCCCGCCCATAGTTCGTCCCGTTTCGTCTGTCCATTGCAAGGACAGTTCCATACTTCTGCTACCTTCTATATTAATTTCATGAGGCTAGCACAACACTTGAATTTCCTAATATTAATCATATGTATTCAACAGATAACATAGACATTCGTATTTACTCGTTTTCTTCCGTTTTAGTTTTTACTGAAATAGAATTAAAGGAGTGGAACATTCCACAGTACAGTCGGACCAGCTGCTGTCCATGTAAACACGAATTATTGCAAATTATTTGGCAGCTACATGATGCTGCAATCACTAGCTATTATGTTAACTGCATAATAATGTTGTAGACTATTTATTTAATGCATAATGAAGCATTTTATCACAGATAAGACACCTTAGGCCCGTGAGTGAGGATAGTATTTTACGGCCAGCCAATCACGCACAAGGCCCCTCAGCGAGGATGATGCTTAGAGAGCCTATCACGGGCGTCGTTACAAACCTCCACTAGGTGCCAGGTGCACAGCTCATCTGAACGGTGTATAGTATTAGTGATGATGGTGACAAGTAGTGATGATAGTTTTAGTGATAATGATGACAGTAGTGACAATGGTGACAGTATTAGTGATGATGGTGAGTAGTAGTGATTATGGTGAAAGTTGTAGTGATGATGACAGTAGTAGTGATGATGGGAGTAGTAGTGATGATGGTTATAGTAGTAGTGATGATGTTAACAGTAGTGTGGTAAACTATCAATTGAAGTTAAATATCTATAAGCTATAATCCAAATAAAATCAATCTAAATCGAATTACTCCATATCTAAATTGAATTGGATCTGAAACAAGCTAATTTATATCCAAAGGTCTCACATAATAAATTATATATAGGGTAAGGTTATAAGGGTTAATATTATTCCAGGAATTAACTCACCAATAGTTCCACGTGGCAATGAGGCAAAGGAGAACGTTTTACCCAATATGGCGGACAATGGGGAGGCAAGACACCGGCCCGGCCCTGAGGCTCGATTCAAGTGAAAGGGAACAAATTATTTATATGGGAATGGACATGAATACTATGCTTATCTGTCAGTCAGTCATGGCGTCGATGAGAGCGTCGTGATGGTGTAGCTGTATTTATTGCTGTCAGTGTATTGTGATTAGAGGCACAAAAGCTCGATCAACTGAGGGCGGAAATTAGATGTTAACTGGTCGGTGTTAGTGGAGGCTCTGCTCTGTCTTCCTCAGAGTCACACCTTGCTGCCCTGGCAAACGCCTGGCGCCCAAATTATCGTACCGTATCTATGTTGCTCAGTACGATAAATTAAATCAATATATACGATAAATTCATATATACTACATAAGACCATGTCAATTTTGCTTAATAGCATATTAGGCCTTTTATAATCTTAACTAACTTACAATCTTATAATATACGATCTACTCGTCCTACGCCGTGCAGCGGGAATGACTGTAACGTCACAGAGACATACGGGATCACAAAAGAGTCATACCCTATCGTATTTATACGATACATTCCCCCCACAAAAAAATACCTGAACCCCACCTTAAACTTAAAGTTGCCCAGAGGCTATCTTCTGACGCCACATGTCGACGGCGCCAGCAGCAGCGCGTCTGGGATGCGTCCGGTCCGAGATTGATCAACATCAGTAAGAGGTGAGTCGTTACTTTGAGAATCCTCGGACCCAGCAATAACAGGTGGAGTCTGCGATTGTAAAGTGGAATCGAGCTCCAAAGCGTACAAACCTGCGATAGGACGAACAGTAGTCCCAGTGGCCGTCCTCAATAGTGCCACCCGCTCTACAGAGTCTTTCCCCTAGTGTACCTCCAACACGCGGCCCAATTTCCAATATAAACGAGGACTATCTTCTTTAATTAAAACGACTTCACCAACAGTAGGTGCTGTCGGTCTACCAGAGGGTGGAACACTCCTTTCCCTCAATGCTAGCATATATTCATTAATCCACCGTTTTCTAAAACCTTCGATTACCCTCGATATATACTGGTATCTCTTAGACACCGCTGCCGCAGAGTACAACGAGGGATCCTCCAACTCTACTATGGATTGGAAATCAGATGGAAACGCAGTCAATGGTTTCCCATATAGCAAGTGAGCTGGCGTTAATGGTAGTGGTTCTTGCAGATCGGTGTACACATATGTAAGTGGACGATCATTCACGACTGCCTCTATCTCTGTGAGGACTGTCGTCAACTCACTCTTCTTTAACCCTTAAAAAGCGGCTCACCACATAAGTCGTATTTAATAAAGCTGGACTATGTGGCGGCGCTCGACATAGGTCGAGTGGCAATTTCAGCATGTAATGTTGCTGAGAGAGAGAGACAAGTGGTGGCAGGAGACTAGCGAGCGTATGACTGCTCCAGACCACCGCGGCGAACCTACTGACACGAATCTCAGCTCCCTCCTCCCTCTCTCACTCGCTATATACGGAATTGTATCGGGAAAGTGGCTAATTACCTGCTTTTTGCACTCGCGTTGCACGGTTATTGCAAGAAAACTAGCCATCATAAAAGGATCGTTATGGTGTCATTCGAAAGCTCTGTTTATGCCCTTTCAGGGATAGATACTTGTTTTACGTTCTGGGTCTTATTTAGGCATGAAAATGATCACGTAAACAGCCCTATTTTGGCTAAAAACACCCCGCTGGGCGGTACATATAAATAAACCGCATAGGCCGCTCTTAAGGTGTTAATAGAGCACGTCCTACTACCGCTCTGAGTCCTGACTTTACTATGCCGACACACCGTTCCCACATTCCACCAAACCAAGGTGCCTTAACTGGAATGAACCTCCATTCGCACTTCCTCTCTCCCAAAAAAGTGATGATTGTAGGATCACTGCTCATATCCTTCAGATATTTTGATGCCTGGACATAAGTGGGAGCATTGTCGCTAAGAATGAGTTGAGGGAATGAACGACGGGCACAAAACCGTCTAAACGCCAGCATAAATTCTTCACTAGACATATTATCACATAGTTCTAGGTGTACCGCTCGAGACGTTGCACAGGTAAACAATAATATATAAACCTTCTCATGTTCTCTCGTCTTTAATGCACCTGTGTAATCTAACCCTACAGCTTGGAAAGGTTCTATGTGCTTTACACGGCATTCAAGTAGAGGTGGAGCTGGTCCAGTTGCATATGGTTTACCCTTTAGTCTCTGGCATATTACACACTTTCTTACTACGCGTCGAGCTACTTGTCGAACTCTGGGTATCCACCATGTGAGATGCAAATTTGATATAATATGACATACCCCATAGTGCTTCACTTCCCTACGTGCACGTATGATCAATAGATCAGTAACGTGATGTCTTGTTGGCATAAGTATAGGGCGGTTTGTGCCGTCCGTTACACCCGACCACTACAGGCGACCCTCACACCTGATGAGGTCATTATCTAGGTGCAACCTTAGTTGACGGACTAAATTAGGCATTATTGTCTTATTCGAGCTTTGCAAAGATTCTAATTCATTGGAAAAGGTTTCTGTTTGAACCCACTTGATCAAAGTTACTTCAGCTGCTTTATATTCACGAGCATCAATGTTGTGACCCCTGTTGCAGAGTTGGCCCATTACTTTAAGCTTGATATTGGATATATATCTCAACACCCTAGCTACAACTCTGACTAACTTATTATAGTCACCGAATCTTGCCCATTCTATTATTGGACCCGGTGGCTCATTTGGTTGGGCTGTAACTGCCACTGTTTCCAGTGGCAGAAGTCCCTCACCAACAGCATGCCAAATCGTCCATTCATTTTCATGGAGCATCGATCCACTTTGGACCATGCCACCACAATTCGGACTTCACTAACTGGCTAGCCGTTATACCCCTAGTTATGAAATCACTAGGGTTGTCTTTTGTATTTACATAATGATAAGCAACGTCTGGCAATAGGGCCCTAATCTTATCTACCCTATTCCTCACATAAACTGCTATGTATCCAGTTGAGTGCGACCTGACTATCGCACCAAACGTGAATGATTTCAATATTTAATTCGTTCTCGTATGCTGCGCGTAGTAGTAGTGATGATGGTTATAGTAGTAGTGATGATGTTAACAGTAGTGTGGTAAACTATCAATGGAAGTTAAATATCTATAAGCTATAATCCAAATAAAATCAATCTAAATCGAATTACTCCATATCTAAATTGAATTGGATCTGAAACAAGCTAATTTATATCCAAAGGTCTCCCATAATAAATGATATATACTGTAGGGTAAGGTTATAAGGGTTAATATTATTCCAGGAATTAACTCACCAATAGTTCCACGTGGCAATGAGGCAAAGGAGAACGTTTTACCCAATATGGCGGACAATGGGGAGGCAAGACACCGGCCCGGCCCTGAGGCTCGAGTCAAGTGAAAGGGAACAAATTATTATATGGGAATGGACATGAATACTATGCTTATCTGTCAGTCAGTCATGGCGTCGATGAGAGCGTCGTGATGGTGTAGCTGTATTTATTGCTGTCAGTGTATTGTGATTAGAGGCACAAAAGCTCGATCAACTGAGGGCGGAAATTAGATGTTAACGGTCGGTGTTAGTGGAGGCTCTGCTCTGTCTTCCTCAGAGTCACAGCTTGCTGCCTTGGCAAACGCCCGGCGCCCAAATTATCGTTCCGTATCTATGTTGCTCAGTACGATAAATTAAATCAATATATACGATAAATTCATATATACTACATAAGACCATGTCAATATTGCTTAATAGCATATTAGAACTTTTATAATCTTAACTTACTTACAATCTTATAATATACGATCTACTCGTCCTACGCCGTGCAGCAGGAACGACCATGACGTCACAGAGACATACGGGATCACAAAAGAGTCATACCCTATCGTATTTATACGATAAGTAGTATTGATGATTGTAAGATGATGGTGATAGTTGTAGTAACAATGATGATAGTAGTGATGATGGTGACAGTAGTAATGATGATGGCGAGCGTAGTAGTGATAATTGTAATAGTAGTAGTGATGATCATAGTAATGGTGGTGATGACAGTAGTGGTGATGATGGTGACAGTTGTAGTGATGATGGCAGTAGTAGTGATGATGGTAATAGTAGTGATGATGGTAATAGTGATGATGGTAACCCATCGCAGAGTTGGGTATGCCGTTTTGATTTTGGGCAAAACGGCACATATACTTTATTATATCTTTCTCCATATATTTTCTCCTATATGGACCCTTTATTAGGTGGGAATGACATCCAGTCTGCAATTTAGGAGAAACCGGCCTTTGCTTGGGATATTTTTATACTTGAAATGTACAATAATATTACACAAAAATAGCTTCAAGGGGAATCTTCGGGGGGCGTGTGGGTGTGTTTTTTTTTTTTTTTTTTTTTAATAATCAAAGGGGGTTCTGGGTAGGCTTATTTTACCTAAAAGCAAGTGCTCTAAGATTTAAAAAAAAAAAAATCCACAATAATGTAAATAATAACACAATAACCTCATTTCGCGGAGTTTTGAACGTACGTCAAAAGTAAGGACAAATTCGGCTTCCCCATCGAAAACTAGCACTAAAAAGTGTGTTTGCTCATCACTCTGCGACAATCTTCAAAGGTCAGATAATAGTGTTAAGGCATCGACCATTCAATCACTAAGAAACAAATTACCGAGGCTTGGATGAACACATCCCTGATCTTACACCTTAATGAAAATTTTGCCTGTCATGAGTTAGAGCTAGTATATCTTACCTGATCTTGAAACAAACGCAAACCTAGAACTCCATCACGAGTCAGAGCTAATACAGCTTATAATTACAAGTAAAGGAGTTGATTCATTATGATCAGTTTAAAGATTGTGGCGCCTAAGCTGTTCCAAGGGAGTTTTATAGAACGACATTTAGACAAAATACCAGCTACAATAAAATTGTAGTGCATAACTATAATACAAAGAGATTCATAAAACTTGCAATACATCACAAACGCACACGTTTGTATTCAGCTAAATATCAATGTAAACGGCTCCAACTTTCTTTTACCCCCAAACTCGCAAAGGGTCAATTCTGTGGCACAAAAATAGTGTTGTCTCTCCAGAGTATAGGATAGAGCTGAGCAGTGAGAAATTAAGTTTGACAGCATGGAGCATGGTGGCCACTGTGATCTAGTTGGGCTGTTCCCCCTATAGTTAGCTCTCCTGTGATGATAATGAGCCACTCTGGGGACACCTAGCAGCGCAGGCATGGCACGGTGTGGCCTTTATATATATATATATATATATGATGATTCAGAATTGCATGCATTAAATTGGAGGACGACCTCCTTGGATAGTTTTAAACAACAATGTCTCTATGATAAAATGTGGAATTATACATAGTTTGGCTGTTACAGTACATTTACAATGTTGTATTAATGAGGGTGGAACCAGAATGGAAACACACATAGATTTTTGTACACATTTATTCACCGATCTTGATAGTGTGCTCCTCTTTGCTATAGGGCCTAGTGTAGGCTAAAGAAAATGTTCAAAGTGGCCCCCATGTGCCTGCAACACACTGTACTCATGTACTCAAGACGTGTGAAAAATATCCTCTGAAATCTACATGGGTTTCCCTTCATGTTCCACCCTCATTAATACAACATCGTAAATTTACTGTAATAGCCAAACTATGTATAATTCGACATTTATTCATAGAGACATTGTTGTTTAAGATTATCCAAGGAGGTCGTCCTTCAATTTAATGCATGCAATTCTGAATCACCCTGTATATGTATATATATATATATATATATATATATATATGGATTACCAGGCACTGGTAATCCACGCATGAGTGAGGACATACATCCCTAACTTTGGAACCAGCCACTCTTATTTTAATACTGAAGATCTACGAAAGTAGAGAAATGCATTTATTCATATTTTAACTGACAATACACGTCTGTGAATTTTTTAAATTTAGCATTAAACGCTATCATATTTTAATCCTACAGTTCGAGCCGTCTAGAGACACAAGATACTCGGACTTCCTTTTTTCTTTCACTGGCATTTAACGTCTGTGTTATTTTTAAAAACCTAACCTTAAGCATGTTATATTTTAAATGATATCAACATCTGTATTTTAAACCGTACAATTCGAGCCATCTAAAAGGATACTCGGATGTACTTGTTTTTGTAAATACGCCTACGATATTTTCTAGCATTTTCTGAAATGTAATAATAATTGACTGCATGCATATATCTTTAAAATTTGTACAGTGAACCTACCTTTTTCTATACTTCTTTTGGTGTGGACATATTTTTACTTATATATATATATATATATATATATATATATATATATATATATATATATATATAACCACTGACAGTCAGTCAGGACGACAGCCCATGCTTCAATCAACATTTAGTAGTTCACATGTATTTGTGAGACATACATAATATATACATAATTATATAAACTTATGCTATACTATTCTATGGCCTGGTGGGTAATGATGCCTGGCATTTACTATCGGATTTTCGATTCCCGGCAGGGGCAAAAAATACATTTGCATGTACTTGACCACTCAAGCGAAGCGCGCGGTTCTAGGTTTTAGTATTCACTATTTAAAGGGGCTGGGGTCAGTCGTACTGCTGGTCAATCTCTGCATACCACAGTTGCACGAACAGAGGGGGTCTCGCCACTCTTCAGGGCGATATCTTCTGGGCTTGAACTGCTCACTCATGGGCCAATCACACCTTAGGTTGACAGTTGCACAACAGGCGTTTCATCACTCTTCGGGAGATGCTGCTGGCCTTGAACTGTGCTCACTTACAATAGGGGTCCACCACACTTCAGGTAAACTTCTGCATATCAGTTGCACAAAAAGAAGTCTCACCACATTCACGACAGACTCTTTTGCCACAAACCATATTCTCGACCGTCTTCTCTCCACACCTTCAGTGTAGCCTAAAGGTTAGCTCTTCCCTTTGTTCTTTGAGTTAGATGAATTAGTCATCAGGGGATAGGGACACTAGGTCCTTAATTGATTGCAGCTCCTCACAATACTCCAGGATTAAAATATTTCAGGGTTTCTGGATGGTGCTGAGTGAACTTCTAAGTATTACACTTCAGGGTCCTCATGTACAGTAGGTCGGACTCAGGTCTGGGGTCAGGGGCTGCCATGTGGAGAGCAGAGAGGAGGCTGGGAGAGGTAGCTGCTGTAGGTATAGTGGAGAGGGAGAAGGAGTCGGCTGTCGACTCATTGGGAGCGTTATCAATTCTGACTGTTGGTGGTGTACTGGGCCTCTTCCTGTTTGTTGTTTGTGTGGCCAGAGACTTGGTTTTCTGTGTGACATGTCGGCCAATCACAGTGTTAATCATCATCTTGTCATCCGGGACCTGTCATGACTCGTGGTTCGTGACGTAGGTGTGAAGTAGGCTCCGTGGATAGTGCAGTAGGCTCAGCGGCTAGTGTGGAGTAGAGATCTTATATAGTCGCTCAAATCTGCGAAGACCCCTGGGGTGGGCCAGGTAGTCTTGTGTGGTGTTGCCAAATATTTAAGCTTTTAACAACAAATGTTTGTTTTATGCAGGTTATTAACAAATTTATCTTAGCTTCAATGACTCATTATATATTACATCATTTAAAAAGTTATGTGGTGTTAAGAATCATATTATTTTTAAGGATATATAGAAGGACTGTATACAACATTTGGCACATTGTTTAGACCATGCTGCCACTGTTTTGTTTAAGGTGCGGCCGGGTATGAAATGCTTGCGACGTTGCTAAGTAAGGTGAGTGCGGTTACGTACACACGCACACACACACATAATCTCCCAGATTCAATATACCACAATGGAAGCCCAGAGAGAGAGAGAGACCAGGGTGCGAGAGCTGGCAGTGCTTTAAATGTCTGGGATTTTACCCAAACAACAACAACATGACCCAGTTGAACTGGGTCAGTTAGAGGTCAGCCACCATGGAAGGTAAAACTCGCAGTCGCTCCAGAGTCCAGTGTTCTTCATAGCCAAGCAAAGGAGATGCTATATAATGTCAATAGGTATTTCCAACATGAGAAGGCAAACAGAGGACCTTTATTAGATCCCTCAAAGGCTTTTGCTCGCACCGCCCAAGCTACCAATGTGTGTGTATCAACAGTGAAGCAAATTTAATGGTTTTGTTTTGGTTTAAATGTGGCAACACCGCACAAGAAGACTTGACCACTACCTTACCCACCCCAGGGGTCTTCGTAAATTTGAGCGACTATAGTAACTAACTTCTAACTATAGGATCTCTAGTGTAGAGGGCTCCAACTATCAGGATCATGAAGGGGGCCAGGCCTGTGGTGGCCAGGGCATCAGCTGCTGGTACAGGGTAGGACGCTCAGGATGTAGAGGTCCAGAATACTACATCTGGTGGGGGTGTAAGGGGTGGGGTTGAAGTGTGTCAGGTGGAGGGCAACTGCACGATTCATACTGGAAACGACCCTGTGAAGGGTGGGGGTGTTGCAGGTGGCGTGACAGGGGTCGGCGTCACGGGCATCGTAACATGGGTTGTTGCTGGGCTACCTCCATTGAGACTATTCCCAACAATATAATTTCAGGTAGGTTATACAGATCCATTTTGTATTTTTAGTTGACAAGCAATTGTACTCTCTGTTTATTACCCTTCTTCAGCATATTTGATATGTCCTTATGTAAATTTAGGTGTATCAGATTTTGATTTGCATTAAATGTATACCAATAATTAGTCATGTATCGTTAAATTGTTTAAGACAAACCTTAAGTTTGAGTTTCCACAAAATTTTATTCATAGATGCCCTGTAGCAATAATTCATGTTTTCCTTTTTAGTTAATTTAGGGAAAATTTCCGTAATAGCAGAACTGTTCAGCAATCATGCCTTTTTTTTCTTTTTGTTACTTCAATCAAACAATTAAATATATATCTATGCAAATTGCGTGAAAAATACTATAAGGTTGGAGTTTCCATATACTATATATCGTTTATATTTGTATTGTTAACAATAGTTCATGATATTCTTGTTTTATTTAGTTTATGTATAATTCCCGTATTATATTATAAGGACAAACAATCCTATAGTCTTCAGCAGTGTTAATGCCGTATAATTTGTTTCACTATATTCAGACAAATCAACATTAATGTATTGTAAGAAATTCGTAAAGTTAAGATTTTTAATCCTAATAAATATTTCTAACATGTTTGATGATGCAACACGAGAATTACGAAACGTCACCCAATAAATATGTTCAAGATGTTATACAAGCGCTGGTATTACTTTATTCCTATACGACTGCAATTACCAAGCAACAAATCTATCGCCACTACACACACACACACACATACACACACACACACACAGGCACACACACACCTTCTAGTGACTCGTGAAAAAGATCAGAGTCAGCGTTAACATCTTAAGTGAATATAAACACCACTTGAGGAGAAACACTTTATTGACAACGTTTCACAGACAGCTTCTTCAGTGAAGAAGCTGTCTGCGAAACGTTGTCAATAAAGTGCTTCTCCTCGAATGGTGCTTCTAATTATTCTGCCAACTTTTTAAAAGTTAGTTTAACATCTTTTGTTTTTTAGAAAGCCAAATTGCAGCTGTCGAAAGCTTGTTATCGAATAATAAATACGGTGAAGTCTATGATCTGTACCTTTATATCATACACACGTACACAGTATGTTGTGTTCTGGTAAAGCGATTGTAGAACTATACAGGTGTTGTGAAATATGAACGTTGTGTGCTTTCAAATGATGAATAAATAATAAATGTTACAATCATAAAGTAAAACAGTATATATGTTACAGTATAAATGTTACAATCATAAAGTAAAACAGTATATATGTTACAGTATAAATGTTACAATCATAAAGTAAAACAGTATATATGTTACAGTATAAATGTTACAATCATAAAGTAAAACAGTATATATGTTACAGTATAAATGTTACAATCATAAAGTAAAACAGTATATATGTTACAGTATAAATGTTACAATCATACAGTAAAACCAGTATATATGTTACAGTATAAATGTTACAATCATAAAGTAAAACAGTATATATGTTACAGTATAAATGTTACAATCATAAAGTAAAACAGTATATAGTTACAGTATAAATGTTACAATCATAAAGTAAAACAGTATATATGTTACAGTATAAATGTTACAATCATAAAGTAAAACAGTATATATGTTACAGTATAAATGTTACAATCATAAAGTAAAACAGTATATATGTTACAGTATAAATGTTACAATCATAAAGTAAAACAGTATATATGTTACAGTATAAATGTTACAATCATAAAGTAAAACAGTATATATGTTACAGTATAAATGTTACAATCATAAAGTAAAACAGTATATATGTTACAGTATAAATGTTACAATCATAAAGTAAAACAGTATACATGTTACAGTATAAATGTTACAATCATAAAGTAAAACAGTATACATGTTACAGTATAAATGTTACAATCATAAAGTAAAACAGTATACATGTTACAGTATAAATGTTACAATCATAAAGTAAAACAGTATATATGTTACAGTATAAATGTTACAATCATAAAGTAAAACAGTATATATGTTACAGTATAAATGTTACAATCATAAAGTAAAACAGTATATATGTTACAGTATAAATGTTACAATCATAAAGTAAAACAGTATATATGTTACAGTATAAATGTTACAATCATAAAGTAAAACAGTATATATGTTACAGTATAAATGTTACAATCATAAAGTAAAACAGTATATATGTTACAGTATAAATGTTACAATCATAAAGTAAAACAGTATATATGTTACAGTATAAATGTTACAATCATAAAGTAAAACAGTATATATGTTACAGTATAAATGTTACAATCATAAAGTAAAACAGTATATATGAGAAAGTGGTAAGTGTGTGTGGGTGAAAGTGTGGGGGTGGGAAACTATATAACAAAACTCATAAACCTCAGGCGTGGCAAACTTTACAAAATGCATCACTCAAAGTAAATGTCTTCACGGAGGAAATCTTGGTGCATGGCTGGGAGCAATTACAGCCCCTAGAGCACCAGAGACCAGCCAACCTCCGCCATATTGGTCCCCCTATGTCATTAACCTCTCACCACACTCAAATATAACCACACCCAAAGTAAACAATAGGTAATACTAGTAACAGATACATAGTTTGTTTTTTGGATCTAAATTCTACATGATCAGTAATAAAATATCCCCCAGATTGTTTCATATTAAAGTACAAAAATGGCGTCCAAGGAAAAGCATGGCCGCTCTTTCTTACTACAGGATCTCTAGGAGCAATGGCATTAAAAGTTGAGCCATCATTTTAACTTTTCAAATAAATATGTGACGTATGGGTGAATATATGAAGGAGTAAATAATGTTCTGGGAATCGCGTGCAAATGTTAAGATTGTTGGTGAATGCTATTTCATTATATCATGAGAGAGAGAGAGACAGAGAGAATATACGATATTATAATTATCTTGTCATGAGTAAGGGAATGAGAGTGTATTAGAGAAGTTAATTTCTAACACATTTAACATATTATAAAGTACAAACGGAAAACGGTGAAACACAACCAATTTTAGCCAGTTAGTACACAATTAAAGCAGATTAAGGCAGATAACTGGAATAATCGTTCATTTCTGGAAACAAGCACCAAAATTGGCACACATACTCCTTGGGGATTGCTCTTTTGATAAAACCCGTTAGCCACCTAAAAATTCAAGATGGCGGCCATTTTTCAAGATGGCCGCCATTGAATATACAGAAACATTGCATTTCGCAATAAAATCGCAAGACTTGTTCTATTTGAATGATCTTGGTGTCAAATCATAAATTTTTCACTATGTAGAACCCTATTTGGAACCATGGACTTACTCACTAGCTTCCTTGTACCATAATATCAGTCCCGGAATCATAATTAGGGTAAAAAGTGCCCATATCATAGGCACCATCAGTCCGATATATTATTGGATGTACATGTAGGCAGTAGGCTTATACTTGTTTGTCACTTATTGTCTTGCTGCCTGGATGAGTATACTACAACGCTTCTAAACCTCGCATCTGCAGCTGCACAGTGCCGTGCAGGTCAGACCAAAGCAGTAGCATTTGCATCGACCGCAGCATTCCGACTTGCATCCACACTTGGTCAGCTGCTGGCAACTCTCTGCAATGGGTGGGAGCTCTGTCCAAACGATCTGCCACAGATCTCCTTTCTTGGTCCAGCCCCAGTTGGCAGGAGTCTGCGTTTCTGGTTGACGTACTGTTGACTGACTCCAGATGCAGCCCGCCTGGTAGGCAGCACGCTTCACATGCTGCTTCAGTGCTGCTCGGGTTGGAGGAATGGCTTCGTATGGCCTCTGCTTCCGAGCAAACATGTCCAACCTCGCATCATCGACACCTTCAGCTGTGCTGGATCTGTCGTACATCATGACCACGAACTTCTCCAAGGTCTCCAGGTCTTCATCATCAACTACCGGTGGGTACTGGCTGAGTTTGCTGAAGACACCGGAAGCCTCATCACAAACATCCCAGGTTTGCCAAGCAGACTTCTTCCCTTTGCCACAGAATGCTGAAACGACATCGCAGCCAGTGAAGGCATGGAAGAAGAGCATCCCTTTGCTCTTTTCTGCAAGAGTGCAACACAAGTCATGTACAGGAATCCACCTCAGGTTCTGTCCTTGGCCAAAGGCAACCCACAACTGCTGCAGACCTTGCTCCTGAAGTGCCTGCAGCACACTAACTTTCTCTTTCTGGTCTTTGTGTAGACGGACATCCCCATGTAAACAGGGAATGGGGTCTCTCTGGCTTTGGAGTGTCTGTGAGTTGCTGCTCCTTCTTTGTACCTTGCGTAGCAGTTGTACTGAAGCAGCTGAGCAATTGCTAGATCTGTCTTTGATGCGCCAAACCTCAGTTGAGATTTGATGTCCGCTCCGTGTTCAAGCATGGCCACAAACTGAAGAAGAGTGAGTGGAATGGCCTGCTCGATGCACCCCTCATGGAAGGTTCCATCAAATGTGGACTTGTGGTCCAGCATATGTCTTCGCAAGATGTTAGCTGCTTTGCCAAGGATAATAGCTTCACTATAATAGTTAGAGGCTTCTGACAAGACAAAGCCCACATCTTTCTGGAAAGCCAGAAGAACATCCTTTCCCTGCTTGTGCACTTCCAACTCAGGTATTTCTGACAGCAGTTTTTCCTTCAGTCTTGTGGAGTTGACAGTAGGTGCATCAACACCCAGCTGTTCCAGGCACTGGGCATACAGCTGAACTATGTCTGCAAGTCGGAAGACTGCAGAACCCTCGCCAGATCTGGTGGTCTCCACTAGATATGTGACTAGCTCTGAGAATGCCTGTGGGTGGGCATCCTCTTCGGGTGCACGTTCCTGTTCCAGTCTCTTGGTGGCTCTGAGGTACGTTCTCTCTCTATCGTACAGGTCTGTCAAGCATGCAAAATGGTATTTGAGCTCCTGTGCAATAGCATCTCCACCGCTGAGTCTTGCAAGAAGTTTTCCGTCATTTAAAGTTTGGGCACATTCATTAAGTCTGTTATTGAGGTTCATCGTCATAACTTGTCTGAGTTCAGAGGATGGGGCTTCTTTGTCACATATGAAACACGTTTGGCCTACAAGGCTGGTTCTATGCAGCTTGGTCTGGCATTCTACTGGCTGAGCACTCTCTGCTCTTCTTTTTCTGGCTCTCTCCAGTTTCGTGTAGTTGAACATAAGGCGACAACTTTGGTGATACTGCGCCTTGTTCCTCCTCAGAGTTTCTTCAATGCCACCACCATCATCAAGTCTGGCTGGATCCAGAACAATAGGCATCTCATTAATTGCGTGAAAGAGGGGAATAGTAGTCGCAATCATAGTGTAGCCATCATGTTCTTGTGGTTGTTGTGCACGTGATAACTTGAGCTCTTCACTCTTCTTCTTCTGGCAAAGACAACACTTGCTCCAGTCAGTCCGGAATTTAGACGGTCCTGGATCTGTATTTGCCATCTTGGTGAAAACAGTATGATAATTATCTGTAACACAGATATAATAGATAACAGATAATCACAGTATATAACAGATAATCACAGTATGATATAACACAGTATGTTATATGATAACAGATATAACAGATAATCACAGTATGATAATTATCTGTATTCAGTGAATCAAGGCCGAGGGGTTATCCTTTTACCACCTTGATCACAATCATGCACAATAAGGTATGGGATATGACTAGGTTCGGGAATATAAATATATGACCTACACCTAGCCCGATCGTTCATCCAGTATCATTTAAGTCCCGTGCGATCTGTACACCATCCAGGTAACTACATGCAAAGCAATGTAAAGCCCCGTTACCCTTGGCTCGGCTCTCCCGCGCTGGCACACCCTGTCAATTCAGGCGCGGCTATCTAACTAAACATCTATGTTAAACTACATGTAATCTACAGTAGCTAACTGATGCGGGGCTTATTAGACAGCATTTGGGACACTAAACTAATTATTTAGCTACACTAAACTAATTATTCAGCTGATACTGAACCCCATGCTGAGTTTCACAGCAGCGGTGCCACCAGTGTGCCCTGGCTGTGCGTTGACATCCGCTCTGTTGAGCTACTACTCTACACCTTCCGCTGCAAGTCTCTCAACGTCCCCCCCCCCCCCACCGCATCGTGTCATGTCCAGTTTGGAAGCCTTGTACAGGAAGATGCTACACATACAAAACCTCTAACACTACTACGATATACACTACCATGCATTTTAGCCGAGTCAGACGTAACATGAACCTCTAATTTAGCAGAATATTAGGATTCCGGGACTGATATTATGGTACAAGGAAGCTAGTGAGTAAGTCCATGGTTCCAAATTCGGATTCTACATAGTGAAAAATGTATGATTTGACACCAAGATCATTCAAATAGGACAAGTCTTTGAGATTTTATTGCGAAATGCAATATTTCTGTATATTCAATGGCGGCCATCTTGAAAAATGGCCGCCATCTTGAATTTTTAGGTGGCTAACGGGTTTTATCAAAAGAGCAATCCCCAAGGAGTATGTGTGCCAAATTTGGTGCTTGTTTCCGGAAATGAACGATTCTCCTGAAATTTGCAGTTATCTGCTCCACTATAAGGATAGTCTATTATATTGTCAACTTTATTAAGATGGAGTTTACGTATGATCACCATTAATTAAGTTTCTTATGTATACTTAAATTAATAGTGACTGAAAGGTAAGGCTTATTGAAGAGCCTACATTTTTAAAGCTAGTTTACAATGTGGGGTCTTTAACTAGGCAGACAAAGAAAACATAAATGAACACGGCATATGTGTTTAATATACAAACGATGGACTGTATTGTTTCTACACTGAGTACAAGACACGACACTATACAATATTGCACAAGGGATAATATCATACAGTGACATTTATATACATAATATGTACTCAGGTACTAGAATTGTAATGTCATGCAACTTCTTGTAGCACCCTGTAGAAATCGGTGTGGTGTGGTAGACGTGGCCTAGGTGGGGAGTCCAGGTCAACGAAGGGATTAGCGGGGTAGGCACCTTGGGGCAGACTCTGTGACCAGATGGGCGACTAATAGGCGGCTTCCTTTCTTGTCCAGGCGAGTCAACTGGTCCAGGTAAGGGGGAGGTCAGTTGGGTGTCAAGATAGTGTGACCCAGCCCTCTATAGGGAGAATTTGCCAATCTTCTAGGTCTTTGATGGAGATGGTTATGGAGCCGTGACGGCTTCTAGGTGTGGTGAACAGGGCAGGTGTCACCTGGATGAGCAGAGTTCTGGCAACCTTCTGAGACATCGATGGGGAGAGTTATGGAGCCATGGTGGCTTCCGGTTGTAGGGGAAGGCAGGGTCATTTGGGGTTGTTCATGGTTGGGGCGTCGTGGTAGGGCGTTAGGTGGGGCTGCCTGATCTCCATCTTCTGGCGGCGATGTGCTCCTCCACCAGTCTGGCCTGGTTGCAGGGGAACCTTTCTGCCACTCCTTCAGGGTTCGGGAAAGCTCTTCCTTCCACTCTGCACAGATGTTCAAAGCATACGTCTTCGGGATTGAGGAGGGTTTTCAGTTCCCGTAGCTCCTCACTAGGTGCCTCAGGGCCTTCACTCTGTGAATTGATGGTCAAACCGAGGTCTATGTTGTCGAATTTATCTTTTTTTACTCCCCCACTGAAACACACAGTGTCTACAAGTGCTGCAAGGCTCATGGGTTAAAGTTTACCATGGGAGTGCTTTGAAGGCCGTGAGAGTCGCTGACGGTGCAGAAGGGAGGGAGAGGAGTTGTTAGTCTTTTTCCTATGTCAGCTAGTGGGACTTTGGTGTCTGGAGGCTACTCCAGGGGGCTTATATGGCTCCAGCCTGGATCGAAGTGGTGGTACTGTGATTCTGACTGGGACAAACAGAGGTTGTGCGGGATTAAGGTCCAGCTTTGTGATCCAGCATAGAAGATTTTTTGGGAGTTCTTCGGGACCCTGATATCTCGCTCCTCACTGAGGCAACCAGCTGGGCTTCCGTTGGGTTAGGGACTGAAGGTGATAGGGATAGGTCTTGGTGTTGTCCCACATTACCCTCTACTAAAACTTGTCACATCCTTAGGACCACATTTGCACCTGTCCAGACTGGCGAAGGAACAGGTGGCATTGTTCCTTTGCTGCGAAGACCTAGATGTTGTGTAAAACGTTGCAGGAACCTATTTATTGTGGTGCTCATTGTTATATATACCATGGGGTATTTCTTGAAGAGGTCCAGCAAATGTTTGGTGTTTATCTTCTATTAGGATGAGAGAGTGGAGGGCAATCATCTTGACCATTCGGTCTAAGAAGATCAGGCGGTGGCGGCGTTCTATTATGTGGTGGGACATTCTTGAGGTCGTACCCTTAAATGATGCTGAGAGGGGTCGAGAGTTGGTAAACCTACCATACCTTACCAGATATCCTTCTCACAAATGTAAGATGTATACTCATACACCATTTTAAATAACTAATTATGTCGTCTACTACTACAGCTATTAATAATAAAATAAATACCAGTATACCTGTCAATGATAATTATCTGTATTTCTATGTATTATTACATAATTTGACATAGATTTCAAGCTAGAGAGAGAGAAACAAAATATAGGCCTATATGGTCAGTGACGAAGGCCCGATGAAAGTCAGTGTGCAATTTGAACCACACTTGGTTTTTGGTTATAGCCCCATACTGCGATTTTCTCCATCTGCATCTACTCATGAGAAAGTCAAACATGGAAAATCAGAAAATTAATATAGTTTTTCTTTTTAACACGGGTAATACTGACTAGCTTTGCTAGTACAACTATAATAATAAATATATATGTGTACATACCACATTCCTTCTCATCAGAGTGGTCAGGACAGTCTGGTATACCATCACACACCCACGTCTCCTGCACTATGGTACCATCATCACAGCTTAAGTACTGCCCCATGTTGGTGTTGTGGGGGTCTGTGCTGCTGGTACTGCTGTTGGTGTTAGTGATGGTGCTGGTAGGGGCTGCGGGGGTGCTAGCAGTGGGACTGGCAGTGTTGGGGGTAGCTGTGGGCGAGAAACAAGATAAGGTAGGGTATGCCTTTAATGGACAAAAATATAAGTTATCTAGAAGATCACATTTGTTGCTTGTTTGGTTTAAAGATCTACAAAATCAGATCGTGTAGTAATATTCAGGGAATCATTGAGAAATTCATAATACAACGGCTCAATCTTTGTGACAGTTCTCCAGGCGGCAGAGTCAATACGCCAGGAGACTGAAGTTGTAACAAGGCAGTAGTGGTTAATACTAGTTTGATATTATTTGCAATGGGTATTATATGGCCAACAAGACCCACACACCAGAATTTAGTTTTGTGGTTACTTCCCATAAACATACTTTGCCAAGGAAAATCAATTCTTAACCTAAGACGTGCGCATGGGGGGTATGAGACACCACACTCCTGTGCGCACATATTTGAGCTGTTCCCATCACTAACATAATTATTTTACCATAAATAGCATTAATACTTATCCATATGCGCCTATTATAGGTTGATTATAAAGGTATTAACCTGTTACAGCAATAAAACAAGTGGAAACAGCGTTTGGATGGTCAAAATCGGCGATAGAGGCTGGGAGTTACATAATGTATGGCTGAGGCAACCCCCTCTCCTCCTCTCCTCCCCTTGTCTGGAGAGACACTGTTACGCAATAGTCTCTCTCTCGCTCTTTCCCACGCTTGGTAACAGTGATGACAACGCCCTGCTACCAACTCGCTAAGGTTAGCACGAAAATAGACCACAGAATAAGGGAATAACAGGGAAAATAGGTGATAACTGAAGGAGGTGAGGAAAGTGGGGAAGGAGGGGAGGACGAGGAGTGATATTTGGCATGGCCCAGGGGCAAAAAACAAAAAAAACAAAAACAAAATTGGGGTGTTTTAAATGGATTTTTTTCCCCAGACTCTTAAGAGTCTTCCCGCAGTCGCCCGGGGAAACTCTTAAGAGTTTTCCGGCACTTGCCGGGTTAACCACCCGTTTCTTTTAATTGCCTCATACAATATATAGGAGTTGTGGAAAGTCAGTTTCTCAACTGTGACACAAAGTATTCCTATTCTCAGGGAAAGATATAAAAAACTATCTCTCCCCTTGCTGTTCGAGAGCGGGTCCCCCAATCAACTGAACCAAAATGAAAGGAAAACACTACTGGGATAATGGTGATGGTGGTGGGCGGCTATATTGGAGATGAAGGGAGAAACATTAAAGAGAAATGGTTGGTGTTATGGTTGTAGGGGAATTGTCAAAATATCTGAAGGGAAGGTGTTTGTAATCAATCCATTTAAGCTTAAAAATATACTCCTTTAAGATAAATGTATGCATTTATCGGTAGAAAAATATGCATATATTGCAGGATTGATATCACTTGCCAGGAGATATTGACATCAAAATGACACAAAAAGTTTTAATAAGGACAAAGAAATAAGGCGAAATGTCCTAAAATAGCCAATATAATGGGGAGAATGTCTTAAAATCTCAAAATTAAGGGGCGAAGCATAAAGGAGAAGGGGTACAGAACTAATCTTATATAAAATGCATATATCTACATGGATCTGTCCAGACACCTCCCCCCCCCCCCCCCATAATCATCCGTACTACTGTATAGTTATAATTTCTTTCTGTCGGCAACGGTGGTTGTTGCCCGTACATCCCTAGGCACAAACGTCACTCTTGTGGTGCAAGATTGACCTTATTAGCTCTCTTAAGTTGCAGGTGTAGTGGCGTTAACCATGGCCTCTCCACTTTCTGCTTTCACTGACGAAGAGCAGTGAACAATGATTAGTTTTTTGTGGGCTGAAGACATTTTCCTACCAGGGGCCGAAAACCATCAAAGTCTTTCAGCACAATATGGGAATAATGTTCTGTCGCAACGTAGTATCTACAAATGGATCGATAAGTTTTAAAATGATCACATAAATGTCAAGCACAAAAAAACAGCTGGAAACCCATCCACATCTACTGCTTATGAGAACATTGAGAGAATTCGTGACATGGCTCGGTAGAACAGACGGTTCATTATTGATGAGGTGACAAATTACTTGCACATTTTATTCTATGTGTAAGAAGGAGACAAAAAGCAAAGCTGTCTTTAACAAGTGTTGTTTATGAGTAAGAGATAGTCATGTGAAAAATTGTGACAGGCAGATAGATTGAGAAATTGGGTTTTGGAAACATTGAGAGATCATTCTTATTATTACGTTTACGTTGTGGGGCCCACAGAGAACCTCTCTTGGGCGACATAATGTGCGGGAGTTGTGTATGGGGTTAAGGATTAGGGACATGATCAGGAGGAGGATCAGGATTAGGGATATAATGACTGGAGATTCTAGTTCCAAAAGAATCAAGAGTGGGACTATTAACTATATGAAATGGAAGGTGATTCCACTCTTGGGTGCTGCGGAGAACAAATTATTGTCTAAATAAGTTCGTGCTTGTCAGATAGATGTGGTATTTTAGGTTGCGTATTAAGCTGCGTCTCGTAAATCATATATATGTAGGGTGTATTTATACATCTTCGTGTATGTCTACTAAGTTGTTAGTGATATAATATAATATTTGGTGTCTGTGTTTTGTCTTCTTGTTACAAGTGGGTCTAGTCTAATGTGTTGTTTGAGAAAAATGACAGATGTAGTGTGTCTGTAATCACGTCTGATCCATCTTACAGCTATATTTTGTATGGACTCTAGTTTATTGATATTATTGTGAATGTATGGATCGCAGACTGTGTTGCAGTTTTCTAAGTGTGGCTATAAGTTTTATGTTTGTGTTCAGACTTGGTGAGATTCCTGCGCAGGAAGCCCAAGGTCTTGATATTCTTTGCTCTGATGCTGATAACGTGAGTTATCCACCTCATGTCCGCAGAGATGTTGACCCCCAAATATTTTTGGGAATGAACAGAATCTAGCAAAGTGCTATGGATTTTGTAGGAAAATGGGATGGTTTTGTTCGAAATGGGTGTAACGGATATGGTGACATTTGTCAGGTTTAAATGTAATCTGCCACTTGGCTTCCCACTATCTAAGGGCGGCCTATTAGTAATTGGTCGATAAACTAAGCTTTTATCTGTGAAAAGTCTAATAGTAGAAGTAAACGAGAGTAAGAGGTCGTTTATGAAAAACAGGAAAAGTAGGGGACACAGTATGGTACCTTCTGGGACCCCAGAAGTTACGCACACAGTACAGTAGAAGAATGAGAACCCTCAAGAACAACGTGGTGATCCAGATTGGTCAAACAAATCTTAATCCAGTGAAAAAGTGGTTCTATGATGCCATAATAATCTAACTTGGCTAACAGTCTTTGGTGGGGGACTTGGTCGAAGGCTTTGGTGAAGTCTAGTACTATATGGCATCTATTTGTCTAATTTTGGGGTCGTTAACAGATTGGAAAATGTCATGAGTGGTCACTATAATAGTAGTTGTGTCTCGCATGACCGCTTGGGCCGGAAGCCATGATGTGCGTTAATTAGAATATTTTGCCTATCTAGATGGTCCATCAAATGTCGGTGGATGATGAGTTCTAAAATTTTGCAGAGAACTGAGGTAATCGAAACGGGGCTATAGTTAACAGTATATGAATAGCAGGTGAGACTCCTAGTCCATGAACTACTAGACTTTATAGACTACCAGCACTTCTACAGTCTCCCTACCAACCATCCACCATACCGCAACAGATGGAGCACTTAACACATGATTTCAGGCTCTCTTGGGACAGTAAGTGACTACAATCCTCCAAACGAGTTCTGCCAGATACCCAAGACTAGAACACCAAGTGTGCAGTTGAATTTATACATGACACTCACACTCACCTAACCCTGCACCGTTACATCGATTAATGGGCAGATCCAACCAAAGCTATATAATATTAATGTGCTCTACTTTACTTTGATTATATTTGGCCAAGTATAACATACCAGTGAACCACCAATTCGTAGGGCAGTCCTAAATGACCTGCACCTAACGGGATTTCCGTAGTGAAGCCAGGGCCAAATTTGCTACAAACAATCCCTCGTATAGAGAGATACAATAACATAACTAATCAACGTCACTGCACTACACTACTAGAATGCCACCACTGTCCAAAAGTACCAGAGTAGCTATCTCGGAGCAAACCACCCTTTATAGCTGAAAGGATCAGGGAGCCTTTCCACCCACTGCTCCGAGAGAAACACTCAAATAGTCTGGACCCCAATAAACTCTAAATATAAGTTTTAATATCTATAATATTTAACTGCAAGTAACAAATGCACAAAGAAAACAAACAAATACTAAAGGCAAAACCAATTAATCAATGCAATTAATACAATGTGGGTGTGAATCAACCACAGCTCTCAACAAATACAATAGTGCCGCAAGTTACATACAATATTTACATAGATTTACATAGATTTACATAGATACACTGGCCACACAGATCTTACGATCCCTACGAGGTGACCAGGACTTAATCCTAATAGAGATAGCAACCCTAAGAGAAAGTGGAAGGAAAGGATAGCAAAGATGAAGGCTCTCTCCCCACCCTCCGCTCCCTCCGGCAATATGCCGTACATGAAAATAGTTAGAAGTGAATAACCTTGCAGGGCTTGGAAATCGCCTGAAGGAATTTATAGTATAGTTAGAAATGGAAAGGAAAAGGCATGCACACCTTCATTTTTTTTTTTTTTTTTTTTCCAACTAAAAACGTTTTAATTTCCGCCAGGTTCTCTTATCAGTGATCAGCTTCTACTGCAGACCAACTTTTCTGTGATATGTGTCTAACCTTTTTTTAAATGTGTATATCGAGTCACTGTCAATAACTTCATTAGGGAGCTTATTCCACTCATTAATAATACTGTGGGTGAAGAAATTTTTAGTTATGTCTAGGTTCGCTTTCCTGCCTGTTAGTTTTAATTTGTTTCCTCTTGTGGAACCTTCTTTGGCTATCTTAAATAGATTATTAGAATTTACGTTACTAAAACCTTTTAGTATCTTAAAACACTCTATCAGCTGTCCCCTTATTCTCCGTTTCTTAAGCGAAAACAGGTCGAGTTCTCTTAATCTCTCATTGTATGGCTTATTTCTAAGGGAAGGGATTAACTTTGTTGCTCTACGCTGAACGGATTCTAGTTTCTCTATGTCTTTTTTTAAGTAGGGAGACCAAAACTGCGCAGCATACTCCAGATGTGGCCTCACAATACTTTTATATAGTGGTACAACTATGTCTTTACTATGACAATGAAAATTTCTTTTAATGAAACCTAGCGCTCTATTTGCTTTGTTAGATGCTGCGGTGCATTGGCTTGTAGATTTTAGATTTTCATTGATAAGCACTCCTAGATCTTTTATCTGTGATACGCTCTTTATCTTTTCTCCATTCATATGGTATTCGTATTTGTTGTTTCGGGAGCCTATTTGTAGTATCAGGCATTTGTTTACGTTAAAGGGCATCTGCCAATTTTCTGACCACTCTGATATCTTGTTTAAATCTGATTGCAGGCTACTTCTATCGCTTTCTGATATTATTGCATTTCCTATTTTAGTGTCATCGGCGAATTTGGAAATTATGTTATTAATGCCGTTGTCTAAATCATTAATATATATTATGAATAATAATGGGCCCAGAACTGAACCCTGTGGGACTCCACTAGTCACCGGAGTCCATTCTGATTCCACTCCATTAATAATTACTCTCTGTTTTCTTTCGCTTAACCAATTCCTTATCCAATTAAGTGTGTTGCCTTGTATTCCTAGATTCTCGACCTTCTGAAGTAATTTATTATGAGGGACCTTGTCGAAGGCCTTCTGGAAGTCCAAGTACACTATATCAAGACTTTTGGTAAAATCATTAATCTTAAATAGGTTGTCATAAAATTCGATAAGGTTCGTTAGGCATGATTTTTTTGCTCTGAAGCCGTGTTGACTATTATTAATAAGATTATTATTCTCAATGAAAAAGTACAAGTTCGTCTCTTATAATTGATTCTAATAGTTTTACAACAACGGAAGTTAAGCTAATGGGTCTGTAATTCCCTGGTTGTTTTTTATCTCCCTTTTTAAATATCGGTGTAATATTCGCTGTCTTCCAGTCAGTGGGTAATTGTCCATGTTGGAGTGACATGTTAAACATTTTGGTTAGGGGTTCGGCAACTTCATCTTTGACCATTTTTAGGATTTTAGGGATGAATAGGTCTGGGCCGGGAGATTTATTTATTTTCAGTAATTCAATCTGTCTAGTGACGCTTGATTGGCTAATTTTGAAGTCAGGGAGCACAATGTTGCTTGTTTGATTAGTAGCTTGTGGAGTGTTCGTGTTGGCAGCAGTGGTAAAAACGGAGCTGAAATAATTGTTAAGTGTAGAGGCTATGTCTTTGCTATCTGTTTCTAGAACACCTTGAGTGTTAAGTATGGGTCCTATCCCGCTTTTGATTTGTTTGCTACTGTTAATGTATCTGTAAAATTGCTTAGGATTAGTTTTACTATCTTTAGCTATGCTTATTTCATAATTCCTCTTTGCTGTTTTTATTTGTGATTTTACTTTTCTTCTGGCGGCCAGGTATTGCTTACATATGGTATTATTCTTTGTTTCTCTCTTTAAGTTGTATAAACGATTTCTTTCCCTAATTGCTCTACTGATATTTATATCGTACCAAAGGGGTTTGTTTATTTTCTTACTGTGTCTTTTACGCATTGGGATATGTTTCTTTTGAGCACTCATGAATATTTCTTTAAATCTTTCCCATGTATCGTCAATGTTGGTGAGACCTTCGAGATGTAGATTAATATCTTTTAGGTCATTTCTTAGGCTATTGAAGTCTGCCATATTATAGTTGGGAATAAAAGTTTCACTAGTGCTGTTTGTGTGCGACATATTAATTTGGAGCCTGACGATATTATGATCACAATTAGATATTAATTCCCCAACTTCTAAGTCAGAAATTAAATTTTCGTTGGTCGTTATTACTAGGTCTAAAATATTATCTCCCCTCGTGGGTTTCTGGACTAATTGATATAAGAAGTTATCTTTAATAAATTCGGTCATTTTTTCTGATGCATGGCCAGACCCTTTTACATCTCCCCAATGAATATTAGGAAGATTAAAATCGCCTATGATAAGGGTTTCTTTTGTTGATAGAGTTTTTTCTAAATTATTGTATAGGTCTATATCCTCTTGATAGGTATGAGTTGGACGACGATATACGACAACCACATTAATGTCTATATCCTTGTTATTAATTTTCACACATAACAGTTCTGAGTTATTAGAAGGAATTTGAACCTCAAGTGAGCATATATTTTCTTTTATATACAGTAATACACCTCCTCCTCTCTTACCTACTCTGTCCTTGTGATATAGTTTATAGGAATTGATCTGATATTCGTGTGTGAAATCGATATTGTTGGTGTCTATATAAGTTTCTGTTATCGCAATTATATCTATTTCTTCATTTAGTAACATAATTCTTAGTTCGTCAATCTTATTTCGTAGACTTCTGGCATTAAAATACATTAATTTGATTGCTTGTTTATTCTCTCTCGATCTTTTGTAAGTGGGGGAATCCGACAGCAATGACACGTTCGGTGGTTGGAGAGAGTTTAATAGTTTTTTTGTTCGGGTAAAGAGTGATTGAGTCGTACGGAAAATCTAGGTGATGGTACGGGTGGAGCAGCGGGAGAGCTGTGATTGAGGGTAGGGAGTGAAGGCGTAATGGAATAAAGGGGAGGGGAGGGGGCTGCGAGAGAGGGACGTAGCGGGGTTTGGAGGCGAGGAGAAGGGAGTTTGGGAAAAGGTATGGGGTAAGACCTTGGGGAAGGATTAGGAAGAATTAGGTTCTCTGAGAGAGTAGGGTGGCTTATCAGGCTTTTCTTTGTCCTGTCAGAGTTTGAAGGGGATTTGTGAGAAGACTGGTGATTATCCCTAGTTTTCTCGTGGGCGTTGTACACAGCTGCATTTAATTTCGCAGCTAGCCACGTGGAACCAGTGTGGGAGAGATGAATTCCATCTCGCTTGAAAAATTCCATTTTCCCTTTTACTTCATTAAATGGGTTAATGAATGCGACTTGCTGTTGGATGCAGAGTTGATTTAGGGACTCGTTGATGTCATTGGCCCTGAGATTACTGTAACTGCTTTCTTTCATGCGGGGAGGGATTCCTAGTATGATACAATTTTTAGTTTTATTTTTTGCTTCTTGGATGAGTGTTTCATATTTGGTCATTATTTGTTTGCTACTTGTGTTACCCCCGTCGTAGGCATCGTTACTCCCTACACTGAGAACTAGGCAAGTACTTTGTTTGATTTGGGACTTCTTGATGTCGTTGGTGATGTGGGTAATTTTAGCACCTGGTATGACTTTGACGGATCTTTTACCTGGTGCTAATGTAGCCCATTGGGCCCCCTGTCCACGTGAGAGCGAGTCACTAACTATTTGTGACTTTATTTCATTTTTGCTAACCAGTGTAGCCTTGGACTCTTGATACGGTTTTCTTTTCGTTACTTTACTTTTGTGTGCATTGTCTGCACCTGCGGCCTCATCTGTACTGTTACCTAGTACATCATATCTGTTAGCAAGGGGGATTGTGATTATCTATGGGGCAGTCTGTTTTGTTTTATTTCCTCTGACTACCTGGAAGGCAGCTCTAGAATCAGCCTGCGGGTGCGAAATGGGGATGTTTTGTTTCTTAAGGTTGGGGCTGTTACGTTGCTCTTTGAGTAAACATATTTCATGTTTTAGTTTGCTCACTTCTCCTTTGTATGCCTCTAGTGTAAGCTCAAGGAACTGGAATTTCTCACCAGTTAGACACTTAAAGCATTTTTCGTCTGGGAAACCATGCCGGAATATCCATTCCGCATAAAATGTCTCCCCACAACATAGAGTTTTGTATCTCTTTGGTGGCATAATATCTCTGTGGTGAACAATAAATAATATAGAATAAATAAATAAACACTGGACTGGGTAACTTAGCGTGTTACTGTAGTGAGTAGGTAGGTAGCAGCTGTGGGGTCGGGGTCCTTGGGGATTTGAGCAGGGCGGCTGGAGGAGCAAGTCAGGTATCATCCATCACACACAAGGGTCAGTGACACAATGAATAGTGCCGCAAGTTACATACAATAGTGCCGCAAGTTACATACAATAGTGCCGCAAGTTACATACAATAGTGCCGCAAGTTACATACAATAGTGCCGCAAGTTACATACAATAGTGCCGCAAGTTACATACAATAGTGCCGCAAGTTACATACAATGCAGGACATGTAGGCTTACTACGACAGGCACAGGAAACAAATATATAGGATATATACCTTATATAACTATTATCACTGGGCCATTAAGTACCAGACAAATGTATAGGATATATATATACCTTATATAACTATTATCACTGGCCCATTAAGTACCAGACAAATATATAGGATATATACCTTATATAACTTATCACTGGCCCATAAAGTACCAGACAAATATATAGGATATATACCTTATATAACTATTATCACTGGGCCATTAAGTACCAGACAAATATATATGATATATATATACCTTACATAACTATTATCACTGGACCATTAAGTACCAGACAAATATATAGGATATATACCTCATATAACTATTATCACTGGACCATTAAGTACCAGACAAATATATAGGATATATACCTTATATAACTATTATCACTGGCCCATTAAGTACCAGACAACTAAAAGTGTCAATGCAAGGATTGCATTTTTATTATAAATTAATTTATGCCTGCTATCAAAGTCTTCGGACCTCTGGGTAGTTAAAATTATGTTACATTTAAATCAGAGAGTGTGTATAGGAGAGGGGAGTCTTCCTATATATTCTATAAAAAAAAAAAGAGACTCTAAACATTGCCAACTACCCATTTTCGACATATTTTCAGCGCCATTTATTGCAGGATTCCAGAACTCAGAGTGATTAACTCTACGGATGCATCCTCCAATCTTCGTTTAATTGTATTACGTATCTCTTTCTCTCTCTCTCTATACTGTATATATACTGCATATATATATATATATATATATATATATATATATATATATATATATATATATATATATATAAATATATAAATATATATATATATGAAGAGTAAAACCAGCATTGTGATGAACATCTTTATGGATGGAACGCGTTTCGGCTTAAACAAAAGCCATCATCAGCCTAAAAGCAAAGAAAAACCTAAATGAAGACGCTTGAAATAAATTATACTACGAAGTATAATATAAACTCGTAGGGGATACCAATACAATGATAATTAACTGTTGAAATAATAAAAATCCTGTAGTAAATACTAAAGAAAATTATGGTGATTACATTTTTGTGTACCGGAGTGTACAATGTGAGAAAAGTCACCGAGGTCGAAATAGAATAAACTACACAGTATATATAATCCTAAATAGAATAAACTACACAGTATATATAATCCTAAATAGAATAAACTACACAGTATATATAATCCTAAATAGAATAAACTACACAGTATATATAATCCTAAATAGAATAAACTGCATAGTATATATAATCCTAAATATAATAAACTACACAGTATATATAATCCTAAATAGAATAAACTACACAGTATATATAATCCTAAATAGAATAAACTACACAATATATATAATCCTAGATAGAATAAACTACACAGTATATATAATCCTAAATAGAATAAACTACACAGTATATATAATCCTAAATAGAATAAAATACACAGTATATATAATCCTAAATAGAATAAACTACACAGTATATACAATCCTAAATAGAATAAACTACACAGTATATATAATCCTAAAGAGAATAAACTACACAGTATATATAATCCTAAATAGAATAAACTACACAGTATATATAATCCTAAATAGAATAAACTACACAGTATATATAATCCTAAATAGAATAAACTACACAGTATATATAATCCTAAATAGAATAAACTACACAGTATATAATCCTAAATAGAATAAACTACACAGTATATATAATCCTAAATAGAATAAACTACACAGTATATATAATCCTAAATAGAATAAACTACACAGTATATATAATCCTAAATAGAATAAACTACACAGTATATATAATCCTAAATAGAATAAACTACACAGTATATATAATCCTAAATAGAATAAACTACACAGTATATATAATCCTAAATAGAATAAACTACACAGTATATATAATCCTAAATAGAATAAACTACACAGTATATATAATCCTAAATAGAATAAACTACACAGTATATATAATCGTAAATAGAATTAAACTACACAGTATATATAATGCTAAATAGAATAAACTACACAGTATATATAATCCTAAATAGAATAAACTACACAGTATATATAATCGTAAATAGAATAAACTATGCAGTATATATAATCGTAAATAGAATAAACTATGCAGTATATATAATCCTAGATAGAATAAACTACACAGTATATATAATCCTAGATAGAATAAACTACACAGTATATATAATCCAAAATAGAATAAACTACACACTATATATAATCATACATAGAATAAACTACACAGTATATATAATCCTAAATAGAATAAACTACACAGTATATATAATCCTAGATAGAATAAACTACACAGTATATATAATCCTAAATAGAATAAACTACAAAGTATATATAATCCTAAATAGAATAAACTACACAGTATATATAATCCTAAATAGAATAAACTACACAGTATATATAATCCTAAATAGAATAAACTACACAGTATATATAATCCTAAATAGAATAAACTACAGTATATATAATCCTAAATAGAATAAACTACACAGTATATATAATCCTAAATAGAATAAACTACACAGTATATATAAGCTAGATAGAATAAACTACACAGTATATATAATCCTAAATAGAATAAACTACACAGTATATATAATCCTAATAGAATAAAATACACAGTATATATAATCCTAGATAGAATAAACTACACAGTATATATAATCCTAGATAGAATAAACTACACAGTATATATAATCCTAGATAGAATAGATATAATCCTAGATAGAATAACTACACATATATCTAGATAGAATAAACTACACAGTATATATAATCCTAGATAGAATAAACTACACAGTATATAAAATCCTAAATAGAATAAACTACACAGTATATATAATCCTAAATAGAATAAACTACACAGTATATATAATCCTAAATAGAATAAACTACACAGTAATATAATCCTAAATAGAATAAACTACACAGTATATATAATCCTAAATCGAATAAACTACACAGTTTATATAATCCTAAATAGAATAAACTACACAGTATATATAATCCTAAATAGAATAAACTACACAGTATATATAATCCTAAATAGAATAAACTACACAGTATATATAATCCTAAATAGAATAAACTACACAGTATATATAATCCTAAATAGAATAAACTACACAGTATATATAATCCTAAATATAATAAACTACACAGTACATATAATCCTAAAAAGAATAAACTACACAGTATATATAATCCTAAATAGAATAAACTACACAGTATATATAATCCTAGATAGAATAAACTACACAGCATATATAATCCTAGATAGAATAAACTACACAGTATATATAATTCTAAATAGAATAAACTACACAGTATATATAATCCTAAATAGAATAAAATACACAGTATATATAATCCTAGATAGAATAAACTACACAGTATATATAATCCTAGATAGAATAAACTACACAGTATATATAATCCTAGATAGAATAAACTACACAGTATATATAATCCTAAATAGAATAAACTACACAGTATATATAATCCTAAATAGAATAAACTACACAGTATATATAATCCTAAATAGAATAAACTACACAGTATATATAATCCTAAATAGAATAAACTACACAGTATATATAATCCTAAATAGAATAAACTACACAGTATATATAATCCTAAATAGAATAAACTACACAGTATATACAATCCTAAATAGAATAACTACACAGTATATATAATCCTAAATAGAGTAAACTACACAGTATATATAATCCTAAATATATTAAACTACACAGTATATATAATCCTCAATAGAATAAACTACACAGTATATATAATCCTAGATAGAATAAACTACACAGTATATATAATCCCAAATAGAATAAACTACACAGTATATATAATCCTAAATAGAATAAATTACATAGTATATATAATCCTAGATAGAATAAACTACAGTATATATAATCCTAAATAGAAAAAACAACACAGTATATATAATCCTAAATAGAATAAACTACACAGTATATATAATGCTAAATAGAATAAACTACACAGTATATATAATCCTTGATAGAATAAACTACAGTATATATAATCCTAAATAGAATAAACTACACAGTATATATAATCCTAAATAGAATAAACTACACAGTATATATAATCCTAGATAGAATAAACAACACAGTATATATAATCCTAAATAGATTAAACTACACAGTATATATAATCCTAGATAGAATAAATTACACAGTATATATAATCCTAAATAGAATAAACTACACAGTATATATAATCCAAAATAGAATAAACTACACAGTATATATAATCCTAAATAGAATAAACTACACAGTATATATAATCCTAGATAGAATAAACTACACAGTATATATAATCCTAGATAGAATAAACTACACAGTATATATAATCCTAGATAGAATAAACTACACAGTATATATATAATCCTAAATAGAATAAACTACACAGTATATATAATCCTAAATAGAATAAACTACACAGTATATATAATCCTAGATAGAATAAACTACACAGTATATATAATCCTAAATAGAATAAACTACATAGTATATATAATCCTAGATAGAATAAACTACACAGTATATGTAATCCTAAATAGAATAAACTACACAGTATATATAATCCTAAATAAAATAAACTACACAGTATATATAATCCTAAATAGAATAAACTACACAGTATATATAATCCTAAATAAAATGAACTACACAGTATATATAATCCTAGATAGAATAAACTACACAGTATATATAATCCTAAAAAGAAAAAACTACACAGTATATATAATCCTAAATATAATAAACTACACAGTATATATAATCCTAAATAGAATAAACTACACAGTATATATAATCCTAAATAGAATAAACTACACAGTATATATAATCCTAGATAGAATAAACTACACAGTATATATATAATCCTAAATATAATAAACTACACGGTATATATAATCCTAAATAGAATAAACTACACAGTATATATAATCCTAGATACAATAAACTACAGTATATATAATCCTAAATAGAATAAACTACACAGTATATATAATCCTAAATAGAATAAACTACACAGTATATATAATCCTAAATAGAATTAACTACACAGTATATATAATCCTTGATAGAATAATCTACAGTTATATAATCCTAAATAGAATAAACTACACAGTATATATAATCTTAAATAGAATAAACTACACAGTATATATAATCCTAGATAGAATAAACTACACAGTATATGTAATCCTAAATAGAATAAACTACACAGCATATATAATCCTAAATAGAATAAACTACACAGTATATATAATCCTAAATAGAATAAACTACACAGTATATATAATCCTAGATATAATAAACTACACAGTATATATAATCCTAGATAGAATAAACTACACAGTATATATAATCCTAGATAGAATATACTACACAGTATATATAATCCTAAATAGAATAAACTACACAGTATATATAATCCTAGATAGAATAAACTACACAGTATATATAATCCTAGATAGAATAAACTACACAGTATATATAATTCTAAATAGAATAAACTACACAGTATATATAATCCTAGATAGAAAAAACTACACAGTATATATAATCCTAAATAGAATAAACTACACAGTATATATAATCCTAAATAGAATAAACTACACAGTATATATAATCCTAAATAGAATAAACTACTCAGTATATATAATCCTAAATAGAATGAACTACACAGTATATATAATCCTAGATAGAATAAACTACACAGTATATATAATCCTAAATAGAATAAACTACACAGTATATATAATCCTAGATTGAATATACTACACATAATATATAATCCTAGATATAATAAACTACACAGTATATATAATCCTAAATAGAATAAACTACACAGTATATATAATCCTAGATAGAATAAACTACACAGTATATATAATCCTAAATAGAATAAACTACACAGTATATATAATCCTAGATAGAATAAACTACACAGTATATATAATCCTAGATAGAATAAACTACACAGTATATATAATCCTAGATAGAATAAACTACACAGTATATATAATCCTAGATAGAATAAACTACACAGTATATATAATCCTAAATAGAATAAACTACAGTATATATAATCCTAAATAGAATAAACTACACAGTATATATAATCCTAAATAGAATAAACTACACAGTATATATAATCCTAAATAGAATAAACTACACAGTATATATAATCCCAAATATAATAAACTACACAGTATATATAATCCTACACAGAATAAACTACACAGTATATATAATCCTAAATAGAATAAACTACACATTATATATAATCCTAAATAGAATAAACTACACAGTATATATAATCCTAAATAGAATAAACTACACAGTACATATAATCCTAATAGAATAAACTACACAGTATATATAATCCTAAATAGAATAAACTACACAGTATATATAATTCTAAATATAATAAACTACACAGTATATATAATCCTAAATAGAATAAACTACAGTATATATAATCCTAAATAGAATACACTACACAGTATATATAATCCTAAATAGAATAAACTACACAGTATATATAATCCTAAATAGAATAAACTACACAGTATATATAATCCTAAATAGAATAAACTACACAGTATATATAATCCTAAATAGAATAAACTACACAGTATATATAATCCTAAATAGAATAAACTACACAGTATATATAATCCTAAATAGAATAAACTACACAGTATATATAATCCTAAATAGAATAAACTACACAGTATATATAATCCTAGATAGAATAAACTACACAGTATATTAATCCTAGATAGAATAAACTACACAGTATATATAATCCTAGATAGAATAAACTACAGTATATATAATCCAAAATAGAATAAACTACACAGTATATATAATCCTAAATAGAATAAACTACACAGTATATATAATCCTAGATAGAATAAACTACACAGTATATATAATCCTAAATAGAATAAACTACACAGTATATATAATCCTAGATAGAATACACTACACAGTATATATAATCCTAAATAGAATAAACTACACAGTATATATAATCCTAAATAGAATAAACTACAAAGTATATATAATCCTAAATAGAATAAACTACACAGTATATATAATCCTAAATAGAATAAACTACACAGTATATATAATCCTAGATAAAATAAACTACACAGTATATATAATCCTAAATAGAATAAACTACACAGTATATATAATCCTAGATAGAATAAACTACACAGTATATATAATCCTAGATAGAATAAACTACACAGTATATATAATCCTAGATAGAATAAACTACACAGTATATAATCCTAAATAGAATAAACTACACAGTATATATAATCCTAGATAGAATAAACTACACAGTATATATAATCCTAGATAGAATAAACTACACAGTATATATAATCCTAAATAGAATAAACTACACAGTATATATAATCCTAGATAGAATAAACTACACAGTATATAATCCTAAATAGAATAAACTACACAGTATATATAATCCTAAATAGAATAAACTACACAGTATATATAATCCTAGATAGAATAAACTATACAGTATATATAATCCTAGATAGAATAAACTACACAGTATATATAATCCTAGATAGAATAAAAGTACACAGTATATATAATCCTAAATAGAATAAACTACACAGTATATATAATCCTAGATAGAATAAACTACACAGTATATATAATCCTAGATAGAATAAACTACACAGTATATATAATCCTAAATAGAATAAACTACACAGTATATATAATCCTAGATAGAATAAACTACACAGTATATATAATCCTAGATAGAATAAACTACACAGTATATATAATCCTAAATAGAATAAACTACACAGTATATATAATCCTAGATAGAATAAACTACACAGTATATATAATCCTAGATAGAATAAACTACACAGTATATATAATCCTATATAGAATAAACTACACAGTATATATAATCCTAAATAGAATAAACTACACAGTATATATAATCCTAGATAGAATACACTACACAGTATATATAATCCTAAATAGAATAAACTACACAGTATATATAATCCTAAATAGAATAAACTACACAGTATATATAATCCTAGATAGAATACACTACACAGTATATATAATCCTAAATAGAATAAACTACACTGTATATATAATCCTAAATAGAATAAACTACACAGTATATATAATCCTAGATAGAATACACTACACAGTATATATAATCCTAGATAGAATAAACTACACAGTATATATCATCCTAAATAGAATAAACTACACAGTATATATAATCCTAGATAGAATAAACTACACAGTATATATAATCCTAAAAATAAACAAACAAGTCAAAGTTGAATCGTGGTTGACTTGTTTGTTTATATTTAGGAATATATGTACTGTGTAGTTTATTCTATTTGGACCTCGGTGACTTTTCCCACATTGTACACATTTAGTATATACTAAAGGATTTGTATTATTTCAACATTTAATTATCCCCTACGAGTTCATATTATACTTCGTAGTATACTTTATTTCAAGCGTTTTCATGTAAGCTTTACTTTGCTTTTATGCTGATGATGGCTTTTGTTTAAGCCGAAACGCATTCCACCAATAAAGATGTTCATCACAACGCTGGTTTTACTCTTTATATTGCGCCTCCGCTTCCCTCGTGATGAGAGTATTGCTTATATATATATATATATATTTTTTTTTTTACCAAAGTTGGAGTGTGGTTGTTTGTATTTCCAAGTTAGTAACTGTTATATATCAATGTAAATAGTTTTCTTCAATTGAGATTATTGTTATTCATATACATTCATTGTTAATAATTTTACAGTCAATATCAAATAATCATCAACAGCCTTCATGATCCATTGCAAACCATATCCTTATCCTCAAGGGCAACCACAGCCTCCTTACCTCTTCAGTCCTTTGCTGATTCAAAGGACTGAATTTGCTGGTTCAAATGACGTCATGCGCACCAGATCCGAAGAGTTGATGGAGAAATATCGCAAGATGATCCAGCACTACAAAAACAAGTCAAGGAATATCATCATCTCAGGCATTCTCCCCAAGATCGACGCACCTGACAAATTCTACGACAAGGCCTTCAGCACAAATAGCCGACTAAAACATTTGTGTCTGAGGGAAGAAGTTGAATTCATCAACCTCTGGGACAACTTCTACAACCAGCCTACTCTGTTCCGCAAGGATGGCAGTGCCCTTATTACCAAAAAGATATAAACAAGCTAGAACGAGTTCAACGTAGGGTTACCAAAATGATACCTAGCCTAAAGAACAAACCATACGAAGAGCGTCTTAGAGAATTAAATCTATTTCCTTTAACCCAGCGCAGATTAAGAGGCGACTTAATTCAAGTGTTCAAAATCATCAAAGGCATCGACAATATGAACTGTAGTAAGTACTTCACTATCGACCAATCTAATTACATGCGGGGAAACGGTTGCAAAATTATTGGTAAATCTTTTAACTCGCACGAATCTAAGAATTTCTTCTTCAATCGAGTTGTCAACTTGTGGAATGGGCTTCCCCGAAACGTTATAGACTGCATCACCGTTGATTCATTTAAACTCCGCCTAGACAAATATCTCGCATCAAACCCGCGACTGACTGCGTTTGTAAATGAATAACTTTATTTTATCCCCCCTCAGTTACTAACCCATCTGTCCCCTACTAACTTCCTAATCCTGCCACGGACATTAGTTCCAGGGCAGTAATTCCCTTTCCAATGTTCCCTTACCCACTCTAAACCACTGTTTGGACACTTGATCCTCAGTGTTTTGGAGGACAAGCAACCTAGAAGAGTCACTGGATCTGTTGTTGCTTGATTTCCTTTGTACTCCTTTGTACTCCTTTGTACTCCTTGCCAAGCTGAACCAAGCCTCGTGATGACTCATCACGGAGGCTTGGTTCAGCTGGTTTAGCGGGGGTATGTAATTAATGGAGTAGGCCTAGTGTTCACATTTCAGTGTACTTTGGAGTGCTTTTGCATATTAGTGTACTCTGTAATCATTGTAAAAATAATGACTATGGCTGATATGGTGATAGCAAACAAGTTACAGGTGTGTCTACAGACTGTACACGAGACACGTGTACACTATTGCAGCCAAGGGAAAGGAACTGTCAATAAACAGACGACAGAAGTTATTTTCCCGTGATAGGGAGGAGCTATGCGCTACCGCCACCTATTGCAGGGTTCCAGCTAAATCTGTTAAAATTGGTCAACTACTATTAACACGGCTGATTTTCCCAGCACGCCACTCTAGTGTATTCTTACTCTATGATTAAAATGCACAACACACAAATGGTAACAGAGACTACCTCAATCTGTTCACCAAACCAGCTGACCCAGGAGTGAGGTGTAGATTACACCCCATAGCCAAGGTATCACTGCCACACCTTATCATATCTCCTTTATAAAACATGTACTTCATAGTAGGGCAATATACACAGCCACTATAATAATTATTCAACACAGCAAAGACCTAACATCGCTTGCGAACGATTGCTGTCGAAGGGGAAATTCCTTTTAAATATACCCCCACAAATAAGGAGCTCACAGGCAATAAGAAACCCGGGTGGGCCGTGCCGGTACCAATCAACATGCAGTAGCCTATGAAGAGAAAACCACCATAATATTATGGGAGCCTATTATGTTTTACCAGGCCAATTATGATATAATATATGTTCTAGCTCTACCATTATAATACCAATAAGTGTCATATACCATACGATACCGAAATAAATAAATGAATAAATAAATAAAGCGCTAGAAGAAAAGAAAAACGTGGATGTCATTTACACCGATTTTGCTTAGGCATTTGATAAATGTGACCATGGTATAATAGCCCACAAACTCAAAGCAAAAGGTATAACGGGGAAAATCGGAAGGTGGATATACAATTTCCTAGTAAACCGAAAACAATCAGTAGCAGTAAACCAAGTAACATCTGAGCCTTTGGATGTCAAAAGCTCAGTGCCTCAAGGAACAGTGCTAGCGCCCCTTCTGTTCCTCATACTAATTTGCGACATAGATACCAACACTAGACACAGTACGGTGTCGTCGTTTGCTGATGACACAAAATTAAGCAAGATAGTAAACACACAAGAGGACACGGACCGACTGCAGGAAGACATGAATGTAGTGTTCCAGTGGACCAGGTAAAACAACATGCAATTCAATGAAGAAAAATTCCAATTAATACGGTACGGAGATAATAATGGCGTTAAAGAAATTACAAATTACTTAACAGAATCTAACTACATAATAGAACGGAAAGACAGTGTGAAAGACCTTGGGGTATTAATGTCTGAAAATATGGGTTTCAAAGTACATAACCAGGTCAAAGTTGCGGCTGCGAAACGTCTAACGGGTTGGATTCTACGTACATTTAAAACACGCGGTGAATTACCTATGATAACGCTCTTCAAATCTCTAGTGCTACCGTGGCTCGAATACTGTAGCATATTAACATCCCCATACAAAGCAGGTGAAATAAATGACGTAGAGAGTGTACAAAGAAATTTCACTTCACGTACAAGTTCGATAAAACATCTACACTATTGGGAGTGTTTAAGAGCACTGAATCTGTACTCGCTGGAACGTAGAAGAGAACGTTACCTAATAATATACACGTGGAAAATCGCAGAGGGTTTAGTACCAAACCTACATACTCCGATAGTCATGAAATTCAGTGATAGGAGAGGCTGGGAATGCGAAATCCCCCGGATGAATAACAGGGGTGCTATGGGCTCTCTGCGAGAGGGCTGGTTATCACACAGAGGCCCACATCTCTTCAACAAACTCCCACGGCGAGTAAGAGACATGAGGGACGTCTCGTTAGACAACTTCAAGAGAGCTCTCGATGTCGAACTGCAAAAAGTGCCAGACGAGCCCATCCTCGCGAGGGAGCGAGCTGTCGCTTCAAACAGTCTACTACACCAAAATTACCACTCATAACGAGGGGCGCCGCGCTCCTTGGTGCCGCTAGAAGAGTGGCGAACACATCAAAAGTATTAAAAGTAAGTAAGTAAACCACCAATACATTACATTATAGGCCAAATAAATGGGTTAAGGACGTACAATATATAACAGTGAAATACGTTGAGCTGGAACATAGCCAGACACAAGTGCACACACAAACATCCTATATAAAGTGTCCTGCAGCCCTGTATCTATTGGGAGGTGTTTGGTGTGAAATTAATTAATTACATTAATTATTTTGTATGTAATGTCATGATATAGGCACAGTCTGTTGCAAGACTTCAATGTCAGGGTTGAGCCAAATCTCCATCCCTATAATAATTCAGGTTATTATTAAACGATCTTGTAAAGCTTAAAAGGAATCTATAACGTGATTGTGTTTGTGTATTGTGCTAGATATTACACTGATTCACTTTTAAAGGTTGTGCACCTCCTTGATGACAGGGCTATTTCGTACCCAGGGACTTACCTGGACATTTGCCACGAATTGCTAGACCAAGCTGGCTAAACTCTTGCCATCTACTAATGGCACGGCGTGGGATCTAACTGCCGACCTATACAATCAGCAGTCAGATGCGCTACCAATCATGCCATTTGTCTAGGACATAAATAGTTTTCGATGCTATCCCGAAATTTATCGAACCTTTTCATGAATTATTTGCCTAATAATTACATTTTGGAGGTTTGTATTGTTGTTCGGTGGTTCACACTGGGCCAGGATATGTGTCTTAACCCCGAATTTTTTATCCACACTTAAGTGTTTCCCTAACCTTATATCGAACGTAGATAAAACAACTGAGTGTTAATTTATGATAAAAGGCTAAATATAATTCACTTTCAGAAAGATCAATATTTGTTGTGCTTATTTCGTTCATGAAGGCTTAGAGAAGCACTTTAAGTGTGGTTCTAAAATGCGGGGGTTAGAGTGTACCTCTTTGGTTGCTAGAGGCCCTTCCTAAGCTAAGGAGGGGAATAGTCTATAGGCTATTCAATAAAAATAGGCCATAAATCTTAACCCTAAACCTCTATAACTTAAGAAGGATAGACCAAATGGACTGTTAATTTCCACACATTCCCTGGCTGACTCTTCCCAAATGATAACAATATTAGCTCGATTACTCTACTCCTTTTGAGTTATACATGTTAGTGATCAAGAATTCTGGCCTACTTATAATGAACGGACTATAGTAGCCGAGATGAGTACACGTTGAACCATAGAGTACAGAAGGATAGAGTTGAAAGCGTGACGTGCACACGGTTATTTTGCCGCGCGTCCTAGGGATTTGGTGGCAGTACTGACTGTACTGTTGTAGGGCATACAACCAAAACACCTCAGTCGTTTTTCCTTATTAGATACTTCTTGATATTTGTGCGCCTGGCTTGTCTGCAGTGTTACCAAAGTTAAGGGAAATTCCGCAAAATGAGGGGGCAATAGATTAAAGAGGGAACGTCTTTAACCCGGCAGCTGCGGGGAGACTCTTAACCCGTTAAGTACCGTAGGATACAGTAATAAAAGTCCCCAGCAGTCCCAAGCACTGTGGCGAAAATGGCAGGAGAGACCACCTTTTCACCTCAAGAGATGAGACAAGACTAGATCTCTCACTTTTTTTTTTTTTTTTACAAGGCTTTAACAAAAACTAAAAAAAAATAAGCCTTGTACAGGCAGTTTCAAGACAAATACATTACTGACGAATATACTCGGGCCTGGGACTGGGGAGTTACTTATCTACTGACGAATATACTCGGGCCTGGGACTGTAAGGGTTAAGAGGTTTCTAAATACCCCTGATGGTAATAAAGGCTTTAAAGTATCCCTAATAGGCTCAGAAATTACGTCAAGAACGTGAGAGGGTTAAGATCCTAGGCCTAAAAAAAAAACTTTTAAAAGGCCCCAGTAGCACTTGAAACATTTTGTTTTTATTTTATTTTTATTTGTTTCCCCTCCATACCTCTTATCACTTCTCCACATCTGTCAAAGTCCCCTCCCCCCCATTCAATAATCACCTATTTTTCTCTTATTCCTGTAATTATCGGTTTATTTATGGCGCCAAAAATCCCCACCCGGTTCCAAGGTGGAAAGGGAGGGTGTGGAAGGAGGAGAGAGAGAGAGTAGTAGCCCTAACTACCTCCAGTCTCTCATCAGAGCTCGTGGAGGGAGGGTATACTCTTGCTCCCTGTCAACTTCATGAATGAACCGCTCTGCAATATTTCATGTTTGTCACCCCCTAAACACTATTCCCACTTGTTTTATTGTTGTAACATGTTACTATCTTCATATTAAACGTAAAATAGGCACATATGGATAAGTAATAATTATATTTATGGTAAATTAACGATTTTAGTGAGGAATTAATGTAAATACCTACGCACAGGGGTATGGTGTATACCACAAGGGCTGCGCAGCTGAGAGGTTAAGAGTGCTTTAATGTTGGTATAAACACTTGTAAATTATTTAAAATAAATTAGATATATAAAAACAAGAGGAAAATATTAGGAATACATATACAATATAAACAATACATACATATGATGTAAGCTGTATGACTACAAGCAACACAACAAGAATTACAATGTCATTTTGAATATATATTATTAGTTACATGTTATGTAGATGTTAATTTATAAAGTTACACTAAAACAGGACATTTCACGAAATACGTTCATAGTTTATACATATGACACCTAGGGATATTTTGGCCCCGCATGTTTGACGTTGGCAACTCCCCACTCTCCCAACAACAATGGTGGGGGTAGAAGAGAAGTGGCTGTGAACCTCCTCATAATGACGACAAATTCACGATGATCTGGCCTTTACAGTAGCCTCTACTTATGTCTATTTAACTCTGTCATGTCTATAGAGTCTCTGGATAGCGTATAATTGATTATTAATAGCGTTTTTAGTACAATGTAGGGATTATTACGAATGAATGGGGACCCTCCCATTTTCCTTTGCGACCGTGCTGCCATCTCTCGAACGTGCGGCTCGCTATTTTCAGCTTTGTAGCGTCCTTCTTTCCTCTCTATCGTTCTGTACTCTATGCGTTGAACTAAGAACCAGAAACATTGGAGTTCAAGTTTCTAGGCAAGCCAGGAAACGGGAGCTTTTTTGAGGTGATATCCATGTTTCACAATTCTATAACGTTCTACTGCATTCTGGCTTCATTGAAACATCAGGATTTACTCTCCCTGTAACTACCGACTCTCGACATACACATAAGTATATAAAACAATGGGAGTCTGCAGAAAGCCGATTGGCCCACACAAGGCACTCAAAATCTGCGACATGTGTTTGTTAATTTAATTAATCGAGTTTAGGAGTAAAGTTGGTTGGTGGAGAGAACATAATAATTGTGGCGTGAACAACTCTTTAATCAACATGTAGGTTGTTGCGTGCATTAAGAAGGTACTGCCATCTGGTGACAAATGAAACTTGTTCCTATTAATTTTAAGATTCACACCAGTGTACCCTGAATTTGTTTATCATCGTTCACGAGTTACCACATAGTAAAGTATAAAACCACAATAACATTATATTAACCTAACAAGGGCGCATGGGGGTAATTGGAAACGTCCCCCTGTGCTGACGTATTTGAGGTGTTTCCGTCACTAAAATATTCATTGTGCCATTAATAGCATTAATACTTATCCATATGCGCCTATTATAGGTTGATTATAAAGGTATTAACCTGAAACAACAATGAAACGAGTGAAAACAGCGTTTGGATGGTCAAAATCGGAGATATAGCCCGCGAGTTGTATAATGTATGGGTGAGGCAAGCTGCTTTCCCGCCAATTTCCCCCAAGGCCACTGAGACACAGTCGATCGATACTCTCTCTCTCTCTCTTGCATTCGCTTGCTATCAGTGATGACCACACCCTCCAACCGGATTTCTAATGTTAGCACAAAAATATATCTCAGAATAAGGGAATAACAGGGAAAATAGGTGATAACTGAAGGAGAGGAGGAAAGTGGGGATGGAGGGGAGGTAGAGGACTGAGATTTTGCATGGCCCAGGGGCAAAAAAACAAAAAAAAACAAAAAAAAAATCGATGTCAAAAGTTGATTTTTTTTTCACTCACTCTTAAGAGTCTCCCCGCAGTTCCCCGGTTAATATAACGTAAGAACAACAATCACTAATAGATACATAATGGTGTTGATTTTGGTTACCCAGGGTAGACGTCAACCCTGTAAAGTTATTAAAACTTGAACCTGGGACAAGTGTTATGAATAAATAACAACGTTTAACTTACTTGTAAGTTTACGTATAGTTTGAAGGTCAGTTTAAGAGTGTATTCTTTTGAAATAATATTGTTTAAAGTGCATAAGACCATTTACTTATTAATACTAAGCATTAACGTGTTATAGTGGTTAAATATAGCCAGCTCTCCACGGCATTAGTCCCAGGTTCATGTGTTGGCAACTGTACAAGAATACAGGGCCACCCTATATAACTAAACAATATAAGCCTTATAAAAACACAATAAGCGTTTCCATTTCAAGACATTCTTTCCAAATCATGTGGTCAATGGCTATAGACACGGGGCATAGAAGTTCGATGAGATCCTTCAAGAACATACCTTTGCTCATCCAAGCCATCCAAGATCAACAGGTAACAACAGTAAGGAGTTATGGATAGTCCTGGTGACCACCGGTAAGGATTTTGGGAGGTTGTGATGCCTCGTATCTACAGTAGCTAACAAACAAATTAGTTGGACAGAATATCAAACATGAGGGTGCCATTTAGATACTGACCAGGCTGTGGAGCATCAACATAGACCCAGTGTAGAGGGCCGCCCCAAGGTTGTGTGAGGCCGCAGAGTGACCCATGGGGCCCACACTGCCAAGCCGGGTCACGCTCAGAACTAGAGGATGGCTCGGTGGTCAGTTCAGGCAGCAGCTGGGGGTCAAGCTTCAAGTTCAGGTCAAGCCCAATGTCAAACATGGAGAGGTCAAAGCTGGGGTCGAGTTGAGAGGTCTGGGGTCGGTCGAGCTTGAAGTCTAAGCTGGGGTCAAGGTGAGGGCTGAGGTCAAGGGTCTGAGTGTTATCAGAGGAAGGGAGGGAAGTACAGGGATCTAGGGAGAAATGGAGGTCATCTAGCCACACTTCCTCCTCCTCCTCCTTCCTCTCTCCTCCCCTCACTCCCTCTGCTCCAAACACCACCTGAAACCCAACATAAATATATAATCATATAAGAAACAAATACATGATACAAAATATTATTTGTAGTATTTTGGAATTCGCGGAGGGATGTTCTCAGTCAACATTGTACGCGGTGTTTTGAGGAAAAGGACTAGAATAGGATCAAGATCGGTGATACACTTGACTATTCCACCTACTTCCACTTAAACGAAGTTATATCAATACAACAGGGGAGGTGTGGTGGAGTGGTCTTGCCACTGGACTGGTAATCCAATAGACCCGGGTTCGAATCCCGATATGTCAATGGGAAGATATTATTGGGATGAAATTTGTGCTGTTCCTGGTATCAGTGCATTACCACAAAGCCCACCAAAACGCCAAATAAATACCATCATTGTTCCCTGATTAAATAGCACTGTATAAATATTCCCATATTCAAAATATGTTACAGGGGTGCAATGCTTAGTGAAGTTAATAGCACAATAGGGGGCGTTCTGAGAGAGACGGTCTGAGTCTAGGAGGCGAGACAGTGAAGCATTGGAGCGAAGCAGCTTTAGAGATGGGGCTGCTTAGAGCCATGAGTGGGCAACTAAGTCCCATGCATCCTGCGAAGGCAAGATGGCAGAGGATGGTTGCAGATGAAAGTGCTTCACATGTCTCACTCCCTAGACTGGAACAAGACCTCACAGGCTTCACCGTTCAATGTGTAACGGTTGAATGTACAGGCTCTCAGCCTATGCCCGAGAGGGAGTAGTGAAAACAAATGATTGGCTGCAAACTTCTGAAATATTTTGTATCAAGGTGGCAATGGTATTGTCCTGGGATTTAATTTGAATATCCAAGTTCGAATCCCACTGGTAGGTTCTTAAAATGTTGAGAACGCTACTGTGCTTTGTAAAAACAAAAATCAGTTTAATGGACAGCCTTAACCCTTCTAGCATGGTTGACGTCTTTTTCATATGTCAAGGTATATTTTGTAGATTTATGCAAATTAGGAAGTTGTTGTGAGTGTTAAAAAGATAATTATAAAAGGCATTCCTACGTTGAATATTATCGTAATGAAGGAGCCAAGGGGGGATGGTTGGCATTTCTCCCCCCCCCCCCCCCCCCCCCCCCCCCCCTACACACACACACACGCACACATGCTTAACACATTATATTTGATATTTTAGGACGTGCGTTTGATTAGCTTGGCGATTTTAAGACTTTTTGCCCATTTCTATCTCGATATTAGGACCTTCCATTTAATTAAGGTTTCGATTTTTTCCTGGCGAGCGATAGCGAGCCTGTAATTTTAGGAAGAACCGGCAGGACATTTTTCTACCGAAAAATGTACACAATTGTCTCGAAGGGGGGGTCTAAGCGGTGTTTTTGTTTTAAGCTTGATGGAGGTCTAGGGAGGAAACTAGGCAAAACAATATATATATATATATATATGCAGTATATATACCGTACACATATTATGAAAGCAATGTCAATTAACACATTAGTATTATATCATTACATCCACAAACGTCCTTAACATCTAACACTTAACATTAACATTAACATTAACATTAACATCTAACACTTAACATTAACATTAACATCTAACACTTAACATTAACATTAACATTAACATTAACATCTAACACTTAACATTAACATTAACATTAACATTAACATTAACATCTAACACTTAACATTAACATTAACATTAACATTAACATCTAACACTCAACATTAACATTAACATTAACATTAACATCTAACACTTAACATTAACATTAACATCTAACACTTAACATTAACATTAACATTAACATCTAACACTTAACATTAACATTAACATTAACATTAACATTAACATCTAACACTTAACATTAACATTAACATTAACATTAACATCTAACACTTAACATTAACATTAACATTAACATTAACATTAACATCTAACACTTAACATTAACATTAACATTAACATTAGCATCTAACACTTAACATTAACATTAACATTAACATTAACATTAACACTTAACATTAACATTAACATCTAACACTTAACATTAACATTAACATCTAACACTTAACATGAACATTAACATTAACATTAACATCTAACACTTAACATTAACATTAACATTAACATTAACATTAACATTAATATCTAACACTTAACATTAACATTAACATTAACATCTAACACTTAACATTAACATTAACATCTAACACTTAACATTAACATGAACATCTAACACTTAACATTAACATTAACATTAACATCTAACACTTAACATTAACATTAACATTAACATTAACATTAACATCTAACACTTAACATTAACATTAACATTAACATCTAACACTTAACATTAACATTAACATTAACATTAACATTTAACATTAACATTAACATTAACATTAACTTCTAACACTTAACATTAACATTAACATTAACATCTAACACTTAACATTAACATTAACATCTAACACTTAACATTAACATTAACATTAACATTAACATCTAACACTTAACACTTAACATTAACATTAACATTAACATTAACATCTAACACTTAACATTAACATTAACATTAACATTAACATTAACATCTAACACTCCGTTGTCAACGCCTGCCCGGGATGTAACACAGCACCCCATACCATTAAACACATCATAGAAGACTGCATTTCACACAACCACTTACGCCACCAACACAATCTACACTCAATGAGAGCTCTGTGGGAAAGCCCGATCGTGGCCATGGCCTTCCTCAGGGACTCGGGGCTGTTCGGCCAGGCAGCTTAGGGAACAACAACAACAACATCTAATACACATACATATTAAAGTGTAGGGTTAATAAATTATGAATGATTGCAACTGCCGGGAATCGAACCCAGGACCCACAAACAGGACGACAGTGCTCTACCACTGGGCTGCCAAGAAGGTTTTAAATTTATCCCACATTCTTCGTACATATACCTTGTCGATATATGGGAACATATACTGAGTGTTAGACTAAACCCAACCTCACTATGGAAGTACTGAAACACGTGATTATATCCACGTGTTTCAGTACTTCCATTCGGCTATCATAGTGAGGTTGGGTTTAGTCTAACACTCAGTATATGTTCCTATATATCGACAAGGTATATGTACGAAGAGTGTGGGCTAAACTTATAACCTTCTTGGCAGCCCAGTGGTAGAGCACTGTCGTCCTGTTTGTGGGTCCCGGGTTCGATTCCCGGCAGTTGCAATCATTCATCATTTATTAACCCTACACTTTATTGTGTATGTATGTTAGATGTTAAGGACGTTTGTGGATGTAATGATATATATATATATATATATACTGTATATATATTCAAAAATCGACCGAAAAGTGAACCATCCCCCCTAAACTAATTAATCTAACCTGACCTTGAATGGCAGTGTTAATGGTGGTAAGGTGACACACTCGTCCAACCAGAGATTTCCCTTACTACCACATTGTCTCCAGAGTGTGGTGGTAGTAGTTGTGGTGGTTATGTTGGTGGTAGTAGTGTTGGTAGTCGTGGCATCATCTCCCCCCACCACCACCACCCGTTGGCCCACTGAGAGGCAGAAGTTGGTTCGTTGGAGCTTGTACCTGAGATTAATGCACATGTTAAATAAAGGCTCCATATATATATAAAACAACAGCAATAATAATAATAATAATAATAACAATAATCCACACACACGGTTAATAAATACAAATCATAGGTTCCTTGTCAATGTTAACAGACTCGCCGCCATAAATGTAATGAACAAGTCAACTTTGACCAGGTGAGCTAACAAGCCAAATTCCCCTGCACACCTTCTTTCCAAATCAACATCATACAAACTACGAATTTCCTATATCCGCCCCAAACAGTTATTTATTTGTCCACACCACAGCAAGCCATATCGAAACCCCGAGTAAATACTAACAACTATGAAATGTCCACCCAGTCACTACAATATCCGATCCATATTTTTAGTGCAACTCCTAACCTCAGGATAAATACAAAAAAATTAGCTCCATGCCCCTACTACCCCGAGAAAACAGCTCCTTAACCCCATCCCAAAAAGGATTACTACCTGCCCGAGCCCAAGGGAAGGTAGGCTAAACTAGGGATAAATATCTAGGCGAGTACCTCGTCTTAGGAAGGACGTGCTTAGCTAGATACCTCAGTTCGGATAGAGACTTCCGTACAGATTCGCCAGTTGATCTGTTAAACAGTTATAAACTCAGTGAAAATTTAGAGTAAACCAGTGTAAACTAGTGTAGCCCAGTGACCCCGAAGAAAGAAGAAGAAGAAACTTACCTGTTGTGTGTAACCTTCGCGACGAGCCCTATAGTGAAAGAAAGGACAACTGCAGCTGTGACCACTTGCTCTCCTGATTCTCTACCAGGCTCCTCTCTTTCTTCAAACTCCTCTAAGTGCTCTTTGTTTTGTCAAATTAAAGATGATTTCAACTAGGGTTAACTAAGATATGTTGAGGTTCACACTAACGTAATACTAAAGATTTTCCAGTCTTTCCTTATCCTAGTTCCCATATATATATATATATATATATATCACTTCGAATATAGGCTCCTATATTCTATATGGAGAGATATACATATGTTTATTTGGGAATAAAAACATGCACTATTACACGTAAACCTAGTGAACACTTATTCAGATCTTGTTTTTATGTAACACCATCTATTGGGTACGTAAGTCATAGATAAGTTGTTCACAGTGTGTGTTACGATTCAGTCTCTTAATTTGACTATTGTTATTTATCACGCTTCATGAAGTAGAATTCATTTTGTGTATTATTTGAGTTCCCTGAAAACTCTATTTATTCACGTCGCAAGAACTTACCCCTCGGCATTCATATTTGTGTTTATAAGTCAGGTTGGCATTATTCAGATGTGTTTTTATAGTTTCCTCATTTAATTGTCACATGGTCTGTATAAAACAAAAAAAAGCAAGCAAACTTGTAGTTACTGAATTATTAATTGACAGGTTGTAAATAATAGCACTACAGAACTAGTGCAATCGTATGAGGAGACTATTCATATTTGCATTACATCAATGATTATTGAGATCATAGTTAGCTGAATACAATTATTACAAAAATAGGCAATGTTGATTTATACCATTGCCTATTTTTGTAATAATTGTATTCAGCTAACTATGATCTCAATAATCATTGATGTAATGAAAATATGAATAGTCTCCTCATACGATTGCACTAGTTCTGTAGTGCTATTATTTACAACCTGTCAATTAATAATTCAGTCACTACAAGCTTGCTTGCTTTTTTTTTTTTTTATACAGACCATGTGACAATTAAATGAGGAAACTATAATAACACATCTGAATAATGCCAACCTGACTTATAAACACAAATATGAATGTAACCAGACGACGATGCTGTTGTTTCAGTGGAATAATGGCTCTTTGAGCAGTATGTATCGCCTTACTAGTGGTTGTCCCCTCACAGGATGGGGGGCGCTGCTCAATAAACTCGCCCCTCGGGGCAAAATCAAAAAATCAAATCTCGGCGAGGATTTTCAGTCACTCATACATGACTAATATATTTATTTAACCCCTTCATTAATTTATATTCAAAATTATTACGCTTTGAGTTCTTTGAGGTTAATCTCCTGTATAAGTTGAATTAACGTATTGTAATTCAGATATCAAACAGTGTTTTACTTTACATAACTTCAGTGCCGCGTGTATGCCCTCGCAGTAGCTATTAATCATCTTAGGCGGAAACTAGCCTCGCATTTCCCCGTGTTCTATCAGGACACTGTTTATTGTGTTTGAGACTCAACATCTCTGTGTATACTTATTTGTGGTTTCTGGTAGTAACATTGTGATTATTTATATGTACTATTAGTAACCTTATTTTCAATTTACTAGACCATTTCCATTCTAGTGTATTCTTATTACTTACATTTATTATTTATGTTGAATCGTAAGCCTTATCTATATACTGTATATGAGGACCGATTATAATTAATTATTTTCTGACTTATACATTGTACCCTAGCTGTTAAGGAATAACACTTGTGAAACTTTATCGTGTATTCTTTATTCATTGATTATTATTGTTGTGTAATTATAAGACTAAAGTTCGTTATCTCCCAGTGAGAGAGTTGTGATTGACGTAGTTTCCTAAGGTGGAAAACGTAATCACTATAAAGCACGCTGATTTATAACGTCGCATAACAATAATAATAATAATAATATTAAATAAATAATTATATTATCATTACTGTGTCAAATAAATGAGTATGCAGTAGGTGGCAGCATTCGAAAGCCTTACGTAATGTTCATCATACTCTCTTATCCAATGTTTTATTCTCATGAGTAACTATACCGTGTTTCTTTTCAGCTGACGATAAATTGAATCCCTCGATACGTGATGGCAAAATATGAAACTGATATATCTCTGCATCATATTAAGACCAAGTTTATATAATAAACACCATATACTGTACTTCACTAAAAAATCTTCAAAATATCTGAGAAATTTTGATGAGAACTTTGCAATATACCGTCAGTTGGAAAACTACAGAGTATAGTTATAATCTATATCGGTAAGTAATGTATTTGATAACCTAGATTTTTAGTAGCATGAAATAGTTTGTTTTTATCTGACCTGATTTTATAGTTCACCTGATTTGCCTACCATGTGTTATCTGTCGTACAAGGCCAAATATTAAGGGGGGTCACCTACTTTATTATCTCACCTTTTCTTTCTGTCTAATGGGTACATCACACAGTTAGGAGTGCGAGCTAGTGGGAGTCTAACAGGAGTCACTAGGAGTAACTAGAATCATTAGGAGTCATCGATTTTTACCACGAGCGAGTGGGAGTCTAAAAGAAGTTGCCAGGAGTCGCTAGAGTCACTAGGAGTCATCAATTTTCACCACAAATAGGCCAGCGAGTCCGAATTGTCCCCTACTCCTAGTGACTCTAGCTCGCACTCCTGACTGTGTGATGTACCCTTATGGCTTGTATCCATTCGGCCATATTCAGCCAACTGTTTTAAGACGTTTATCCCCATCAGAGTGTCGATTTCTTTCTGGCGAGCCATCATTGAATGGAAAAATACGGCTTCGTCGGAGACATTTTTCTATCGAAAAATGTACAAATTTAAGCTGCTGTCAAAAAAAACATTATTAATATGTTGGGTCGCTACCATTCGCCAGGAAAATATCGACACCTGAATGGGGATGAACGTCTTAAAACAGTAGGCTGAATGGGGCCGAATAGATACAACCAAGAGAGAGAGGGAGAGAGAGAGAAAATAAACGAGGTGGATGCCCTTAAGGACACGGAGAGGTTATGAAGAAGGTATAAACAATCATTGGGTATATTGCTGGTGATATACCTCTCTATCCTTGTATAATATGGCTTTATTATAACCAGTATACTTTTAGAAGGTATAAACAATCATTGGGTATATTGCTGGTGATATACCTCTCTATCCTTGTATAATATGGCTTTATTATAACCAGTATACTTTTAGAAGGTATAAACAATCATTGGGTATATTGCTGGTGATATACCTCTCTATCCTTGTATAATATGGCTTTATTATAACCAGTATACTTTTAGAAGGTATAAACAATCATTGGGTATATTGCTGGTGATATACCTCTCTATCCTTGTATAATATGGCTTTATTATAACCAGTATACTTTTAGAAGGTATAAACAATCATTGGGTATATTGCTGGTGATATACCTCTCTATCCTTGTATAATATGGCTTTATTATAACCAGTATACTTTTAGAAGGTATAAACAATCATTGGGTATATTGCTGGTGATATACCTCTCTATCCTTGTATAATATGGCTTTATTATAACCAGTATACTTTTAGAAGGTATAAACAATCATTGGGTATATTGCTGGTGATATACCTCTCTATCCTTGTATAAGATGGCTTTATTATAACCAGTATACTTTTAGAAGGTATAAACAATCATTGGGTATATTGCTGGTGATATACCTCTCTATCCTTGTATAAGATGGCTTTATTATAACCAGTATACTTTTAGAAGGTATAAACAATCATTGGGTATATTGCTGGTGATATACCTCTCTATCCTTGTATAAGATGGCTTTATTATAACCAGTATACTTTTAGAAGGTATAAACAATCATTGGGTATATTGCTGGTGATATACCTCTCTATCCTTGTATAATATGGCTTTATTATAACCAGTATACTTTTAGAAGGTATAAACAATCATTGGGTATATTGCTGGTGATATACCTCTCTATCCTTGTATAATATGGCTTTATTATAACCAGTATACTTTTAGAAGGTATAAACAATCATTGGGTATATTGCTGGTGATATACCTCTCTATCCTTGTATAATATGGCTTTATTATAACCAGTATACTTTTAGAAGGTATAAACAATCATTGGGTATATTGCTGGTGATATACCTCTCTATCCTTGTATAATATGGCTTTATTATAACCAGTATACTTTTAGAAGGTATAAACAATCATTGGGTATATTGCTGGTGATATACCTCTCTATCCTTGTATAAGATGGCTTTATTATAACCAGTATACTTTTAGAAGGTATAAACAATCATTGGGTATATTGCTGGTGATATACCTCTCTATCCTTGTATAAGATGGCTTTATTATAACCAGTATACTTTTAGAAGGTATAAACAATCATTGGGTATATTGCTGGTGATATACCTCTCTATCCTTGTATAAGATGGCTTTATTATAACCAGTATACTTTTAGAAGGTATAAACAATCATTGGGTATATTGCTGGTGATATACCTCTCTATCCTTGTATAAGATGGCTTTATTATAACCAGTATACTTTTAGAAGGTATAAACAATCATTGGGTATATTGCTGGTGATATACCTCTCTATCCTTGTATAAGATGGCTTTATTATAACCAGTATACTTTTAGAAGGTATAAACAATCATTGGGTATATTGCTGGTGATATACCTCTCTATCCTTGTATAAGATGGCTTTATTATAACCAGTATACTTTTAGAAGGTATAAACAATCATTGGGTATATTGCTGGTGATATACCTCTCTATCCTTGTATAAGATGGCTTTATTATAACCAGTATACTTTTAGAAGGTATAAACAATCATTGGGTATATTGCTGGTGATATACCTCTCTATCCTTGTATAATATGGCTTTATTATAACCAGTATACTTTTAGAAGGTATAAACAATCATTGGGTATATTGCTGGTGATATACCTCTCTATCCTTGTATAATATGGCTTTATTATAACCAGTATACTTTTAGAAGGTATAAACAATCATTGGGTATATTGCTGGTGATATACCTCTCTATCCTTGTATAAGATGGCTTTATTATAACCAGTATACTTTTAGAAGGTATAAACAATCATTGGGTATATTGCTGGTGATATACCTCTCTATCCTTGTATAAGATGGCTTTATTATAACCAGTATACTTTTAGAAGGTATAAACAATCATTGGGTATATTGCTGGTGATATACCTCTCTATCCTTGTATAAGATGGCTTTATTATAACCAGTATACTTTTAAATGGCTAGATTATTATGGACCGTTTATTTACCCTTTTCATACCGATAACGTTTGACATATTACCTTGAATTATAGCTTACATAGAAAATAGCCTAACATAAGTCCGTTGTTATATCACTACCAGCTGTTAACGTGCACCTAGAAAGTTGTCTATGGTGAATTGGTGGTTGTACAGATAACCCATAATAGTGCCTCATCACTCGACGGTTCTTATACTTTACCAGTACACTATACCTGTTTGTCATACTAACTATCTTTAAGGGACCCCACCTCACTTTTTTTCTCTTGCTCTCCCTCACTCTTTGGCTTGTATCCATTCGGCCCCATTCAGCCTACTGTTTTAAGACGTGTACCCCCATCCAAGTGTCAATATTTTCCTGGCGAGCGGTAGCGAGCCAGCATATATATATTTTTTTGTTTTGACAGCAAACTAATTTTTTAAATTTTTCGATAGACAAATGTCTCCGACGAAGCCGGATTTCTTTATACAATGCTGGCTCGCTATCGCTCGCCAGGAATAAAAAGACACCTGGATGGGGATAAACGTCTTAAAACAGTTGACTGAATGAGGCCGAATGGATACAAGCCAAGTAAAGAGAAAAAAGGAGAGAAAGATTAAACAAAGAGCCGGTGATCCCCCTTAAGAACCTATTTAAATCAGTATGGAGCACAAATGAGACATTTCAGTGCTCTGTTATAATCCAGATAATTTAGAACTAGGCATTAAATGTTAGAAGATTGAAATGGGTGTAATTGTTTAATGTTGACAACACATCACCAAACTGCTGCTATTATACCTTGGAAATATTGGTAATGATGGTATTATAGTAGTAGTGTTTTTGTACATATGCACATATTGTGATAGTGAGCGTAATAGTAGTAGTAATGCTAGTGGTAATAGTGGCCAAGACACTATATATACACACACACACACATACACATAATATTTGTGTTGAATATATACGGAGACCGTGGTAGTGGAGGAAATAGGTTACTCCACACACACTGACGGATCTTTGGAACCAATATCCGCCTTAATACAGAGGCTGGACGTGGGGGTAGGTGTGCGGTCTGTAGGTGTAGGTGTGAACCAATATCCGCCTTAATACAGAGGCTGGACGTGGGGGTAGGTGTGCGGTCTGTAGGTGTAGGTGTGAACCAATATCCGTCTTAATACAGAGGCTGGACGTGGGGGTAGGTGTGCGGTCTGTAGGTGTAGGTGTGAATCAATATCCGCCTTAATACAGAGGCTGGACGAGGGGGTAGGTGTGCGGTCTGTAGGTGTAGGTGTGAACCAATATCCGCCTTAATACAGAGGCTGGACGTGGGGGTAGGTGTGCGGTCTGTAGGTGTAGGTGTGAACCAATATCCCCCTTAATACAGAGGCTGGACGTGGGGGTAGGTGTGCGGTCTGTAGGTGTAGGTGTGAACCAATATCCGCCTTAATACAGAGGCTGGACGTGGGGGTAGGTGTGCGGTCTGTAGGTGTAGGTGTGAACCAATATCCGCCTTAATACAGAGGCTGGACGTGGGGGTAGGTGTGCGGTCTGTAGGTGTAGGTGTGAATCAATATCCGCCTTAATACAGAGGCTGGACGAGGGGGTAGGTGTGCGGTCTGTAGGTGTAGGTGTGAACCAATATCCGCCTTAATACAGAGGCTGGACGTGGGGGTAGGTGTGCGGTCTGTAGGTGTAGGTGTGAACCAATATCCCCCTTAATACAGAGGCTGGACGTGGGGGTAGGTGTGCGGTCTGTATTATTATTATTATTATTATATGAGATGCCGAAGTCTCCAACCAGGGTGCAGAAACACCATCAAGATCAATCCACACAAAACACCCGGAGGCACTGGAGAGAGACTACGGTAACTTAGGATTTTTTTTTTTTTTTTACTGTATACTGTATACATAATTTATACATATATGTATACATATACACATATATGTATACATATACACATATATGTATACATATACACATATATGTATACATATACACATATTAAACACAGATAACATATTATGCAGTGGAGGATATCAAGTATAAATATAACACAATCAAATAGAATAAATTAAGTTTAAAAATTAGAATTAATGCTGCAAAAAAGCATTAACTCTAGACTTTAAAATGGAGATATTAGCTGAATTGACTAGCTCATTTGGCAACTTATTCCACAAGTCAACCATGGCCGGCACAAAACACCGTGAAAACTGTGTAGTAGAAAAATTAACACGGCTCATGGCAAGATCATTAAGATTGCTTGTGAATCTAGTTGCACGAGCTCGGACATAGGGCCCAGGCAGAACCCCATGTAAGGGATGCTGAGGGTTGTTAAAAACTTTAAATAACATACTAAGGGCACCAACTTTACGTCGATGACACAGATCAAGAGACAAATGAGGTAGAATAAAACTGATGGAATTTAACGACCTGTCAAGCAACTTGAGATGGCAGTCAGCTGCTGACAACCAGACAGGTGAGCAGTACTCGAAATGTGGCAAAATAAAAGCATAAAAAGACTTGATAACTGTGGCGTCACAAGCAAATGTTTTATAAACCTTGCGAAGCAGACCAATTTTTTGGGAAATGGAAGAGGAGAAAGAACGAATATGCTTTTCAAAAGTAAGTTTGGGATCAAGAGTAACTCCTAACAATCTCAGAGTATCCACATTCTCAATTTGCTCGCCAGAAACTTGTAGATAAGGATGGGGAGGATCCAAGGTACGAGATCTGCTGATGATAATGGAGTGTGTTTTACTAGCATTAAGTTTCATGCCCCAAAGTTCACACCATGATGTAATTTTGGCTAAATCCCTATTCAGAGCAGTAGCAATTATGTGTCGATCTATTGGTGATGGAATTGACTCATATAAAGTTGTATCATCAGCATAGGAGATTAGTTTATTTTCAAGCTCGGAACACAGGTCAGCAGTAAAAATAATAAAAAGCAAAGGCCCAAGGACACTGCCTTGTGGAACACCAGAAACAACAGTAACAGAAGGGGAATGACACCCATCAATGACCACAGACTGAGATCTTTTCGTCAAAAAATCTTCAAAGATCCTTAAAAAATTGCCACCAATACCAATGAGCTGTAACTTAAACAGAAGTGCTTTATGGTTGACTAAATCAAAAGCAGAACTAAAGTCAATAGCCACGACACGAGACTCATGTCCCTGGTCCAATGAAGATTGCAAGTCATGGGTGAGTGTCAGAAGCGCATCACATGTACCCAGTCCCTTACGAAAACCAAACTGTGAGTTTGGTATCAAATTATGACTATTACAATAAGAGGAAAGGCGTCTGGACAAAAGCCTCTCATAGAGCTTGGATAGGATAGGTGTAATGGCGATAGGGCGATAGTCATTAGGAGATGATGAGGCAGTATTTCCCTTTGGAATAGTAGTGATAATAGCCTTACGCCATCAAAGAGGAAAACTACCTGATTTCAAAAGCAACCTAAACACCACAGCCAATTTAGGTGCCAAGACCACTGCAACCTTTTTAAAAAAGAGAGGGAAAAACCCATCCGGGTCTGTGCCACCATAGGTATCAAGATCCAGCAAGTACCTTTTCAGTTCAGCTGATTTGAATGCCATTGAATTGAGGTTGGGTCTAGGGAAACATGTCAATGGCAAAGACAATTCCTGATTACTCTGCTTATTAATACAAATATTAGATAGAATATTGGCCTTCAATAATGGATCAAAAGAGATGGAGCCATCAGAATCACAAAGAGGAGGCATGGAGGAATCTATTCCAAATAAAGAGGTAGGAGTAGGTGTGAACCAATATCCGCCTTAATACAGAGGCTGGACGTGGGGGTAGGTGTGCGGTCTGTAGGAGTAGGTGTGAACCAATATCCTCCTTAATACGGAGGCTGGACGTGGGGGTAGGTGTGCGGTCTGTAGGTGTAGGTGTGAACCAATATCCGCCTTAATACAGAGGCTGGACGTGGGGGTAGGTGTGCGGTCTGTAGGTGTAGGTGTGAACCAATATCCGCCTTAATACAGAGGCTGGACGTGGGGGTAGGTGTGCGGTCTGTAGGTGTAGGTGTGAACCAATATCCGCCTTAATACAGAGGCTGGACATGGGGGTAGGTGTGCGGTCTGTTGGTGTAGGTGTGAACCAATATCCGCCTTAATACAGAGGCTGGACGTGGGGGTAGGTGTGCGGTCTGTAGGTGTAGGTGTGAACCAATATCCGCTTTAATACAGAGGCTGGACGTGGGGGTAGGTGTGAACCAATATCCGTCTTAATACAGAGGCTGGACGTGGGGGTAGGTGTGCAGTCTGTAGGTGTAGGTGTGAACCAATATCCGCCTTAATACAGAGGCTGGACGTGGGGGTAGGTGTGCGGTCTGTAGGTGTAGGTGTGAACCAATATCCGCCTTAATACAGAGGCTGGACGTGGGGGTAGGTGTGCGGTCTGTAGGTGTAGGTGTGAACCAATATCCGCCTTAATACAGAGGCTGGACGTTGTGGTAGGTGTGCGGTCTGTAGGTGTAGGTGTGAACCAATATCCGCCTTAATACAGACGCTGGACGTGGGGGTAGGTGTGCGGTCTGTAGATGTAGGTGTGAACCAATATCCGCCTTAATACAGAGGCTGGATGTGGGGGTAGGTGTGCGGTCTGTAGATGTAGGTGTGAACCAATATCCGCCTTAATACAGAGGCTGGATGTGGGGGTAGGTGTGCGGTCTGTAGGTGTAGGTGTGAACCAATATCCGCCTTAATACAGAGGCTGGATTTGGGGGTAGGTGTGTGGTCTGTAGGTCTAGGTGTGAACCAATATCCACCTTAATACAGAGGCTGGACGTGGGGGTTAGTGTGCGGTCTGTAGGTGAAGGTGTGAACCAATATCCGCCTTAATACAGAGGCTGGACGTGGGGGTAGGTGTGCGGTCTGTAGGTGTAGGTGTGAACCAATATCCGCCTTAATACAGAGGCTGGATGTGGGGGTAGGTGTGCGGTCTGTAGGTGTAGGTGTGAACCAATATCCGCCTTAATTAATACAGAGGCTGGACGTGGGGGTAGGTGTGCGGTCTGTAGGAGTAGGTGTGAACCAATATCCGCTATTAACCCTTTGGCGCACGATGACTCGTTCAGAGTTATTAGGTATTTTTTCCTAGGCGCACGATGACTCTTTAAGAGTCATTAAACTTAAAAAGTATTCGCCAAAAATATAGTTTTCGTCTAACACGCGTCATATTTGGCACAGATATTAAGTATTAAGTATAGTTCAATGGGTACAATTGGCAACTCCCTCAGTTTAACGGTTTACTCACAGTTGGCTGGGAAGGGAGCAGAGTAAAGCTCAGTCTGTTTTTCGATACTTTCACGTTTATTCGTGTATCTCAGTAACTATTTGTTTTTTTGTAATTCTGAAGTTACCAGTGGAATCCTCCTTACATTCCGCTTCCATATATGTATGCAAATCAAAAATTGTGTGGGCAAATGTTTGAGCTAGTGCGAGTTGGAAATAAGGTATTTTTTCTTTTTTTTACAATTCTTATTTCAGAGTGCCCCAATGTGGTTGTTTTGTATTTATTCTATGTTTTTATTTGCTTATCTTCAAGTTAAATCAATAACGAAGCCGATTGTACCTCATTAATCCAAATACAAGGATTTTTTGGTGGATTAAAACGTCACAGAAACAAATTATCGCCGGGCACAAAACTGGCTCTGAGTGAGCTGAGATATATTTTGGGATTGGGAAAAACTTTAATTGGAAACTATAGGTGCGCCAAAGGGCCGCCTCAATACAGAGGCTGGACGTGGGGGTAGGTGTGGCGTCTGTAGGTGTAGGTGTGAACCAATATCCGCCTTAATACAGAGGCTGGACGTGGGGGTAGGTGTGCGGTCTGTAGGTGTAGGTGTGAACCAATATCCGCCTTAATACAGAGGCTGGACGTGGGGGTAGGTGTGTGGTCTGTAGGTGTAGGTGTGAACCAATATCCGCCTTAATACAGAGGCTGGACGTGGGGATAGGTGTGCGGTCTGTAGGTGTAGGTGTGAACCAATATCCGCCTTAATACAGAGGCTGGACGTGGGTAGGTGTGCGGTCTGTAAGTGTAGGTGTGAACCAATATCCGCCTTAATACAGAGGCTGGACGTGGGTAGGTGTGCGGTCTGTAGGTGTAGGTGTGAACCAATATCCGCCTTAATACAGACGCTGGACGTGGGGGTAGGTGTGCGGTCTGTAGGTGTAGGTGTGAACCAATATCCTCCTTAATACAGAAGCTGGACATAGGGCTAGGTGTGCGGTCTGTAGGTGTAGGTGTGAACCAATATCCGCCTTAATACAGAGGCTGGACGTGGGGGTAGGTGTGCAATCTGTAGGTGTAGGTGTGAACCAATATCCGCCTTAATACAGAGGCTGGACGTGGGGGTAGGTGTGCGGTCTGTAGGTGTAGGTGTGAACCAATATCCGCCTTAATTAATACAGAGGCTGGACGTGGGGGTAGGTGTGCGGTCTGTAGGAGTAGGTGTGAACCAATATCCGCTATTAACCCTTTGGCGCACGATGACTCGTTCAGAGTTATTAGGTATTTCTTCCTAGGCGCACTATGACTCTTTAAGAGTCATTAAACTTAAAAAGTATTCGCCAAAAATTTAGTTTTCGTCTGACACGCGTCATATTTGGCACAGATATTAAGTATTAAGTCTAGTTCAATGGGTACAATTGGCAACTCCCTCAGTTTAACGGTTTACTCACAGCTGGCTGGGAAAGGAGCAGAGTAAAGCTCAGTCTGTTTTTTGATACTTTCACGTTTATTCGTGTATCTCAGTAACTATTTGGTTTTTTGTAATTCTGAAGTTACCAGTGGAATCCTCATTACATTCCGCTTCCATAAGTTTATGCAAATAAAAAATTGTGTGGGCAAACGTTTGAGCTAGTGCGAGTTGGATATAATTTTTTTTTTTTTTTTTTTACAATTCTTATTTCAGAGTGCCCCAATGTGGTTGTTTTCTATTTATTCTATGTTTTTATTTGCTTATCTTCAAGTTCAATCAATAACGAAGCCGATGGTATCTCATTAATCCAAATACAAGGATTTTTTGGTGGATTAAAACGTCCCAGAAACAAATTATCGCCAGGCACAAAACTGGCTCTGAGTGAGCTGAGATATATTTTGTGATTGGGAAAAACTTTGATTGGAACTATAGGTTCGCCAAAGGGCCGCCTTAATACAGAGGCTGGACGTGGGTAGGTGTGCGGTCTGTAGGTGTAGGTGTGAACCAATATCCGCCTTAATACAGAGGCTGGACGTGGGGGTAGGTGTGCGGTCTGTAGTTGTAGGTGTGAACCAATATCCGCCTTAATACAGAGGCTGGACGTGGGTAGGTGTGCGGTCTGTAGGTGTAGGTGTGAACCAATATCCGCCTTAATACAGAGGCTGGACGTGGGGGTAGGTGTGCGGTCTGTAGTTGTAGGTGTGAACCAATATCCGCCTTAATACAGAGGCTGGACGTGGGGGTAGGTGTGCGGTCTGTAGGTGTAGGTGTGAACCAATATCCGCCTTAATACAGAGGCTGGACGTGGGGGTAGGTGTGCGGTCTGTAGGTGTAGGTGTGAACCAATATCCGCCTTAATACAGAGGCTGCACGTGGGGGTAGGTGTGCGGTCTGTAGGTGTAGGTGTGAACCAATATCCGCCTCAATACAGAGGCTGGACGTGGGGGTAGGTGTGCGGTCTGTAGGTGTAGGTGTGAACCAATATCCGCCTTGATACAGAGGCTGGACGTGGGGGTAGGTGTGCGGTCTGTAGGTGTAGGTGTGAACCAATATCCGCCTTAATACAGAGGCTGGACGTGGGTAGGTGTGCGGTCTGTAGGTGTAGGTGTGAACCAATATCCGCCTTAATACAGAGGCTGGACGTGGGTAGGTGTGCGGTCTGTAGGTGTAGGTGTGAACCAATATCCGCCTTAATACAGAGGCTGGACGTGGGGGTAGGTGTGCGGTCTGTAGGTGTAGGTGTGAATCAATATCCGCCTTAATACTGAGGCTGGACGTGGGGGTAGGTGTGCGGTCTGTAGGTGTAGGTGTGAACCAATATCCGCCTTAATACAGAGGCTGGACGTGGGGGAAGGTGTGCGGTCTGTAGGTGTAGGTGTGAACCAATATCCGCCTTAATACAGAGGCTGGACGTGGGGGTAGGTGTGCGGTCTGTAGGTGTAGGTGTGAACCAATATCCGCCTTAATACAAAGGCTGGACGTGGGGGTAGGTGTGCGGTCTGTAGGTGTAGGTGTGAACCAATATCCGCCTTAATACAGAGGCTGGACGTGGGGGTAGGTGTGAACCAATATCCGCCTTAATACAGAGGCTGGACGTGGGGGTAGGTGTGCGGTCTGTAGGTGTAGGTGTGAACCAATATCCGCCTTAATACAGAGGCTGGACGTGGGGGTAGGTGTGCGGTCTGTAGGTGTAGGTGTGAACCAATATCCGCCTTAATACAGAGGCTGGACGTGGGGGTAGGTGTGTGGTCTGTAGGTGTAGGTGTGAGCCAATATCCGTCTTAATACAGAGGCTGGACGTGGGGGTAGGTGTGCGGTCTGTAGGAGTAGGTGTGAACCATTATCCGCCTTAATACAGAGGCTGGATGTGGGGGTAGGTGTGCGGTCTGTAGGTGTAGGTGTGAACCAATATCCGCCTTAATACAGAGGCTGGACGTGGGGGTAGGTGTGCGGTCTGTAGGTATAGGTGTGAACCAATATCCGCCTTAATACAGAGGCTGGATGTGGGGGTAGGTGTGCGGTCTGTAGGTGTAGGTGTGAACCAATATCCGCCTTAATACAGAGGCTGGACGTGGGGGTAGGTGTAGGTGTGAATGAGTGTATCTACTGTATGTATGTGTGTGTGTGTGTGTGTATGTGCATCTGTATGTGGGTGTAAGTAAGAGTATGTATATATGTATGCATTTATGTACGTAATCTACTTCTAGACTTTATTCCATTTGCGAGGGGTTTGCCAATGTTAGAGGGGTGAAATATTTTGTATTAACTTTCTATATCATAGAGGTCCCTCCTAAGCTGACACGTATGGATATATATATATATATATATATATATATATATATATATATATATATATATATATATATGTGTGTGTGTGTGTGTGTTTGATAAGGTTTAGAGTCATGTTGCCGATACCAAATGCTACGAAGAAGTCCCAAAAACATGTATTTGAAAATATTGACGATAGAAAATCGCCAGAAAACCGTTTGTATGCATCCGCCTTCATATTATTTAGGGGGGTGACATGTTTTTTTTATCTTTCTTGGTTGTATCCATTAGGCCCCATTTAGCTTACTGTTTTAAGACCTATATTCCCATCCAGGAGTCGATTTTTTTCCTAGCGACCAAAAGCGAGCCAGCTTCTTATGGAGAAATGCGGCTTCACCGGACACATTTTTCTATCGAAAAATTTACAAATTTAGCCAGCTGTCTAACTCATTATCCAAAATATGATGGCTCGCTATCGCTCGCCGGGTATAAATCGACACCTGGATAGGGATAAACGTCTTAAAACAGTAGGCTGAATGGGGCAAAATGGATACAACCCAGAGAGAGAAACAAAGCGGGTCATTCCCCTTAACTACATGGTACGGTAGTCCAACATCGCCAGTACTCCACAGCAGTTCTTGACTTGGAAACTATTAACTCTTGCAGTATTATGACACCGTGTTCACTTTATATTTGGCTAAGATCTTATTTAGCTTAAGTAGGACCTCTAAGAATCAAAGGGGTATAATTTCAATAATAACCATCTGACTCCAATTTACCCTTTCTAGGCATAATATTATTGCTGAAATGACAGGGTTGGTGAAAGAGAATACAAAAGCCAGTTGCAGAATTGCTAGCCTGCAACTGGATAACCAGAAGAAACCAGGAGCACGGAAACAACGGAGAGCCACGAAAATACAGGAGTCACCCCTTCCTTCCAGAGCTTCTCAGGTTCTATGGGATCAGACAACATTCACGAGTATGGGAAATTCCAGCAGCCAATCACAGTCCTGGTTTCAAACCGTACCAGCCAACCACAAGACAGCATTTCCTCCATCCCCGGATCTTCAATATGACGAAAGCATGTTTATGCAAATTAAACATCAGCGACCAGAAGCCTACATGTATAAATGGACCTGAGCAGGAGTATCAGTTATGACAGACCTGGAGACCAGGAAAAGAACCACTAACCCGGGAACTGCGGGAAGACTCTTAAGAGTTCCCCCGGCGGACTGCGGGAAGACTCTTAACCCGTCCAGCCCCAGCGACGCGTCTGGCGCGTCGCCTATGTATGTAACGCACAGCCCCAGCGACGCGTCTGACGAGTCACCCTAATTGCTCCGACCGTAACCTCAGGTGTAGCCACTCGAGAGGGCTCAGATTTGTATGGGAACTGTGTACGTATCCCACGCAACCGTGCCGATGGTTGAAAACTCTCAAAGTCCACGTGCGTGCGCGTGAGCGCGCAATAACCTGTTTTTTTGGGGAAATTGCCTTCAATTTTTTACTCTTGTAAAATACGTTTTCGGGGGCTCTGTAGGACAATTTTTTAAGCTTTTTGAGCGTTTTTTCGTGGTTTTTCCTTCATTCCTAACCCATTCGCTATTGTTTCTGGAATAAAACAATTTTTTGAAAACGGGCCGGGTTCTGGTGAACAAAAAATAAAAAACTAGGCGGGGCTCCACGGGTTAAGAGTCAGAGAAAAAAAAATCAACTTTAAACATCGAAAACAACAAGTTATTTTTATTTTTTTATTTTTTTTTGGCCCCTGGGCCATGCAAAATATCACTCCTCTACCTCCCCTCCTTCCCCACTTTCCTCCCCTCCTTCAGTTATCACCTATTTTCCCTGTTATTCCCTTATTCTGAGGTATATTTTCGTGCTAACAGTAGCGAGTTGCAAGCAGGGCATTGTCATCACTTTAGCAAGCGAGTGCAAGAGAGAGAGTATCGATCGACAGTGTCTCTCCAGCCTTGGGGGAAATTGGCGGGAAAGGAGGTTGCCTCACCCATACATTATGTAACTCCCGCCTTTTATCGCCGATTTTGACCATCCAAACGCTGTTTTCACTTGTTTTATTGTTGTAACAGGTTAATACCTTTATAATCAACCTATAATAGGCACATATGGATAAGTATTAATGCTATTTATGGTACAATGAATATTTTAGTGATGGAAACAGCTCAAATACATGTGCACAGGCAGAGGTGTCTAATTACCCCCATGCGCACTTCAGAGGCTAATAGGCAAGCAATAACCAAGTTTGCCTAGGAGTTAGGAGTCAGATATCACCTCAAAGAATTAGTGGAAATGTATGCAAACATCCACTGCGGTACTGTACTAAACCCTGAAAAGGAACAGGACAGCCATCCACGGTGGGAGCTTGTACCGACCTAACCCTGCCGGAGCGAGTGCTATACCTGTAGTACCCCTTGAAGTCTGGAACCTGAAGTCCTGCTCGAGTGACGCCATACCCCCCTGAAATGCTGCTCAACGGACCTATGATCTACGTCGGCCAGACTTGCTCTCTCTACCCTCCAACATTACCCTAAGTGTCACTGTATATCTTACGTTGTGTTTATTGTTGTCGAGGTATAGGTAAAATATGTGAATTGTGTAAGCGTATAATTCTATTTAGATCTGTGCCCAAGATCCTTATTTTGCGTATGTGTTAATCCTTCTGAATCTTGCATTAACTCTTATCTAGATCTGTGTCCAAGATCTAGTATTCTTCTTGTTTAATATCCTCTAGAACGTCCTACGCAAACGTTATATAATTGTGTTAATTGATTCACCTCGCCACGCACTCACAGATTTTCCTAGTATATGTATTCTGTTATGTATGTTACAAGTTGAGGTCGAAGTGTATTTCGTGTTTTAATTTCCCTTCTTAATTCATAACTTATTACCTAGAACCTACGCTCATTTTCACAATTAATTTATCTCAGAGTCCTCGTTGAGAAGTTTTATTATTCACTAATTATATTTACTTCCCGAGCCCCCCATCTTACGTTCGATTACTTAATCGTTATTGTAATTATTTTATGAACTAGTATTAACGTTCATTTGATTACTGATGTAGATAATTCTGATTCTTCCTGTCTAGGAATTCTAGCATTGCATAGAGTCTGTTATCTAATTATTCATCATATCGAATACACCGCTTATTAAGGTGAATTCTTATTAAGACTCTGTTAACCTGTTCAGATATCTTGTTCATACCAGTTTGAGTATTTCCGCAGTACAACTTCGTCTTGTACGTTACTTTCATTATAATTAATATTGTGTTAATTATTGCTTACGCTATTACCATAAAAGCGTTTCTAGGACATCTGTTAACTAAGCTCATTTTGGTTAACTAGATTTTGTCTTTAAATACAATTAATAGATATTCCTCTATAGTTGATTCATAATTGTATAATAAATATTACATCTGAATTCCTCGACCGAGTTTGTTATTATTGCATACGTTCGATTGAAGTGAATATAGAGTTCAAATCATAATATGCATAAATTAAGTTACGTATATAAGAAATTGTGAAAAGAAATAAATAGTACATTGCCCCTAGTTTCATCGTAAAATCTCTGAGATTAACTTCGTATTTACACAAACTAGAATTGTATTTTCCAACCACGCAGTACGAATATATGACCTGACACGCTAGCTGATTAAAAGGTCGCAATACCTGTGAGAGCGTTTACCTGGCTCAAGCGCGCGCGCCCCCACCCGTGTGTCTCACCCACACTGCCTGTGTACTTATTTTACTTCTCAATTCCCTCATCCTCTCTTGTATTGAGATTGTACTGAATATGTTTATTGTTGATTTATTCACGGAAGACACTCAACTCACATCATTATTATTATTAAGGGTTGATGCTATAGGTCAAGTGTTTATATAATTGCATATTTCCTACTTTGTTTATTACCACAATTGAAGTATTATTGATCTCACTTTGATTTATACTATTCGTACGTATTCTATTCATTGCCTTATAGTTCTCATAATTATCAAGGTAATGCTTCATCCTGAATTGCAGATATATATTCGTGAATTGGGTATTGAAATGATTATGCTACGGTATCCTAAAACTAAATCAAATAACTGAGATACTATTCCTATGCCCTTGAATAAACTTGTGTATATCATTCACATGTTTGTTGTTACTGAGTTCTGTAGTACCTAGTTGAATACTTATTTGTGATATTAAGAACGTGTTCGGTGAGTCCCTGTTGGGATTATTCACGGTCTATAAGTTCAGATCTGGATTTTAGTAAAGACTATATCACGAGCTTTAAATATTATAGCCCGACATAACACTGGCGGCAGTGGTGTCTCAATACGGCTACCAACACGAGTGTTCTTATTGTAAATTTCGTTTTCTGTCTTCGTGGTGCGATGCATAAGGTGTTGATTTTCGGTGTGAGCATCCTGGATTCGAATCCACGGACTGCCACATGTATTTGTAAATTTCATTAATCGATTTTAGGAGTAGAGTTGGTTGTTGGAAGGAACATAATAATTGATATTGGTTCAGTGGTAATTTATCGAGAGGACTTCCCTAGTGGTTAAGGCCCCATTAATTGCTCTTTCCATTCACATATGCATAGCCTACGAGAGTTGCAGTTGGGATGTGTGTACATGCTTAGATTGATATGCAGGATTCGAAGTTGCATAATAAATCGTAGGCAGTGTCCACCATTCTTTAACTGTCTTCGTGGTGCGATGCATAAGGTGTCGATTTTCGGTGTGAGCATCCTGGATTCGAATCCACGGACTGCCACATGTGTTTGTAAATTTCATTAATCGATTTTAGGAGTAGAGTTGGTTGTTGGAAGGAACATAATAATTCAATTAGTGTATTTACATTATTCATCATGGCAGCCATTAGGTCTCTTGATATCCCGGCATTCAAGCCCGAGGATTATGATATTTATACCTACCTGGAAATAGTCAAACCGGTCCTGGACATTATGTTCGGAAACTAGGACGCTTCCAAGATCCATACGATTGTGGTAAAATTAGGGAAGTATGCAACTAAAGTGTCGGGGTATGTGCACGACAATATGCCAGGGTTAACCTGGACACAGTTTGAGGTATATGTAAGAACCGCAATCAATCCAGTTTTGGGACAAACCATGGCTGACAAAAAGTTTCATGAAGTAAAGTATTCAGGAGACTTGGATGATACTGTTGAGAAATTGCAACAGATTGCGTTGACTGCATTTCCTGAAGAAACTACAGTGCAGAGGAAGAAAATAATCTTCAAGACATTGGTAAGGATCCTGCCTGACCCAGTGGCCGATCACTTTTCGATAGTCGAGTCGACAACATACGACGCGGATCTGCCTGTGATCAGAAAAATCATGGCATTGAGAAAGTCCAGGGAACAAGCCACCGAAATTGCCGTGATAAGTAAAGTCACCACCCACCCCACTACCAACACAGCATCCATCAGTAGTCCAGTAGCTCCTCGGGCAGCAGACAATGCTGAGGACTGGGCCCGAATTCGTCCAGCAGACTGGAAACCCTGTTCCGGGCCTTGGATGCTTTGGTCTCTCAAGAGGTCTTTCAACGAGCTCACGAGGAAGAGGACAAGGACTCCAAATTGGTGGGCGCAGATTCCCTGGATCAAGCCACGTCAGATCGCTACTATTATCGACGACGGGATGGCAGGAATTGAAGAAGGAGAAGCGGAAGGAGAACTTGACACATATCAGTCTGAAATCATCCAGCCAGATCCACAGGATTTTTAGGCTGCCCCCCCAAACAAATAGTCGTAACCATGGCGGGGGCTCATGACGAGACATCGGATGACGGACTTCCGGTGTACCACAAAATCACGCTGAATGGGGTGAAAGTTCGACTCTTCATTGATACTTCCCGATCTTGCTTATTCCTTCCATTTTTCCGAAAACATAAACATGTTTTTGGACAAATGCAGTCTTCCTCTATCATACTCATTAGTGCCAATGATCAGGTTATTCCTAATCTTGGTCAGACACTTCCTCTATATGTTAACACCCCTCGTCCCAATCACAGAGGTCATCACTCTTTCGTGATTTACAACCTCAGTGAGTCTAAATATGATGGATATTTAGGTCTCGATCTGTTGATATCTTTGAGTGCCTCTATTAATTGCAGGCACAGAACATTATCTTATGATCCACCTTCCAAACCTGAAAACAAAAACTTCTATTGATAACTTGAAGCAGCTAAAATCCACAACTTTGCATATATCTATACCTGTCACTACTGCACCCCAAAGTAATAAAGATAGTATTCCCCTTCAAACACATGTAATTTCTCAGGCTATAGTTTCCACCACCGATACAGTTCCCCCTCATCACGAGAAATGGGTACCATTATTCCCTACCATTCAAGGAAATGTCCTTGTGACCCCACACCTCCAAAGCCCTTTCAATGGGGTATGCCTAACCGTTCCTTGCCTGCTACCACACCAGTTAAATTGCATCAAAATTGCTAACATATCAGACAAACCAGTCACCTTGCCTAAAGGCCTTGCCATTGGCGAACTGGAAATGTATTCAGAGGAATTCTCTGTTCCCTCTGGATCTTCACCTCCATATAAAAAAAAACTTCCTGACATACCATCCACTCTCACTTCTACCCAACAAACTGACCTCAGAAACCTCCTAATTTTCTATCAAGATATTTTCGCTACCTCTAGCCGAGATATGGGGAAAACGGATATGTTGCATCACCCCATTCACACCGTGGGCCACCCCATCAAGCAACCCATTAGGAGGAAAAACCCTATTCAACGACAGGAAGAAGAGAAGCAAGTCCAAGATATGCTCGCCACAGGGGTTGTCAAATCCTCTACCAGCCCTTGGTCTTCTCGGGTGGTACTGGTCCGAAAGAAAGACGGATCAACCCGGTTTTGCATTGATTACCGGCAGCTCAATGACGTCACCATTAAAGACGCCACACCACTTCCCAGGATTGACGACTCTCTCGACTCGTTGCTTGGTGCAAAATGGTTCACCACTCTGGACCTGCAAGCTGGCTACTGGCAAGTACCCATCTTGCCTGAACATCAGCAAAAGACAGCATTTTCCACCAGTCAAGGACGCCTGTATGAGTTCACTGTACTACCTTTTGGATTATGCAATGGCCCAGCTACATTTTCCAGGTTAATGGAATCGGTATTGCAAGGTTTAACTTGGGAAACCTGTCTTGCATACCTAGATGACATTATTGTGTTCGGTAAAACCTGGGCTGAACATCTGCAAAGACTACAACAAGTGTTCCAAAGAATCCGAGATGCTAGCCTAAAGCTAAAACCTTCAAAGTGCACTCTAGCTAAAAACAAGGTTAACTTTCTTGGACACATTGTTTCTGAAGAAGGAATTGCACCCGACCCCACTAAAGTTGAAGCAATCAGTAAAATCACCCCTCCTTTTAACGTAAAAGGTGTACGTGCTTTCCTTGGCCTAGCTTCATGTTACAGAAGATTTGTGAAGAACTTTGCCACCATTGCCAAACCACTACATGACCTCACAAAGAAAGAAGAACCCTTCTTGTGGACTGATATACGTCTCCAAGCCTTCAATGATCTCAAGAACTAATTAGTTGCATCTCCGGTGGTCTCATTTCCGGACTACACCAAGCCTTTCCGGTTGTACACTGATGTGTCACAATTTGGTATGGGGGCCATATTAGGTCAGACCAGAGACGGCAAAGAACATATCATTGCATGTGCCAGCCGCACCCTCAACCCGGCTAAAATTAATTACCCTGTAACGAAACGAGAATGTCTCGGCATGATTTGGGCTTTACAATATTTTAAAGCTTACCTGGCAGGAGTCAAGGTCACCGTCATCACTGATCACCGCGCCCTTCAATGGCTGCGAAAATCAGACACCAAAAATGCTCTGACAGTCAGGTGGAGGGAATCTCTAGAAGAATTCGATATGGATATTGTTTATCGACCAGGAAAGTTGCACACTAATGCTGATACACTCTCTCGCCTACCCATGCCACCCTCAAAATCTGCACCTCATTATGACGAAACACCACACACTATCCTTGCTATTCACCATCAAGACTCATTAAACAACAGTTAACAAGACCTTCTGCAAGCCTACCAACAACACGAAAAACCAGACTGGATGCCAAGGAAGATATTCGATTAATTAACCAGACGGGGTGATAATCTCTTCACCATGGAAAAATTGTAATCACTCCACAAACTGCATTATCCACCATGCAGTCCATCCATATGGATAATGGATCCATCTGGCACAACGAAAACTCATCTCCACCTTTCAACAAGTTTATTGGACGCCATCACCTTACGTCACCGCCAAACGCATCACTGAGTCATGCAAAGCATGTGCGTTGGGAAAGGACAGAAACCGCAAAGCTGGTCCATCCGGAAAGTTGGTTGCCTCCGAACCTTGGCAATTGCTTGCAGTAGACGTAATGGGGCCAATGGACAATAGTCATGGTTTCAAATACATCATCACATTTGTGGACACATACTCCAAGTATGTCATTGCATGTCCAGCAAAAGAACATTCAGCCATTGCAGTAGCTGAAGCACTCATTCAGCATGTCTTCCCTTATTTTGGCCTACCTGAAGCAATTCATTCCGACAATGCCCCGGAATTCACCAGTCACATAATATTATGGTCTCGGTTATCTCTGATGTGTGCGTTCAAAATAAGCCATTCCTCCCCATACTGGCATCAAGGAAATTCAATCTGAGAGAGAAGCCACAGAACCATTGCCAATTAAATCAGAACCCGGTTTCAACAAATGGATTCCAAAGATTGGTCTAGTCAAGTCAAAATTGTGCAATGGGGGATCAACACTTGCCCTCGAGAGGACGGAATATCACCCCATGAACGTGTATTTGGAGTGGCACCATTGCTCCTTCCCCTCCGTCATCTAGCTGCCCCGTATGAGCCCTCCTCCAATTTCGACCAGTCCTTAGTACACCTCAAGAATCGACTACGACAAATTCAGTATGTGCAAGACCTCCAGCCTGATGAAACTCCCAAATCCAGCCCACACTGTGTTGGTGACCTAGTAATGGTTGCCCACTTACCAGTACCATCCAAGCTCAAACCCAGGTTTAAAGGTCCTTTTGAAATGTTGTCTGTTCCAAACTGCTACCAGGTTACCGTGAATTATATTGGTGAGTCGCGCACATATCGTAACAGGCATGTCCGTGGATTTCAACCTATTAATGAGAATATAGTTATGCTTGCTGACCCCATTCAGAATGACACATTGCCTGCAACTAATAACCAGAATTTGGGATCCACAGAACATGCCACACCTAATCTCACTCTACCTGTGACACCCACACCTGACTTAAAAACAAATCCTCATCAACCCTGTCACCGCCACGCCCACCCCCTATTATTTACACACCCATTCCTGTTTTACCTACACGCACTGTCTCTGCACCTCCAACCCTTCCCTCTCAAGTTGGTCATCCACTACACACTCTACCTGTTCAGGCCTCACCATCTGTCAGTTTACCTAACTATTCAGAATCCTCAGGTACTTTACCTACTACTCCTATAATTGCCAACATTCCTAATCTCATCACTCCACCTGTCATTTCCGCTCCTCAACCTTCCTCTTCATTGCCTCTTTCTTTACCTATTCCTCTTGTTTCCAGTCTTTCCGGTCCACAATCTAATGCCTCTAAACTAAAATCCCCAGTTCCTTCCGTCTCTCACTTCACAACTAAACCAGTTACACGACCTCTTCCGTTACTTACCAGGACCTTTCCCCAACCTTCTTCTAGCACACGTCCTTCTCCATTAATTCGTCCCTGACACAACATAACAAATAGACCGTCACTATCTTCTAGCTCAGATTCCTCACCTTCCCCACAATCACGTGTTTTCAAACCTTCTCTAATCCCTACTCGATCTAATCCTACATGCACAAGATCTGGTCGGCGTGTGATGCCCCCTCAACGATGGGTGCCTACCTTCAAGCCGACTTACATCCGGAGAGACCAACCCAAACCTACCTTGCCAGCTCCACTCCTGACCACTCCATCTAGTGCGAGGTCACCTCTACCTGGTCCAGCCACACCTGCCTCCATGCACACATCACCAGTCAACCCTGTCCGAGTCACTACTCCTCCACATCCAGCAGTGCTCAAACCTCCTCCAAGGACACCTCCTCCTACAGCGATTCCTTCAACAACTCCACCAGCGTTAAATAAAAACAGTGTCTCCATTTTTAATGGCACCAAACCAACACCAGTGAAAACCCCTAGCCACCTGGTGCAACTAGCTGCTCACGCCGAGGTACCTCTACAAGTAACCATGACCATGGACGTCGACAAGCCTGTGGACGTGCCTACCACGTTATGGCTGCTTACTCTGCAGAACCTGACACCCGTCATAAACACACCCACCGCCCGATCCTACATACTCCAATCGCGAGGTCGCGACTTTTTCTTCGCCGATAGTGGTGAAATGATGGGGTTGGTGAAAGAGAATACAAAAGACAGTTGCAGAATTACTAGCCTGCAACTGGATAACCAGAAGAAACCAGGAGCACGGAAACAACGGAGAGTCACGAAAATAGAGGAGCCACCCCTTCCTTCCGGAGCTTCTCAGGTTCGATGGGATCAGACAACATTCACGAATATGGGAAATTCCAGCAGCCAATCACAGCCCTGGTTTCAAAACATACCAGTCAACCACAAGACAGCATTTCCTCCATCCCCGGATCTTCAATATGACAAAAGCATGTTTATGCAAATTAAACATCAGAGACCAGAAGCCTACATGTATAAATGGACCTGAGCAGGAGTATCAGTTATGACAGACCTGGAGATGTTATAACTCCAGGAGAACCACTAATAGGCAAGCAATAACCAAGTTTGCCTAGGAGTTAGGAGTCAGATATCACCTCAAAGAATTAGTGGAAATGTATGCAAACATCCACTGCGGTACTGTACTAACCCCTGAAAAGGAACAGGACAGCCATCCACGGTGGGAGCTTGTACCGACCTAACCCTGCCGGAGAGAGTGCTATACCTGTAGTACCCCTTGAAGTCTGGAACCTGAAGTCCTGCTCGAATGACGCCATACCCCCCTGAAATGCTGCTCAACGGTCGGACCTATGATCTACGTCGGCCAGACTTGCTCTCTACCCTCCAACATTACCCTAAGTGTCTCTGTATATCTTACGTTGTGTTTATTGTTGTCGAGGTATAGGTAAAATATGTGAATTGTGTAAGCGTATAATTCTATTTAGATCTGTGCCCAAGATCCTTATTTTGCGTATGTGTTAATCCTTCTGAATCTTGCATTAACTCTTATCTAGATCTGAGTCCAAGATCTAGTATTCTTCTTGTTTAATATCCTCTAGAACGTCCTACGCAAACGTTATATAATTGTGTTAATTGATTCACCTCGCCACGCACTCACAGATTTTCCTAGTATATGTATTCTGTTATGTATGTTACAAGTTGAGGTCGAAGTGTATTTCGTGTTTTAATTTCCCTTCTTAATTCATAACTTATTACCTAGAACCTACGCTCATTTTCACAATTAATTTATCTCTGAGTCCTCGTTGAGAAGTTTTATTATTCACTAATTATATTTACTTCCCGAGCCCCCCATCTTACGTTCGATTACTTAATCGTTATTGTAATTATTTTATGAACTAGTATTAACGTTCATTTGATTACTGATGTAGATAATTCTGATTCTTCCTGTCTAGGAATTCTAGCATTGCATAGAGTCTGTTATCTAATTATTCATCATATCGAATACACCGCTTATTAAGGTGAATTCTTATTAAGACTCTGTTAACCTGTTCAGATATCTTGTTCATACCAGTTTGAGTATTTCCGCAGTACAACTTCGTCTTGTACGTTACTTTCATTATAATTAATATTGTGTTAATTATTGCTTACGCTATTACCATAAAAGCGTTTCTAGGACATCTGTTAACTAAGCTCATTTTGGTTAACTAGATTTTGTCTTTAAATACAATTAATAGATATTCCTCTATAGTTGATTCATAATTGTATAATAAATATTACATCTGAATTCCTCGACCGAGTTTGTTATTATTGCATACGTTCGATTGAAGTGAATATAGAGTTCAAATCATAATATGCATAAATTAAGTTACGTATATAAGAAATTGTGAAAAGAAATAAATAGTACATTGCCCCTAGTTTCATCGTAAAATCTCTGAGATTAACTTCGTATTTACACACAAACTAGAATTGTATTTTCCAACCACGCAGTACGAATATATGACCTGACACGCTAGCTGATTAAAAGGTCGCAATACCTGTGAGAGCGTTTACCTGGCTCAAGCGCGCGCGCCCCCACCCGTGTGTCTCACCCACACTGCCTGTGTACTTATTTTACTTCTCAATTCCCTCATCCTCTCTTGTATTGAGATTGTACTGAATATGTTTATTGTTGATTTATTCACGGAAGACACTCAACTCACATCATTATTATTATTAAGGGTTGATGCTATAGGTCAAGTGTTTATATAATTGCATATTTCCTACTTTGTTTATTACCACAATTGAAGTATTATTGATCTCACTTTGATTTATACTATTCGTACGTATTCTATTCATTGCCTTATAGTTCTCATAATTATCAAGGTAATGCTTCATCCTGAATTGCAGATATATATTCGTGAATTGGGTATTGAAATGATTATGCTACGGTATCCTAAAACTAAATCAAATAACTGAGATACTATTCCTATGCCCTTGAATAAACTTGTGTATATCATTCACATGTGTGTTATTACTGAGTTCTGTAGTACCTAGTTGAATACTTATTTGTGTTACGAACGTGTTCGGTGAGTCCCTGTTGGGATTATTTACGGTCTATAAGTCCAGATCTGGATTTTAGTAAAGACTATACCACGAGCTGTAAATATTATAGCCCGACATAACAATTGCCAATTAATAACCAGATTGAAATGAAACCCTGCAATATTGAGAGAGTTGTATAGGCTATAATGTTATCTTCCATGTTTGCACTTGTAGTATAGTTCCTCCACATTTTGTCCCTACCCACGATCATCCACATATCCATTCTGTTTGTTCCCAGTTCATGTGGAATCCGATAGTATTTTATTAATTCATCCATTTTACACTTCTACATTCTTCCACATTTACATACATTGCACTATCAATATCCCATATTGTGTGCTATCCCTTATAGAGAGGAATATTCCATCGTTGCCATTGTTTTGAACTCATTCCATTATCTGTAACTATTCCATAATGTAACACTCATTGTAAACTTATCTATTAATTTGCTACTTATTGCTTTACCTGTGATGTTAAACCATACACTCTTCTATAGTTTCAATTCTCTAACCCATTGAATAATAATTAAGTTTTGCAACATAATATTAAGGTATATGGATAATCTGGCATCCCTACCTAGTAACCAATCCCGCCCCAAGCCTGTGTGCTGATGTCTAGGTTTAGGGCAGATGCTACATCTGATGCCCCTTTCCCACTGGTGAGACAAGTCACGATTTTCGTCGCCGAAACCAATAAATTGGCACATTCGTGACATGTCTCAACACCTCTTATGAAAAATCGTTTGACTCTCAAGGCCTCTCAGGCCTCGCAAGGGCCCTGGCGGGTCGTCGCATAATGTTCGCACAGTTACAAATTTTTGGACGAGGACTCACGATAATTGGTTACCCTCGCAAGCATCGTCGAGCATCGCCGAAGGGTTTCTGCAATCATCTGCGACATCGGCGAGACATCACAGACTTTGTCGCACGAAGAAAATCGTTGAAATGTTCCAAAACGTCGCACGACGGATCGCCGATGCTCTCGGATGTTCCGAGAACATCGACGATCATCGGCAAATTCCTCGTCGATTAGTCGTCGACGTGCGCACGAATACTCGCCAAGAGTATACCCGCCAGGGGTATGCTTCGCACGAGGCATGCGAAGGGCCTTGCGACGTCGCGGAATGCTCAAGACACACCTGCCGAGGCCAAAGAGCAACTTCGGAGAGGTGGGTAAAAAAAAAATGATTAGGCCTATAGTGAGATTTCTTTCACCTACGGTGAAATTTCACATATTGTTATATTTGTTGTTGTTGTTGTTGATGAAATCTTATGGAATAACCTTTCCTCTTGCCGTTCATGAAAACAAAACAATATAAAAAACAATTATTATGGGTGAAAACCGACTGAGAGTTAGGGCAAATACGGGCGGACTGATGATATGCCTTCACCTACAGTGAAATTCCACATATTGTTATTTTTGTTGTTGTTGTTGATGAAATCTTATAGAATAACCTTTCCTCTTGCCGTTCATGAAAACAAAACAATATAAAAAACAAATATTATGGGTGGAGAGTGAGCAGAGTGAGTTCTTTGACCTGAATGTTGGTTTGAAACAGGGGTGTGTGATGTCCCCATGGTTGTTTACTGTATATATGGATGGAGTCATGAAAGAAATACTATCAAGAGCAGTGGATGTTGGTGTATCGCTGAAAAGGGAGGGAATTGAGTGGAAGCTACCTATACTGCTGTTTGGATGATACAGTTCTGATGAGTGATAATAAATGGGAGTTGCAGGGTCTGGTAAATGAGTTTGGAACAGTGTGCGAAAAAAGGAATTTGAAGATAAATGAGGGGAAGAGCAAGGTTATGGTCTTCGAAAGGGGTGAAGTCACAGACTGTTAAGTGAAGCTGAACGGTCAGGCTATGGAGATCGTCAACTCTTTTAAGTATCTGGGCAGTGTGTTGAGTAAAGATGGGACTATGGATGAAGAAGTGCGGGAGAGGGTACAACAGGGGAAGAGGGTTGTAGGAACGCTAAAAGCAGTAACAAGAAATAGGGTGGTCAGTATGGAAGTGAAGAAGTCCTTGCATGACAGTGTGGTAATCCCGACACTGACTTACGGAAGCGAAGCATGGACGTTGGTTGAGAGACTCAGACCAAGAGTGAGAGCAGTGGAAATGAATTAGTTAAGGAGTGCGTGCGGAGTTACATGGAGGGATAGACAGACTAATGAGGAAGTAAGAAGGAGGTGTGGTGTGGAGGTAGATGTGCTGGAAAGTGTGAAAAGGAACAACTTGAGATGGTTCGGCCATATGGAACGTATGGAAAGCGAGAGAATGACTAAGAGGGTGTACGAGAGCGAGGTGGAGGGACAGAGAGGGAGAGGTAGACCGAATGAGAGGTGGAAGGATGGAGTGAGGAAGTACATGAACGAAGGCGGTGCTGGTTGGGGGGAGGGGCGTCGACTGACTGGGGACAGAGGTGCATGGGGGCGGTTCGTTCGTGGCCACCCCTTCGGGGATCACGGCGTCAGGCAATAAATAGATAGATAGATAGATATTATGGGTGAAAACCGACTGAGAGTTAGGGCAAATACGGGCGGACTGATGATATGCCTTCACCTATGGTGAAATTCCACATATTGTTATTTTTGTTGTTGTTGTTGTTGATGAAATCTTATAGAATAACCTTTCCTCTTGCCGTTCATGAAAACAAAAAAATATAAAAAGCAGTTATTATTGGTGAAAACAGACAGAGTTAATATTTTGCTGCGGAACGGATTCTATAAGAGCGAAAAACTATCGTTATAGATTTATTTCTATAAAATCCAATAATGATGATAGAATAATCTAAACACCGCCATCATGTTCAGCGGACATATACATTTGTTTTGTTTTGAGAGTAAGCTAAATTTGTACATTTTTCGATAGAAAAATGTCTCCGGCGAAGCCGGATTTCTCCATACAATGCTGGCCCCCTATCGCTCGCCAGGAAGAAATCGACACCTGGATGGGGATAAACGTCTTAAAACAGTAGGCTGAACGGGGGCAAAGAGAGAGGGAGAGAAATAGAAAACAAATAAAAAAACGAGGAGAGGGAGAGAAAGAGAAAACAACAAACAGCAGGTGGGCTCAATGTTTGCGTTACGGCTTAACAATTGAGCCCACCTCGCTTTTTGGTTTAGTTTACTCTTTCTCTCTCTCTCTCCTCGTTTTTTTTCTTTTTTCTATTTCTCTCCCTCTCTCTTTGCCTTGTATCCGTTCGGCCCCGTTCAGCCTACTGTTTTAAGACGTTTACCCCCATCCAGGTTTCAATATTTTCCTGGTGAGCGGTAGCGAGCCAACATATATATTTTTTGTTTTGAGAGCAAGCTAACTTTGTACATTATTTGGTAGAAAAATGTCTCCGGCGAAGCATTGCCAACCTCCGAATTAAGGGGAGATGGGTCGTTTTTCTGGTCCCCTTTCTTCCTCATGGTTAACCCCATTAGTTTTCATATGTTATGATGTTCGGCCCATTAATTTGGCCTGATATGCTAATTCCACTCTGCAATTAGCACATTCACGTTACATTCGCTCAGCTGCGCACACCTCGCCGATCTCGCCGATCTCGCCGACGTATGTGCGATGCCAACGCCAATGGTCGACGATGAATCGCAAGAATTTGTGCCTTAAAAAAATACTCTTATTACCTCGCCGAAGTAGGCTAAACGCCGAACCATCGCTTGGATCGCCGAAGACGTCGCAGAACATATGGTGAGTATTCTTTCATCCTCGCATGATCTCGCAAGAGATTTTTGAAAGTGTGACATGCCTCGCAGAGGTTCATCGGCGAAACATCGCTCACTTCCCCGATAATATCGCCGATTCGTCGCCGACATCGGCGACATCTTCGCCCAGTATAATTTGTCATCTGTTTATAACGGTCGAAATCGTGAAGGTCGCAAGTATTCTTGATCGGCGACGAAAATCGTGACTTGTCTCACCAGTGGGAAAGTGGCATGACAATATAGCTATCCTTATAGGCAGGGATGCCAGATTATCAATATACCTTTATATTTTATTGCTAAACTTAGTTGCGCTACTGTACATTCTCACTTACGTGTAAATCTATCATATCCTACATTTTTCTCTCACTGTTCAATAATTCTTCCCTATTTTTCCGCCACCCCAATCAAGATAAGGTTAAGCTTTCTGTAGCTTGGTGGTGATTGTATTGTCTAGATGTTTTATCTATTACTGCTATGTTTCCGCCACCCCAATCAAGATAAGGTTAAGCTTTCTGTAGCTTGGTGGTGATTGTATTGTCTAGATGTTTTATCTATTACTGCTATGTTTCCGCCACCCCAATCAAGATAAGGTTAAGCTTTCTGTAGCTTGGTGGTGATTGTATTGTCTAGATGTTTTATCTATTACTGCTATGTTTCCATTCACTACACTCTAATAATAATAACAATAATAAGAACTATCTTCAGGTCTTTAATTAAGTGCTATTTTCTCTCTAGCCCTCGCTCCGAGATTCAATTGCAGTAGACATACTAGACAATAATGAACATACTATATTACTGAAAGATTGTTACACATCTCCTTACTCAAGGGAGATGGTGCCAACTAGGGATAGGCCATGGAACAAGCCGCTTCACACCACGCCGTCAAAACAATGGTCACTCTGCAGGCCCAACCGGATTTAAATATATCCTTCAAACTACCGTCAGCATGTCGCCTCGTAGCTCAGTGGTACAGGTTAAGACTCGTAAACAAGAAATCAAGCGTTCGATCACACTCGGATCTAAAAAGAATTTGTTTTTACTCTGTTATATTTGTTTTATAAAATTATATTGTATTAAGTTATGTTATGTTAGGTTAGTTAGGCTAGGTTAATATAATAAAATAATATAATCATTGAAGACATAAAAACAAAGTTGTCGAGCATACGCAGTCAGGGTGAAGTGGCTTGTTCCATAGCCTGCCCAACCAGGGCTAGTGTAAAACCTTCACGCCTGAGCGGGGCTTGAACTGGAGACTTCTGAGTAGGAAGTCAAGACTCTCCACTGGGCCACCAGGCCATTTTTTACATCCATCGTAAAATAATTCCTCCCTACCCTCCTTCTACCTCCTGTCCAGATTACCTTTCATACACCTTTTGCTCACATTCAACCTGTCCCAAAGAAGGGTGACCGCTCTCAACCCTCCAACTATCGTCCAATTGCTCTTATCTCTTGTCTTTCTAAAGTTTTTGAAACTATTCTTGCTTCCAAATTTCTTAAGCATTTCTCTTCTCATAATCTGCTCTCAGATCGCCAGTATGGCTTCCTTAAGGGTCGCTCTACTGGTGATCTTCTTTCATATCTTACTAACTCTTGGTCATCCTCCTTTCGGGAGTTCGGTGAAACTTTTTCTATTGCACTAGACATATCGAAAGCCTTCGATAGAGTCTGGCATAAATCTTTAATTTCTAAACTACCCTCCTTCGGTTTCTATCCCTCCATCTGTGCCTTTGTCTCTAATTTCCTTTCCGGCCGTTCCATAGCTGCGGTTGTGGACGGCCATTGTTCACTTCCTCACCCTATAAACTCCGGTGTTCCTCAGGGTTCTGTCCTATCTCCTATTCTCTTTCTAATTTTTATAAATGATCTCCTTAACTGTACCTTAATTCCCATCCATTCATACGCAGACGACTCAACCTTACACTACTCCATTAGTTTTTCAGAACGCCCCAGCCAGCAATCCCACATCGACAAACGTAATGAAGCCATAGAACTCTTAAATTCTGATCTAAATACTATTTCCAATTGGGGCAGAGAAAACCTTGTTAACTTTAATGCTTCCAAAACCCAATTTCTCCATCTATCTACCCGTCAGGATCTCCCAGCGGACTATCCCTTATTCTTCAACAATACAAAAATCAACCCTTCATCTTCTCTCAATATTCTTGGTGTCTCTTTTTCTTCTGCTCTCATTTGGAAGGACCATATTACCAGTCTTGCTAAGGCAGCCTCCCAGAAGCTGGGTGTGCTCAACCGCCTTAGGGGATTCTTTTCCCCTGCACAGCTTCTTGCTCTGTACAGGGGCATAGTGCGCCCTTGTATTGAGTATTGTTCACATGTGTGGGGAGGTTCCTCTCACACCGCTCTCCTAGACAAAGTTGAAAGGAAGGCCTTTCGTATCATTAACTCCCGTCCACTCACCAACTCTCTGCAATCTCTCTCTCTCCGCCGCAATGTTGCATCTCTCTCGCTATTCTATTGCTACTATAATAATCAGTGTTCCTCAGAGCTATCCCAGTGCATACCACCTCCTTTACGTAGGGCACGTGGTACCCGTCTTGCAAATCAATCCCACCCCTACTCTGTGCAACTCTCCAACCCAATAGTGAAACATTACTCTCAAACTTTCTTCTACTCAACAGCTCTCTCCCAGAATCAGTCTTTCCCTCTTCCTATGACTTAAATTGCTTCAAACTCCGTGTGTCCAGGCATTTTGGCTCGAACGCCCCTTGATTTTGGCCCTGTCACTCTTTCAACTATGGGGGAGGCACTCGCTATAGGCAGTTATGCCTTTTGCCTCCCTCAATCACATAGAAAAAAAAAAATTACAAATTACTCAGGTATACCCATAATTCAATCATACCATCATACCTGTCATACATAGAATCACGGAACAGGTACAGCTATCTCCATAAGAAGTGTCACAGGTTACTCCCTCCCTCGACCCTCCCAGGTAGAGGAGTAGTCGGTAATGTTGGCATCCTTTCACTACACTCGGTTTCATTTCATCTGCCAGTAAATTGCAAAGTTCCCTTCAAGATTTCTGTTATTTTTGCAGATTTTGTAGTGAAATATGGTGTTAATTATATAAACTTGGTCTTAATATGATGCATAGACATAGTGGTATCATAGACATAGTGGTATCATAGACATAGTGGTATCATAGACATAGTGGTATCATAGACATAGTGGTATCATAGACATAGTGGTATCATAGACATAGTGGTATCATAGACATAGTGGTATCATAGACATAGTGGTATCATAGACATAGTGGTATCATAGACATAGTGGTAGTATCGAGAAATTAGCTGCTAAGGGATTCAATTTATTTACCGTCAGATGAAATGAAACACAGTATAATAACCACCAGAATCCCTCACTCCCCAATTAATTCCCTCCATTTCCCCCTTTCCTCAACTCTCACTCTATCCTTCCCCTCCCCTCCCCCTCAATCGTAATACTGTATATCCCTCTTTACCATTCTTGTATTTGTTTTGTATCATATTTTAAATCATCCATAACAGTTACATATGCCCATAAAGAAACCCTGCTTTCTCCGTAATTACTTCCAACACATTTATTCTCCCATAATGTTGTACTCAGCTTAGAAAGAATGTTTAGGAATTAGAGTAAAATGTAGCACTTGATCATAAATGACATAAAGTAAGCTAATGTTATTCATGCGAAGCCATTAGTACAGATTTACTCTCCAAAACTAATTAATTCCGTATTGTTCCCTTTAAAACTCACGTATAACACTTATCGATCATGTGATTATCCCTGCTAATTCCGTATACAGAATCATACACATAATTATAAGTTAATGAACAAATATTTACTTCAGTTACGGGCCCATCACTAATAATAATTAACAATATTATTTGTTTAATTTTGATACTGTACTGTAAGCAGCAACCTGAAAACAACTAGAGAGACACTTGATGTTTTGCAGGCTTTAGCGTATGCTGGTGGAGATAATATCTCCACAGTATATATATACTGTATATATACTGTATATATATACAGTATATATACTGTATGCTGGTGGAGATAATATCTCCACAGTATATATATACTGTATATATATACAGTATATATACTGTATGCTGGTGGAGATAATATCTCCACAGTATATATATACTGTATATATACTGTATATATACTGTATGCTGGTGGAGATAATATCTCCACAGTATATATATACTGTATATATATACTGTATATATACTGTATGCTGGTGGAGATAATATCTCCACAGTATATATATACTGTATATATATACTGTATATAACTGTATGCTGGTGGAGATAATATCTCCACAGTATATATACTGTATATATATACTGTATATATACTGTATGCTGGTGGAGATAATATCTCCACAGTATATATATACTGTATATATATACAGTATATATATACTGTATATATACTGTATATATTATTTTTTTCTATGTGAGTCATGCCCTCTACCGATCACCTAAATTGAATAACTTCTCCTTTGCTGTAAATCCTACATGCACAGCAAGTTTGTGAAAATTGGTTCATAACATTGTGAGCTGCCTATGCTGACCGAAATATGCGCTCTACCGATTGCTTACTAAATAGAATCACTTCTTATTTGGTGCATATCCTATCAGCTCGTCGATAAAGCTTTCATATAATTGTTGATATCTTATTTACAAACAAGCCATATTAGACAAAGATAACTCCTTCCATTTTTTGGCGTTGGTAATAAAACATTTCCCTTTTACCTGTATGAAATAGATAACGTGACCACACACACTCACTCAAATATGACGCACATAGGCCTAATATGTGTTATCCACTGCCACAGAATATAAGGAATCATTTGACATTAAACATTATCAACCCCGCGTAAGCAGAGTGGTATCGCCCCCCCCCCCCCCCCCGCATAGTGGTACAGTCGCGCTAATAAGTGATGTCTCGGCACCAATTATGTTTTGATCAATAATTGGTATCAGCATTATTTACACATAATTTCTTCTTTTTGAGTGCGACATACAACCATGTTCCTACACTTACCCACCTTATTCAACATCTGACAGACAAGAATATAGCAAAGAGCGAGCCAAACGTAATGACAGCTGAGACATGACTTATTATCGCCACTGTCTGTCTGTCTGTCGTTCCGATAACTCCTCCTAGACCGTTCGACAGATCTTCACCAAATTTCACACGAACATTTGGTGCGTGAATGTGACGGTAATTAAAACAATATTTTTTGAATTTGTGCAATAGTTATGATTTTAGGTCCAATATATGGATTCGCCTCCCCAGCCCCCCCCCCCCCCCCCCCCCATTACCTATTCCCAAGCAAATGATGGCGTTCTGTGTGTGTGTGCCATAGGGGCACACTCACACAGAACGCCATTGTTCAGGGGGCGAAATAAAAACTCGCCCACATCTGTTAGGTTAAGTTAGTTTATTTGACATTAGAAGTGATGGTAGCAATAGTGGGGATAAAGTTGATAGTAGTGATGATAGTTGTAGATTTAGTGATAATAATGACAGTAGTGATGACGGTAGTGATGATGATAGTAGTAATGATGATGGTGACAATTGTAGTGATGATGATAGTAGTAGTGATGATGGTGATAATATTAGTGATGATGGTAGTAGTAGTGATGATGGTGACAATTGTAGTGATGATGATAGTAGTAGTGATGATGGTGGTAATATTAGTGATGATGGTAGTAGTAGTGATGATGGTGATAATATTAGTGATGATGGTAGTAGTAGTGATGATGGTGACAATTGTAGTGATGATGATAGTAGTAGTGATGATGGTGATAATATTAATGATGATGGTAGTAGTAGTGATGATGGTGACAATTGTAGTGATGATGATAGTAGTAGTGATGATGGTGGTAATATTAGTGATGATGGTAACCCGTCGCAGAGTTGGGCATGCCGTTTTGATTTTGGGCGAAACGGCACGTCTTCTTTATTTATATTAGTGAGTAACAACCATAAACAAATATTACATCCTTTATTGCCAGGGTTGTCTCTGGTTTTATTACATTGCTCTCTGTCTCTCTCTCTCTCTCTCTCTCTCTCTCTCTATATATATATATATATATATATATATATATATATGCAGCTAAGGAAGGATCTGTGGTAGGTAAAGGAGTTAATCGAGATAGTATGAAGAATTTTAATTGCTCTATACCTATCCTAAACTGCAAACATTGTCTAATGATTGCCAGACTATATAAATACTATGACACCGGTACTGAAATTGGGAGAACATGGCAAGTTCCAGTAATATAATTGGTGAGGGATAGAGAAGTGTGTATGTGTGAGTAGGGGTGGGGGGGGGGGGGAGAAATGGGGAATACTGGTAGAAGGGAGAGATGGGGTTGAGGGTAAAGTTCAGGGGTATCAACAGGACATAGTTTCTCTCCTGATTACATAGGGTATAGAAAAGGGAACCTCGGTGTCACATACTGTACACATATTGTATAATTATGTGGGCACCTGTACACTCTAGGACGTAAATCATGGCTGTAAGTTTTTGAACCTATCCCAAACTGAATCTAATCTCATTAATTTTCTACCTAGTATTTACATTTCAGAGGTTCATTTTGGTGTCAAGTGTTCATACTGGGCCAGGATATATGAGTTTACTGTACTGTACAGTCAACAACATAACATAGTTTACTGTACTGTACAGTCAACAACATAACATAGTTTACTGTACTGTACAGTCAAACATAACATAGTTTACTGTACTGTACAGTCAACAACATAACATAGTTTACTGTACTGTACAGTCAACAACATAACATAGTTTACTGTACTGTACAGTCAACAACATAACATAGTTTACTGTACTGTACAGTCAACAACATAACATAGTTTACTGTACTGTACAGTCAACAACATAACATAGTTTACTGTACTGTACAGTCAACAACATAACATAGTTTACTGTACTGTACAGTCAACAACATAACATAGTTTACTGTACTGTACAGTCAACAACATAACATAGTTTACTGTACAGTCAACAACATAACATAGTTTACTGTACTGTACAGTCAACAACATAACATAGTTTACTGTACTGTACAGTCAACAACATAACATAGTTTACTGTACTGTACAGTCAACAACATAGCATAGTTTACTGTACTGTACAGTCAACAACATAACATAGTTTACTGTACTGTACAGTCAACAACATAACATAGTTTACTTTACTGTACAGTCAACAACATAACATAGTTTACTGTACTGTACAGTCAACAACATAACATAGTTTACTGTACTGTACAGTCAACAACATAACATAGTTTACTGTACTGTACAGTCAACAACATAACATAGCGCTTCGGTTCTCAAAGCTGCTCCAAACAGAATCGAATATTCATTAGTTTATTTACCTAATTTTTACAATTCAGAGGTTCATTTTGCAGTTCAAGAGTTTATATTGGACACAGATTTGTCGTTGAGTGTACATCCTTCTATTATTTAATTAATTTCCATTTTAACATCAACCGTTCAGTTATGGTTCTAAATTACTTTCATTTGGTTTGGGGAGATTGTATAGGCACCAATCGAGCAGGGCAGTACCCAGGGTAGGCCACACAGGCATATGATAAGAAGTTGCTGGAACTCATGTTCATTTGCCTGGCTTCCCCCACTGTTTCTATGTGTGCCTCATCTACACATAGAGTATTCCAGGTAACTCTTACAAACACCCCCTCTCCTATTCATTTTACTACATTAAACAAGCACACCACACTTTTGTCCAGCACATTTAAATTACCTTTAACATACCTTGATTTTGGCTGTAAATAACTCTTTCAACCTTGGGGGGACACTTGTTACAGGCATCTTTGCCTCTTGTCTCTTTCATGCAAAAAATAAAATACAAAATAAAACATACACCTTAGCGAATAAACCATGCAGCTTGATCACCATTATTTTGGAAACGTAACAGTTTTCTATAACTGTTTTCATGTTTAACTTACTTATAATATGCTAGCTGTTGTTAATTGTTTCCAATGTTGTAGTATTGTATCATTAGTAAACCCATCTATAACTTCGACCAGTCTTTAAACCAGTGAACGATATCTAAAAACCCATGTTTTTGTGTACAGTCTGGGACTAAAGTCGTGGTATGGATCTTAAGCCATCCATTAGTGCCCTCTGACGGCTGTATTCGAAGCAATCCGAAATATGATGTTTTTGGCTCTCCATAGATGGCTCTGTTCGACACGTCCAGGTAGCACCAAAAGTAAGCGAGAATAATTTTGTTTCTTGGTGGATTACGACCGTGCCAGCTAGAACACACACACAAACACGCACACACACACTACTTCATTATTTGAATGTATGGAATATAAAATAATTATAAAGGGAAGCGAAAATGCACTGGGTATCCATGACAGATGTTACAGGCACACATTTCAGAGTTAGAAGTGGTGTATGTCATTTTCCTTTATAGGTAATATACTGTAGCTTTGTATCCCTATATTCAGTAGTATATTCATGCGAATAATATAACCAATAACTGGTGTTTATAGTAAAGGTCGTTAAATAACGGTATTGCTAGCGCCAATAATATGTATATACAATTGAGAATAGGATACTAACAATGCAACACAAATACTGTAACTGAATATGGTATGGTTCATAGGAATGACTTAACGTGGTGTAACAACACATTAATTAAAACACAAACTATATGATATTAATATAATGTTGAGGAACAATATAAGGAAACAATTGCAGGATTCCCTATTAGAATATATATATACACTATACAGTATATACTGAATTAAAGCAATATTACGATATATATATTTCCATCATTCCATACAGTAAATTGTGTTGGAGATCCCTCCACCCAACCTTGGCCTGTATCACACCACCCTTCGATCATTCCGACGACTTTTTTATTATTAAAACAAAAAAATACCACTACAAACGTTAATATGTTTAACTATTGCGTATCTCCTTCAACAAAGTTTGATCGTAGTGTAATAAATATAATCCATATGTTATTCCCATACATTCTATATCTCATATATTTATCGAGGAGAGTGAAAGTTTATGAAACGCTCCAAAGCTTGGAGAAAAGAACTATAGCTCTTTTAGTACTTTAGGGCGTAGGGAGATAACGTAAACATCCAATTATTCATAGGTCAAACTAGGTCTTATTGAACCCTTCTTTTCCATGGATACTTCCAAATGCTATATAATAACAGATAATAACTAAAATAAGGCATTATATTTATTTAGGGATTACCGAAAAGTGTAAACACCTTCCCAGACTATAATAAGGTAGTTAAGCTATTTGTATGCGTAGAATAAACAAACATACTTTTGTCAAGTATATATATATCATACAACATACCTCTAATTGTTTAGAAATTTGATCATCTTGAATAACTGTTCATAGTAACTATTGTATGCAAGGTTTCATTAGCCATCTCCTCCACATTAAATCCAGTGCCTCGAGAACTCCTTGACACAATTATTTGTGTTAAGTGTTCTAGTTGTTGTTGTTGTTGTTCCCTAAGCTGCCTGGCCGAACAGCCCCGAGTCCCTGAGGAAGGTCATGGCCACGATCGGGCTTTCCCACAGAGCTCTCATTGAGTGTAGATTGTGTTGTTGGCGTAAGTGGTTGCGTGAAATGCAGTCTTCTATGATGTGTTTAATGGTATGAGGTGCTGTGTTACATCCCGGGCAGGCGTCGACAACGGAGTCATCCAGTCTCTTCTGATAGCTCAGGAGAGCTGGATGGTGTCCGCATCTCAGCCTGGCCAGGTGGACTCTGTCCTCGCGAGGAAGGGAGGATTCGGAAGGATGGATTTCGGGAGGTCTTGCATGCAGCTGCGTGTTGTCTTTGAGTGAGTGGATGGATCGGTGAGAGATATGAGTATGGATGTGCTTCTGGAAGTTGGTTCGGGGTGGACAGGTAGGGAGAGAGGACAATAATTGTGTGTGATACCGTGTGCTGGGTGTTGTTTTGATATTTCTTGGTGTCTGTGGGTGTGTTGCCATGTAGTTTAGTGGGTGGTCTTGGTTTGTGGAGACTGCTGCCAGGAATTGAGTGCCTCTCATGTCCAGATGGTCTTTGACTTTGAGGATTTTGGTTTCTTGATGTAGGTGATCTGTGGGTGCAGTGGCTGTGCAGCCTGTAATGATCTTCAGGGCTTTGTTTTGAATAGTCTGCAAGGTCTTATGATGTTTCAGCTAGGTTAGAAGCCCAGGCTGGGCTTGCGTATTCCATCACTGATCTTATGTATTGTTTATATACTGTGGTGGTAGTTTCTTTGTTGTGTCCAAATTTTGTGTGAGCAAGTGACCTGAGGGCGTTAAGTCTGGGTGTCAGTTTCTTTTTAATGTTTGTGGTGTGCTGTTTGAATGTCATATGAGTATCATATGTTACTCCTAGGATTTTGTGTGTGTGTGTATGTGTTAGGGGTGTGTTGTTTATAGTGAGTTGAGGGATGTATTCGTGTTCTCCTGTCCAGCTTGTGAGCAGGGTTGCAGTGGATATGGCTGGGGCTAGATTAAGTCTGTTTGTAGTGCACCAGCCATGTAGTGTGTTGAGATAGGGTTGAAGGAGATCTGTTGCTCTTTTTGGGTCATGGTGTGTGCATGTGAGTGTTATGTCATCTGCATAGGAGGCTAAGTTTATTTGGGGCGTATTGGGTGTAGTTATATCGTGCATGTACAGATTGAAGAGCGCGGGCGATAGGACGGATCCTTGTGGGACTCCGTTTGGAAAGTTTCTGATTTTAGATGACTGACCGGCAAAAGATACGTGTGCACATCTGCCTGCTAGGAAGTTGGCCAGCCACCTTTTTGTGTTGTTGTGCATGTTTGTTTTGTAGATTTTGTTTGTTAGGTTGTGGCGGGGGATGGCATCGAAGGCTTTACTAATGTCGAGTGTGGCTAATAGTGATCTGTGTGGTGGTCTAGCTGAGTTGATGCCATCAAAAGCTCTTTGTGTAAGGTCTGTGAGAAGAGTGTTTGTGGAGTGCAGTGGCCTAAAGCCATGTTGTGTTGGAGCTAGGGGTAGGTCAGGTGTAATTAGTTGTAATACTAGGCGTTCCATGAATTTGGAGGGGGAGCAAAGGAGTGTGATGGGGCGGTGCGAGGAGGGTAGCGTGGGGTCTTTGTTGGGTTTGGGGAATGTGATGATGATACCATGCTTCCAAATGTCTGGTATTGTGTTGTGTGAATAGCTGTAGTTTGATATGTTAGTGAGTGCTTGTATGCCTTGTGGTCCTAGGTGTCTGAGGTGTATGTTGCTTATGTTGTCTAGGCCACAGGCGGGTGAGTGCTTGAGATTGTTGATGATATGCTTTGTCTGGTGATTGGTGAAGGGTGTATAGTCAGGGTCTGTGGGGAATTGTCTCTTAGGTCGGATGACACGTCGGTCATCTTTGTGAGGTTTTAGGTGGCTGACATGTGAGAAGTGATTGATGAGAGTGTTTGCTTGTTGTTTACATGAAGGAGTAGAGTCTGTTGTTGTGATTGCAGCATGTGATTGTGTTGTGTTGCTGTTGGAAAGTGTGATGCTGTTTAGTGTTTTGTAGAGTTGTTTGGGGTTTGTTTTGTGATCAAGTGTTTGTAGGAAGTTATTCCAATTTAGTTTTTGTTGTTCTTGTATTTTGTTGTTAGTTTGGGTGTTGAGTGCTTGAATTTGTTGTGTGATGTCTTGTGTGTGGGGTGCTGGGGAGTGTTTCAGTATGTTGCGTTGTCTGATGAGGTTTTGAATTTCTGGTGTGAAGTTGGGGTTGTGTCTTTTTCTGTTACCTCTTGGAATGTGTTTCTTGTCAGCATTTTGGATAGTTTTATTGAGTATGTGTACAGCATTGTTGATGTTAGTGATGGGTGTACTGTTTAGAGTTGTGAAGTGTTGTTCGGTCTCATTTGTGAATGCTTCCCAGTTAGCTCTTTTATAATTGGTGTATGTGTGTTTGTGGCTAGCTGGGGTGAGTCTGGTTTTGGTGGTGATAATGATCGGGAGATGGTCAGAGCCTAAGGTTCTGACCACCCTCCAGGATGTTGTGGGGGCGAGTTCAGGGGAGCAAAAGGTGATGTCTGGAGATGATGGGTTATAGAGGGCTTGGTGAGGAATATGGGTATGTTGATGGATGTCGTTAAGGATGATGAGGTTATCGGTTTGGTTTTGTAGTACCAGCCCTCTGTCTGTGTCGGGGTTGTCGACAAACCAGGCCGACGTCTTGGCGTTGAAGTCACCACCCAGGATGATGTGTGGGGTGTGAGGGGTGTGTGTGATGTGTTGTAAGTGTGGTCTGTATTCATTTGGTACTGTAGGGGATGTTTGGGGAGGGATGTATGTGTTTATGATGGTTATGTTGGAGTTGTTGCCAGTGCGTATTTTAATTGATTGTACTTCTGTTGTGTTATCATTTGGGGGGAGGAGGGATTTGGTTTGTACACTGGTTACTATGTATGATATTTCTTTGTGTACCAGGGTGATGAGTCCACCGCCCCCGCCGACAGCCCGGTCTTGTCTGATGGTGGTGAAATTATGAAATGTGGGTGTTTTTTGTATTGTGTGGAGTTTTGTTTCTTGTAAGATGGCAATGTGTATGTTGTGTTGTTTGATGAAGTGTGAGAGTTTGTGTTTCTTTGTGTTGATGCCATCTATGTTCAATTAAAGAATGTTAATGTTATGTGCACGATGTATGTTGGGTGCTGCTGCACGAGGATGGGGTGAGGGTGAGGGTGGGGGAGGGGGTGGGGGTGAGGGAGGGGCTGGGGGTTGGGATGGGTGAGGTGGGGATGGGGATTGGGGAGCAGGAGATGGGGGTTGGAATGGATTAGGATGGGGTGTGATGTGTTGAGTTGAGGATGTGGATGGTATGGGAAGGTTAGGTGGGTTAGGGAGGAGAGGTGGACGGGTTTTAGGGGGGGGAGTGGATGATATGGGAAGGCTAGGGGGGTTGGGGAGGAGAGGTGGACGGGTTTTAGGCGAGGGATTTGACTGGGAGAGGGAGGGGCATGAGGAACAGGTCCAGGTGTTCGTGTAGTGTTTCTTGGAGGCAAGTGTTGTACAGGTGAAGTGGGTCCAGTTCCTGCATGAATTGCAGAGAACTGAACCCTTAGTGTGGCGACTCGAAGTGATGGGTTTTGAGCAAGTTGGACATATGTATATGTACGTGCGTCCTGGGTTGCTCTCAATGTCTCCGGCTAGAAGAAGTCTTTGAGAAATGACAGCCGTAGAGTCATTTCTCGGTGTAGGAAAAACTGTGTGATGTGTGTGTGTGGTGTGAGAGGTGTGGAAATTCCCGGCGCGACTGAAGCCGCTCCAAGGACCCGTGCCCCCAGGGAGGGGCATGGGATGGTTGTGACGGTTTGGCTCCCGAAACTGCTCCCCGCAGCCGGCATCCGGTTGTCCTCCACTGGTCGTTGATCTTGTCTCCGGCCGTGGAGGGTCGGCAGCCATCCGCGGTTGGCAGCTCCGGGAGGTGGTCCCACGGCGCAGACGCCGCCACATCAAGACCCAGTGTTCTAGTTATTTGTCTTTGCTTAGCAGGTCAAGCATTCTTTCTCTACCAGTTAATTCATCTGAATGATAGTACGCTGTATTTCCTACCATGTTAAGATTATTGGCTTACAAAACAAAACTTTTATTTATAAAATACTTGTTTTAAACTGTCCGGTTGTATAAAATCGAAAATATCTTTCCACTATACGGGGCAACTTACCCAGTTCATTTCCCATTACAAAATGTGTCCATATTCTTTGTATCCTGTTGTAGCATGCTGCCTAGTAATGCACATCTTACTACACGAGAGGAATCTTCTTAAAATCAATATGTACAGACTACATTGATTGTATTTTCTTTCAATCTCTGGGTAATATACTGTAAGCTGCCCATATTGACCCACCAAACCCTACAATCCTCTCTCCCACTACCTCCTCCCTCCCTCCACCAACCACTACCTCCTCCCTCCCTCCCTCCACCTCCCAAATCAAATCAAATCCCTCTACCTCCCACTACCCCCTCCCGCCCTCCACCTCCCACTTCACTTCCCTCCCTCCACCTCCCTTTTATTATTTACATGGACGCAACAAGTTTTAGCTCTTACAACCGCTTTTCACAGCCCTTCACAACTGAATAGATCTCCAAAGAGTCAAAACTTGGCGTGTCTTTGTAAATGATAACTATAATCACAGTATATCAAAATATGTTGGACTGTGGCTGGAATCTGGCAACAAGGGCAACGCGTGGGAACATCCCCCGATATCAAAAAGTCATATATGATCGTAGTGTGGCCGAATATCAGGCGAACCAAGGCAGTTCCTTACCTTCCATTATGATAGAAAGAACATTGCCAGGGAACTATGGTAGGTTTAGTGAAGTGTAGATTTTTATTTGTCATGGATGTCCAATCTGTTTGCCACCACTGACGGAGTTGGGTAACGTTTGAGAAATAATCAGATACAGGAGGTCACGGCATGATCAAGTTGAGTAGATTTATTACGCAAACAGTCATAGTATTGACAATATTCACTAGGTATAACATATTTCTGAAAATGTGCTAAACTTACTGTATATATAATTCCTACATGAAATGTGTCTAAATTATAATAGGCTACAGACTTGTGTTTCATTCACTTACAAAGTTGTGTATACTGTATCCACTATATACCATTTCCCTAGTAAGTTAGAATAATCGGTGTGCCTTATCTACATTGCTAGGTTTTACCATTATTTTATATTTAATCATTAATATCCGGAACGGTGTTTTTATACAGTATTCTAATTTATTTGTATTATATTCCTATACTAGAGTAAAACTCGCATCAATCGATTATATATTAATTATAGTTGTAGAGCATACCAATATGCCTTACATTCTGATAATGAAGTAGTGTGTGTGTGTTCTAGTAGGAATGGTCGTAATCCACCAAGAAACAGAATGTTTCTCGCTTACTTTTGGCACTACCTGGACGTGTCGAACTGAGCCATCTATGGACAGCCACAAACATCATATATCGGATTGCTTCGAATACCGCCGTCAGAAGGCACTAATGGATAGCTGAAGATCCATACCACGACTTTAGTCCCAGACTGTATTTTATATCTCTCATATTGACATACCTTTTCAAATTCTTTCGTTTTTCCTGCTATCCCAGATCCAGATAACTTTTCCATTTGTCAGCCATTGTTTTCGATCGTTATTTTTTTCTATTATATTTGTTTACTCGTTTGTACTCTTACATACTTTTTTTTGTATTGCTCCAGCTGTATAATATTTCAGTCACTTGCTCCATTATTTTATTACATTGTTTATCTATTATCCATCTCCACATCCATCGTACAATAATTCTTTATATTTTTCTGCTACCCTCGATCGAGATAACCTTTCCATTTGCGAGGGATTGTTTTGAAGAAGAGAAGAAACTCGTAGCCTGTGACGTCAGAGACCTAGGGGAGATGAAAGCGGGCAATGCCATCTATTGATCTTGTATCCAACGAAAAACTCTCGGTGGTGATTGTTATTTCCTATTTTTAGCACAGAGACTGCTTAGACAGAACATATTTGTTATACTTACTGTTTGTGTTTAGTTTTAGTTTTTTAGTTTTTTCCTAGATTGCTTATACAGAAAATATGTATTATACCCAGTACTCATTATATATATATTGCTTTGTTATTTTTATCCCAAGGTGGTTTATCTAGAAATTACTGTATGAAATAGTCAATTAATAATTTATAAGAATTACTAGGTTTGGCTAGTCACGAAGTACAATTGGCATTTAACTATATCTTCTGGAGTTCAGTTTTCATAATTAGTTAGACATTTTTCTTCCTTTCCTTCAATTCATGTTTTCCTCCCCCATCCATCCTTTCCCCTTCCCCCATCCATCCTTTCCACCATCCATCCTTTGCCCTTCCACCATCCAGCCCTTCCACCATCCATCCTTTCCCTTTCCACCATCCATCCTTTCCCCTTCCACCATCCATCCCTTCCTCTTCCATCATCCATCCCTTCCTCTACCACCATCCATCCCTTCCTCTTCCATCATCCATCCCTTCCTCTTCCATCATCCATCCCTTCCTCTACCACCATCCATCCCTTCCTCTGCCACCATCCATCCCTTCCTCTACCACCATCCATCCCTTCCTCTACCACCATCCATCCCTTCCTCTACCACCATCCATCCCTTCCTCTACCACCATCCATCCCTTCCTCTACCACCATCCATCCCTTCCTCTACCACCATCCATCCCTTCCTCTACCACCATCCATCCCTTCCTCTACCACCATCCATCCCTTCCTCTACCACCATCCATCCCTTCCTCTACCACCATCCATCCCTTCCTCTAACACCATCCATCCCTTCCTCTTCCACCATCCATCCCTTCCTCTTCCACCATCCATCCCTTCCTCTACCACCATCCATCCTTTCCTCTACCACCATCCATCCCTTCCTCTACCACCATCCATCCCTTCCTCTACCACCATCCATCCCTTCCTCTACCACCATCCATCCCTTCCTCTACCACCATCCATCCCTTCCTCTACCACCATCCATCCCTTCCTCTACCACCATCCATCCCTTCCTCTACCACCATCCATCCCTTCCTCTACCACCATCCATCCCTTCCTCTACCACCATCCATCCCTTCCTCTACCACCATCCATCCCTTCCTCTACCACCACCCATCCCTTCCTCTACCACCATCCATCCCTTCCTCTACCACCATCCCTCCCTTCCTCTACCACCATCCCTCCCTTCCTCTACCACCATCCATCCCTTCCTCTACCACCATCCATCCCTTCCTCTACCACCATCCATCCCTTCCTCTACCACCATCCATCCCTTCCTCTACCACCATCCATCCCTTCCTCTACCACCATCCATCCCTTCCTCTACCACCATCCATCCCTTCCTCTACCACCATCCATCCCTTCCTCTACCATCATCCATCCTTCCTCTACCACCATCCATCCCTTCCTCTATACCACCATCCATCCCTTCCTCTACCACCATCCATCCCTTCCTCTACCACCATCCATCCCTTCCTCTACCATCATCCATCCCTTCCTCTACCACCATCCATCCCTTCCTCTACCCACTACCATCCCTTCCTCTACCACCATCCATCCCTTCCTCTACCACCATCCATCCCTTCCTCTACCACCATCCATCCTTCCTCTACCACCATCCATCCCTTCCTCTACACCATCCATCCTTCCTCTAACACCATCCATCCCTTCCTCTTCCACCATCCATCCCTTCCTCTTCCCTCCACTCCCTCTACCACCATCCATCCCTTCCTCTACCACCATCCATCCCTTCCTCTACCACCATCCATCCCTTCCTCTACCACCATCCATCCCTTCCTCTACCACCATCCCTATCCCTTCCTATACCACCACCACTATCCCTTCCTATACCACCATCCCTATCCCTTCCTATACCACCACCACTATCCCTTCCTATACCACCATCCCTATCCCTTCCTATACCACCATCGATCCCTTCTTCTACCACCATCCATCCCTTCCTCTACCACCATCCATCCCTTCCTCCACCACCATCCATCCCTTCCTCCCCCACCATCCCTCCCTTCCTCTTCCACCATCCATCCCTTCCTCTACCACCATCCATCCCTTCCTCTACCATCCATCCCTTCCTCTACCACCATCCATCCCTTCCTCTACCACCATCCATCCCTTCCTCTTCCACCATCCATCCCTTCCTCTACCCCATCCATCCTTCCTCTACCACCATCCATCCCTTCCTCTACCACCATCCATCCCTTCCTCTACCACCATCCCCTTCCTCTACACCATCCATCCCTTCCTCTACCACCATCCATCCCTTCCTCTACAACATCCATCCCTTCCTCTACCACCATCCATCCCTTCCTCTCCACCATCCTTCCTCCCACCATCCATCCCTTCCTCTACCACCATCCATCCCTTCCTCTACCACCATCCATCCCTTCCTCTTCCACCATCCATCCCTTCCTCTACCACCATCCATCCCTTCCTCTACCACCATCCATCCCTTCCTCTACCACCATCCATCCCTCCTCTTCCACCATCCATCCCTTCCTCTACCACCATCCATCCCTTCCTCTACCACCATCCATCCTTCCTCTACCACCATCCATCCCTTCCTCTTCCACCATCCATCCCTCCCTACCACCATCCATCCCTTCCTCCCACATCCATCCTTTCCTCTACCACCACACACCCTTTCCTACCACCATCCACCCCATGTTACTCTACCACCACACACCCTTTCCTACCACCATCCACCCCATGTTACTCTACCACCATCCATCCCTTCCTCTACCACCACCCATCCCTTCCTCTACCACCATCCATCCCTTCCTCTACCACCATCCATCCCTTCCTCTACCACCATCCATCCCTTCCTCTACCACGATCCACCCCTTTCCTCTACCACCATCCATCCATCCCTTCCTCTACCACCATCCATCCCTTCTTCTACCACCATCCATCCCTTCCTCTACCACCATCCATCCATTCCTCTACCACCATCCATCCCTTCCTCTACCACCATCCATCCCTTCCTCTACCACCATCCATCCCTTCCTCTACCACCATCCATCCCTTCCTCTACCACCATCCATCCCTTCCTCTACCACCATCCATCCCTTCCTCTACCACCATCCATCCCTTCCTCTACCACCATCCATCCCTTCCTCTACCACCATCCTCCCTTCCTCTACCACCATCCATCCCTTCCTCTACCACCATCCATCCCTTCCTCTACCACCATCCATCCCATCCTCTACCACCATCCATCCCTTCCTCTACCACCATCCATCCCTTCCTCTACCACCATCCATCCCTTCCTCTACCACCATCCATCCCTTCCTCTACCACCATCCATCCCTTCCTCTACCACCATCCATCTCTTCCTCTACCCCCATCCATCCCTTCCTCTACCACCATCCATCCCTTCCTCTACCACCATCCATCCCTTCCTCTACCACCATCCATCCCTTCCTCTACCACCATCCATCCCTTCCTCTACCACCATCCATCCCTTCCTCTACCACCATCCATCCCTTCCTCTACCACCATCCATCCCTTCCTCTACCACCATCCATCCCTTCCTCTACCACCATCCATCCCTTCCTCTACCACCATCCATCCCTTCCACTAACCACCGTCCATCCCTTCCTCTACCACCATCCATCCCTTCCTCTACCACCATCCATCCCTTCCTCTACCACCATCCATCCCTTCCTCTACCACCATCCATCCCTTCCTCTACCACCATCCATCCCTTCCTCTTCCACCATCCATCCCTTCCTCTACCACCATCCATCCCTTCCTCTACCACCATCCCTCCCTTCCTCTACCACCATCCATCCCTTCCTCTAACCACCATCCATCCCTTCCTCTACCACCATCCATCCCTTCCTCTACCACCATCCATCCCTTCCTCTACAACCATCCATCCCTTCCTCTACCACCATCCATCCCTTCCTCTACCACCATCCATCCCTTCCTCTACCACCATCCATCCCTTCCTCTACCACCATCCATCCCTTCCTCTACCACCATCCATCCCTTCCTCTTCCACCATCCATCCCTTCCTCTACCACCATCCATCCCTTCCTCTACCACCATCCATCCCTTCCTCTACCACCATCCATCCCTTCCTCTTCCACCATCCATCCCTTCCTCTACCACCATCCATCCCTTCCTCTACCACCATCCATCCCTTCCTCTACCACCATCCATCCCTTCCTCTTCCACCATCCATCCCTTCCTCTTCCACCATCCATCCCTTCCTCTACCACCATCCATCCCTTTCTCTACCACCATCCATCCCATCCTCTACCACCATCCATCCTTCCTCTACCACCATCCATCCCTTCCTCTACCACCATCCATCCCTTCCTCTACCACCATCCCTCCCTTCCTCTACCACCATCCCTCCCTTCCTCTACCACCATCCATCCCTTCCTCTACCACCATCCATCCCTTCCTCTACCACCATCCATCCTTCCTCTACCACCATCCATCCCTTCCTCTACCACCATCCATCCCTTCCTCTACCACCATCCATCCCTTCCTCTACCACCATCCATCCCTTCCTCTACCACCATCCATCCCTTCCTCTACCACATCCATCCTTCCTCTCACCATCCATCCCTTCCTCTACCACCATCCATCCCTTCCTCTACCACCATCCATCCCTTCCTCTACCACCATCCATCCCTTCCTCTACCACCATCCATCCTTCCTCTACCACCATCCATCCCTTCCTCTACCACCATCCATCCCTTCCTCTACCACCATCCATCCCTTCCTCTACCACCATCCATCCCTTCCTCTACCACCTCCATCCCTTCCTCTACCACCATCCATCCCTTCCTCGACCACCATCCATCCCTTCCTCTACACCATCCATCCCTTCCTCTACCACCATCCATCCCTTCCTCTACCACCATCCATCCTTCCTCTACCACCATCCATCCCATCCTCTACCACCATCCATCCCTTCCTCTACCACCATCCATCCCTTCCTCTACCACCATCCATCCTTCCTCTACCATCCATCCCTCCTCTACCCCATCCATCCCTTCCTCTACCCCCCATCCATCCCTTCCTCTACCACCATCCCTCCCTTCCTCTACCACCATCCATCCCTTCCTCTACCACCATCCATCCCTTCCTCTACCCCATCCATCCCTTCCTCTACCACCATCCATCCTTCCTCTACCACCATCCATCCCTTCCTACCACCATCCATCCCTTCCTCTACCACCATCCATCCCTTCCTCTACCACCATCCATCCCTTCCTCTACCACCGTCCATCCCTTCCTCTACCACCGTCCATCCCTTCCTCTACCACCGTCCATCCCTTCCTCTAACACCGTCCATCCATTCCTCTACCACCGTCCATCCCTTCCTCTACCACCGTCCATCCCTTCCTCTACCATCGTCCATCCCTTCCTCTACCACCATCCATCCCTTCCTCTACCACCACCAATCCCTTCCTCTACCACCACCAATCCCTTCCTCTACCACCATCCATCCCTTCCTCTACCACCATCCATCCCTTCCTCTACCACCATCCATCCCTTCCTCTACCATCATCCATCCCTTCCTCTACCACCATCCATCCCTTCCTCTACCACCATCCAACCCTTCCTCAACCACCATCCATCCCTTCTTCTACCACCATCCATCCCTTCCTCTACCACCATCCATCCATTCCTCTACCACCATCCTCCCTTCCTCTACCACCGTCCATCCCTTCCTCTACCCTCGTCCATCCCTTCCTCTACCACCATCCCTCCCTTCCTCTACCCCCTCCATCCCTTCCTCTACCATCGTCCATCCCTTCCTCTACCACCATCCATCCCTTCCTCTACCACCATCCATCCCTTCCTCTACCACCATCCATCCCTTCCTCTACCACCATCCATCCCTTCCTCTACCATCATCCATCCCTTCCTCTACCACCATCCATCCCTTCCTCTACCACCATCCATCCCTTCCTCTACCACCATCCATCCCTTCTTCTACCACCATCCATCCCTTCCTCTTCCACCATCCATCCCTTCCTCTTCCATCATCCATCCCTTCCTCTTCCATCATCCATCCCTTCCTCTACCATCATCCATCCCTTCCTCTACCACCATCCATCCCTTCCTCTACCACCATCCATCCCTTCCTCTACCATCATCCATCCCTTCCTCTACCACCATCCATCCCTTTCTCTACCACCATCCATCCCTTCCTCTACCACCATCCATCCCTTCCTCTTCCACCATCCATCCCTTCCTCTACCACCATCCATCCCTTCCTCTACCACCATCCATCCCTTCCTCTACCACCATCCATCCCTTCCTCTACCACCATCCATCCCTTCCTCTACCACCATCCATCCCTTCCTCTACCACCATCCATCCCTTCCTCTACCACCATCCATCCCTTCCTCTTCCACCATCCATCCCTTCCTCTACCACCATCCATCCCTTCCTCTTCCACCATCCATCCCTTCCTCTACCACCATCCATCCCTTCCTCTACCACCATCCATCCCTTCCTCTACCACCATCCATCCCTTCCTCTACCACCATCCATCCCTTCCTCTACCACCATCCATCCCTTCCTCTACCACAATCCATCCCTTCCTCTACCACCATCCATCCCTTCCTCTACCACCATCCATCCCTTCCTCTACCACCATCCATCCCTTCCTCTTCCATCATCCATCCCTTCCTCTACCACCATCCATCCCTTCCTCTACCACCATCCATCTCTTCCTCTACCACTATCCATCCCTTCCTCTACCACCATCCATCCCTTCCTCTACCACCATCCATCCCTTCCTCTACCATCATCCATCCCTTCCTCTACCACCATCCATCCCTTCCTCTACCACCATCCATCCCTTCCTCTACCACCATCCATCCCTTCCTCTACCACCATCCATCCCTTCCTCTACCACCATCCATCCCTTCCTCTACCACCATCCATCCCTTCCTCTACCACCATCCATCCCTTCCTCTACTACCATCCATCCCTTCCTCTACCACCATCCATCCCTTCCTCTACCACCATCCATCCCTTCCTCTACCACCATCCATCCCTTCCTCTACCACCATCCATCCCTTCCTCTACCACCATCCATCCCTTCCTCTACCACCATCCATCCCTTCCTCTACCACCATCCATCCCTTCCTCTAACACCATCCATCCCTCCTTCCATCATCCATCCCTTCCTCTTCCATCATCCATCCCTTCCTCTACCACCATCCATCCCTTCCTCTACCACCATCCATCCCTTCCTCTACCACCATCCATCCCGCTACCACCCATCCATCCCTTCCTCTACCACCATCCATCCCTTCCGCCCATCATCCATCCCTTCCTCTATCACCATCCATCCCTTCCTCTTCCACCATCCATCCCTTCCTCTACCACCATCCATCCCTTCCTCTACCACCATCCATCCCTTCCTCTACCACCATCCATCCCTTCCTCTACCAAAGGAGTACAAAGGAGTACAAAGGAGTACAAAGGAAATCAAGCAACAACAGATCCAGTGACCCTTCTAGGTTGCTTGTCCTCCAAAACACTGAGGATCAAGTGTCCAAACAGTGGTTTAGAGTGGGTAAGGGAACATTGGAAAGGGAATTACTGCCCTGGAACTAATGTTCATGGCAGGATTAGGAAGTTAGTAGGGGACAGATGGGTTAGTAACTGAGGGGGGGATAAAATAAAGTTATTCATTTACAAACGCAGTCAGTCGCGGGTTTGATGCGAGATATTTGTCTAGGCGGAGTTTAAATGAATCAACGGTGATGCAGTCTATAACGTCTCGGGGAAGCCCATTCCACAAGTTGACAACTCGATTGAAGAAGAAATTCTTAGATTCGTGCGAGTTAAAAGATTACCAATAATTTTGCAACCGTTTCCCCGCGTGTAATTAGATTGGTCGATAGTGAAGTACTTACTACAGTTCATATTGTCGATGCCTTTGATGATTTTGAACACTTGAATTAAGTCGCCTCTTAATCTGCGCTGGGTTAAAGGAAATAGATTTAATTCTCTAAGACGCTCTTCGTATGGTTTGGTCTTTAGGCTAGGTATCATTTTGGTAACTCTACGTTGAACTCGTTCTAGCTTGTTTATATCTTTTTGGTAATAAGGGCACCAGGATTGAACGCAGTATTCCAGAAGAGGGCGGACTAAGGAATTGTAAAGGGTTAGGATAACTTCTTTGGATTTATGCTCAAATGACCTGCCTATAAAGCCAATTATTTTGTTTGCCTTCTTAACAACTTCTGAACATTGTTGACTCGGTTTTAGGTTACTCGATATTGTTACTCCCAGATCGGTTTCTCTGTTTACATTCTTAAGCTGAGTGCCCTTCATCGAATAGTTTGCTTTCTCATTTTGGTATCCGATATGTAGTACTTTTCATTTTTCCGCATTGAAACTCATTTGCCAAATTTGGGGCCCACATGACAATTTATCTAGATTGTGTTGCATATCGTCAACTTGTTCTTTTGAGAGTACGCTATTTGCAATTTTTGTATCGTCAGCAAATTTTGAGATTGTACAGGTGAGACCCTCATCTATGTCGTTGATGTAAATTAGAAAGAGAATTGGTCCTAGTACCGATCCCTGGGGTACCCCGCTACTTACATTGGTCCATTTTGATGCCTTACCGTTTATGACTACTCTTTGCTTTCTGTCGCTGAGCCAATTTTCTATCCATTTCAACACACCGTCTTGTATTCCATGCGCTTTTAGTTTTAGCAGTAAACGTTTGTGGGGAACTTTGTCAAAGGCCTTTTGAAAATCAAGTTATATAATATAGAGGTTGAGGATATCGTGGAAGAAGTCTAAGAGGTTTGTTAAACAGGAACGTTGGTTACCACCATCCATCCCTTCCTCTACCACCATCCATCCCTTCCTCTACCATCATCCATCCCTTCCTCTACCACCATCCATCCCTTCCTCTACCACCATCCATCCCTTCCTCTACCACCATCCATCCCTTCCTCTACCACCATCCATCCCTTCCTCTTCCACCATCCATCCCTCCCCTTCCATCATCCATTCCTTCCTTTTCCATCATCCATCCCTTCCTTGTCCACCATCCATCCCTTCCTCTACCACCATCCATCCCTTCCTCTACCACCATCCATCCCTTCCTCTACCACCATCCATCCCTTCCTCTACCACCATCCATCCCTTCCTCTACCACCATCCATCCCTTCCTCTACCACCATCCATCCCTTCCTCTACCATCATCCATCCCTTCCTCTCTACCACCATCCATCCCTTCCTCTACCACCATCCATCCCTTCCTCTACCACCATCCATCCCTTCCTCTTCCACCATCCATCCCTTCCTCTACCACCATCCATCCCTTCCTCTACCACCATCCATCCCTTCCTCTACCACCATCCATCCCTTCCTCTACCACCATCCATCCCTTCCTCTACCACCATCCATCCCTTCCTCTACCACAATCCATCCCTTCCTCTACCACCATCCATCCCTTCCTCTACCACCATCCATCCCTTCCTCTACCACCATCCATCCCTTCCTCTTCCATCATCCATCCCTTCCTCTACCACCATCCATCCCTTCCTCTACCACCATCCATCTCTTCCTCTACCACCATCCATCCCTTCCTCTACCACCATCCATCCCTTCCTCTACCACCATCCATCCCTTCCTCTACCACCATCCATCCCTTCCTCTACCACCATCCATCCCTTCCTCTACCACCACCATCCATCCCTTCCTCTACCACCATCCATCCCTTCCTCTACCACCATCCATCCTTCCTCTACCACCATCCATCCCTTCCTCTACCACCATCCATCCCTTCCTCTACCACCATCCATCCCTTCCTCTACCACCATCCATCCCTTCCTCTACCACCATCCATCCCTTCCTCTACCACCATCCATCCCTTCCTCTACCACCATCCATCCCTTCCTCTACCACCATCCATCCCTTCCTCTACCACCATCCATCCCTTCCTCTACCACCATCCATCCCTTCCTCTACCACCATCCATCCCTTCCTCTACCACCATCCATCCCTTCCTCTACCACCATCCATCCTTTCCTCTACCACCATCCATCCCTTCCTCTACCACCATCCATCCCTTCCTCTACCACCATCCATCCCTTCCTCTACCACCATCCATCCCTTCCTCTACCACCATCCATCCCTTCCTCTACCACCATCCATCCCTTCCTCTACCACCATCCATCCCTTCCTCTACCACCATCCATCCCTTCCTCTACCACCATCCATCCCTTCCTCCACCACAATCCATCCCTTCCTCTACCACCATCCATCCCTTCCTCTACCACCATCCATCCCTTCCTCTTCCACCATCCATCCCTTCCTCTACCACCATCCATCCCTTCCTCTACCACCATCCATCCCTTCCTCTACCACCATCCATCCCTTCCTCTACCACCATCCATCCCTTCCTCTACCACCATCCATCCCTTCCTCTACCACCATCCATCCCTTCCTCTACCACCATCCATCCCTTCCTCTACCACCATCCATCCCTTCCTCTACCACCATCCATCCCTTCCTCTACCACCATCCATCCCTTCCTCTACCACCATCCATCCCTTCCTCTACCACCATCGATCCCTTTCCTCTTCCACCATCCATCCCTTCCTCTACCACCATCCATCCCTTCCTCTACCACCATCCATCCCTTCCTCTACCACCATCCATCCCTTCCTCTTCCACCATCCATCCCTTCCTCTACCACCATCCATCCCTTCCTCTACCACCATCCATCCCTTCCTCTACCACCATCCATCCCTTCCTCTTCACCATCCATCCCTTCCTCTTCCACCATCCATCCCTTCCTCTACCACCATCCATCCCTTTCTCTACCACCATCCATCCCTTCCTCTACCACCATCCATCCCTTCCTCTACCACCATCCATCCCTTCCTCTACCACCATCCATCCCTTCCTCTACCACCATCCCTCCCTTCCTCTACCACCATCCATCCCTTCCTCTACCACCATCCATCCCTTCCTCTACCACCATCCATCCCTTCCTCTACCACCATCCATCCCTTCCTCTACCACCATCCATCCCTTCCTCTACCACCATCCATCCCTTCCTCTACCACCATCCATCCCTTCCTCTACCACCATCCATCCCTTCCTCTACCACCATCCATCCCTTCCTCTACCACCATCCATCCCTTCCTCTACCACCATCCATCCCTTCCTCTACCACCATCCATCCTTTCCTCTACCACCATCCATCCCTTCCTCTACCACCATCCATCCCTTCCTCTACCACCATCCATCCCTTCCTCTACCACCATCCATCCCTTCCTCTACCACCATCCATCCCTTCCTCTACCACCATCCATCCCTTCCTCTACCACCATCCATCCCTTCCTCTACCACCATCCATCCCTTCCTCTACCACCATCCATCCCTTCCTCTACCACCATCCATCCCTTCCTCTACCACCATCCATCCCTTCCTCTACCACCATCCATCCCTTCCTCTACCACCATCCATCCCTTCCTCTACCACCATCCATCCCTTCCTCTACCACCATCCATCCCTTCCTCTACCACCATCCATCCCTTCCTCTACCACCATCCATCCCTTCCTCTACCACCATCCATCCCATCCTCTACCACCATCCATCCCTTCCTCTACCACCATCCATCCCTTCCTCTACCACCATCCATCCCTTCCTCTACCACCATCCATCCCTTCCTCTACCACCATCCATCCCTTCCTCTACCACCATCCATCCCTTCCTCTACCACCATCCATCCCTTCCTCTACCACCATCCATCCCTTCCTCTACCACCATCCATCCCTTCCTCTACCACCATCCATCCCTTCCTCTACCACCATCCATCCCTTCCTCTACCACCATCCATCCCTTCCTCTACCACCATCCATCCCTTCCTTCCTCTACCACCGTCCATCCCTTCCTCTACCACCATCCATCCCTTCCTCTACCACCGTCCATCCCTTCCTCTACCACCGTCCATCCCTTCCTCTACCACCGTCCATCCCTTCCTCTACCACCGTCCATCCCTTCCTCTACCACCGTCCATCCCTTCCTCTACCACCGTCCATCCCTTCCTCTACCACCGTCCATCCCTTCCTCTACCACCATCCATCCCTTCCTCTACCACCATCCATCCCTTCCTCTACCACCATCCATCCCTTCCTCTACCACCATCCATCCCTTCCTCTACCACCATCCATCCCTTCCTCTACCACCACCCATCCCTTCCTCTACCACCATCCATCCCTTCCTCTACCACCATCCCTCCCTTCCTCTACCACCATCCATCCCTTCCTCTACCACCATCCATCCCTTCCTCTACCACCATCCATCCCTTCCTCTACCACCATCCATCCCTTCCTCTACCACCATCCATCCCTTCCTCTACCACCATCCATCCCTTCCTCTACCACCATCCATCCCTTCCTCTACCACCATCCATCCCTTCCTCTACCACCATCCATCCCTTCCTCTACCACCATCCATCCCTTCCTCTACCACCACCCATCCCTTCCTCTACCACCATCCATCCCTTCCTCTACCACCATCCCTCCCTTCCTCTACCACCATCCATCCCTTCCTCTACCACCATCCATCCCTTCCTCTACCACCATCCATCCCTTCCTCTACCACCATCCATCCCTTCCTCTACCACCATCCATCCCTTCCTCTACCACCATCCATCCCTTCCTCTACCACCATCCATCCCTTCCTCTACCACCATCCATCCCTTCCTCTACCATCATCCATCCCTTCCTCTACCACCATCCATCCCTTCCTCTACCACCATCCATCCCTTCCTCTACCACCATCCATCCCTTCCTCTACCACCATCCATCCCTTCCTCTACCATCCATCCCTTCCTCTACCACCATCCATCCCTTCCTCTACCACCATCCATCCCTTCCTCTACCACCATCCATCCCTTCCTCTACCACCATCCCTTCCTCTACCACCATCCATCCCTTCCTCTACCATCATCCATCCCTTCCTCTACCACCATCCATCCCTTCCTCTTCCACCATCCATCCCTTCCTCTACCACCATCCATCCCTTCCTCTACCACCATCCATCCCTTCCTCTACCACCATCCATCCCTTCCTCTACCAAAGGAGTACAAAGGAGTACAAAGGAGTACAAAGGAAATCAAGCAACAACAGATCCAGTGACCCTTCTAGGTTGCTTGTCCTCCAAAACACTGAGGATCAAGTGTCCAAACAGTGGTTTAGAGTGGGTAAGGGAACATTGGAAAGGGAATTACTGCCCTGGAACTAATGTCCGTGGCAGGATTAGGAAGTTAGTAGGGGACAGATGGGTTAGTAACTGAGGGGGGGATAAAATAAAGTTATTCATTTACAAACGCAGTCAGTCGCGGGTTTGATGCGAGATATTTGTCTAGGCGGAGTTTAAATGAATCAACGGTGATGCAGTCTATAACGTCTCGGGGAAGCCCATTCCACAAGTTGACAACTCGATTGAAGAAGAAATTCTTAGATTCGTGCGAGTTAAAAGATTTACCAATAATTTTGCAACCGTTTCCCCGTGTATTAGATTGGTCGATAGTGAAGTACTTACTACAGTTCATATTGTCGATGCCTTTGATGATTTTGAACACTTGAATTAAGTCGCCTCTTAATCTGCGCTGGGTTAAAGGAAATAGATTTAATTCTCTAAGACGCTCTTCGTATGGTTTGTTCTTTAGGCTAGGTATCATTTTGGTAACTCTACGTTGAACTCGTTCTAGCTTGTTTATATCTTTTTGGTAATAAGGGCACCAGGATTGAACGCAGTATTCCAGAAGAGGGCGGACTAAGGAATTGTAAAGGGTTAGGATAACTTCTTTGGATTTATGCTCAAATGACCTGCCTATAAATCCAATTATTTTGTTTGCCTTCTTAACAACTTCTGAACATTGTTGACTCGGTTTTAGGTTACTCGATATTGTTACTCCCAGATCGGTTTCTCTGTTTACATTCTTAAGCTGAGTGCCATTCATCGAATAGTTTGCTTTCTCATTTAGGTATCCGATATGTAGTACTTTACATTTATCCGCATTGAAACTCATTTGCCAAATTTGGGCCCAACATGACAATTTATCTAGATTGTGTTGCATATCGTCAACTTGTTCTTTTGAGAGTACGCTATTTGCAATTTTGTATCGTCAGCAAATTTTGAGATTGTACAGGTGAGACCCTCATCTATGTCGTTGATGTAAATTAGAAAGAGAATTGGTCCTAGTACCGATCCCTGGGGTACCCCGCTACTTACATTGGTCCATTTTGATGCCTTACCGTTTATGACTACTCTTTGCTTTCTGTCGCTGAGCCAATTTTCTATCCATTTCAACACACCGTCTTGTATTCCATGCGCTTTTAGTTTTAGCAGTAAACGTTTGTGGGGAACTTTGTCAAAGGCCTTTTGAAAATCAAGGTATATAATATAGAGGTTGAGGATATCGTGGAAGAAGTCTAAGAGGTTTGTTAAACAGGAACGTTGGTTACCACCATCCATCCCTTCCTCTACCACCATCCATCCCTTCCTCTACCATCATCCATCCATCCCTTCCTCTACCACCATCCATCCCTTCCTCTACCACCATCCATCCCTTCCTCTACCACCATCCATCCCTTCCTCTACCACCATCCATCCCTTCCTCTTCCACCATCCATCCCTCCCCTTCCATCATCCATTCCTTCCTTTTCCATCATCCATCCCTTCCTTGTCCACCATCCATCCCTTCCTCTACCACCATCCATCCCTTCCTCTACCACCATCCATCCCTTCCTCTACCACCATCCATCCCTTCCTCTTCCACCATCCATCCCTCCCCTTCCATCATCCATTCCTTCCTTTTCCATCATCCATCCCTTCCTTGTCCACCATCCATCGCTTCCTCTTCCACCATCCATCCCTTCCTTCCTCTTCCACCATCCATCCCTTCCCCTTCCACCATCCATCATTCCTCTTCCATCATCCATCTCTTCCTCTACCACCATCCATCCATTCCTCTACCACCATCCATCCCTTCCTCTTCCACCATCCATCCCTTCCCCTTCCACCATCCATCATTCCTCTTCCATCATCCATCCCTTCCTCTTCCACCGTCCATGCTTTCCTCTACCACCATCCATCCCTTCCCTTTCCATCATCCATTCCTTCCTTTTCCACCATCCATCCCTTCCACCATCCATCCCTTCCTCTACCATCATCCATCCCTTCCACCATTCATGCCTTCACCATCCATCATCCATCCCTTCCTCTTCCACCATCCATCCCATCCTCTTCCATCATTCATACCTTCCTCTTCCGTCATCCACACCTCCTTCCTCTCACACCTTTATCCACCCTTAATTAAGCAGAGACAGACAAAGCCCCCCCCCCCCCTACAATTATCCAGAGCCTCTCTTCCCCAGACACCAGCCACCACAATGATAATTTCAGTCAAGCTCCACAACACTTGACTCGAGCAATTAATACCTAGGAATAATATCCATGTATCAGTTATTAATTACACGGTTTTCTTGAGTTTTCCCTTTCCTCTCTTACCTTCATTTTTTATTGTGTCTCCGCTATATTCCTCCCTCCTTCCCTTCCTCCTTTCATTTGCTTTGTGTCCTTTATCTTCCTCCTTCCTTTCTTATTTCCCACTCTCCTTTTTTTCCTCTACCTTCCTTCCTTCCTACCATCCCTCCTCCCACATCTCCTAGCCCTCCCCACTCCCTCATTAGTCAAGGACAAAGGCCCCTCCTCCCCAGACACCAACCGCCACAATGTTACCTTCACTCAGCCCACACAACACTGAGTAGTAAATAACGAGTAATAAAACACCAGTAATAAATAACAAGTGGAACTGATAATCAACGCATAAGTTATCAAGGTATTTAAAGGGGAGATGGGTCGTTTCTCTGGCCCCCTTTCTCACTTGTGTTAAACCCCATTTGTTTTGAGATTTTTTTTTTTTTAATTTTTTTTTTTTTTTTCTATATTCCAACTTACTCCCTCTCGGGCATAGGCTGAGAGCCTGGACATTCACAGCTGTACAATGAGCAGTGAAGCCCGTGAGGTCTTGTTCCAGTCTAGGGAGTGAGGCATGTGAAGCACGTAGAGTACAACGAGCACCTGCCATCTTGCCTTTACATGAGGCACGGTGCTCACTCATTGTCCGAAACGACCCGATCTCTGAAACCACCTCGTTCCCGTGCTTCACTGTCTCACCCCCTACACTCGGACACTCACTCTTACACACACACACACAACGCCACCTGTTGAGCAGCTAACTCACCAGGCTTTGCACCCCTATAGCATATTTTGAATATGGGAATATTCATACAGTGCTATTTAATCAGGGAACAATGAGGGTATTTTATTAGCGTTTCGGTGGGCTTTGTGGTAATGCACTGATACTAGGTACAGCACAAATTCCATCCCAATAATATCTTCCCATTGATACATCGGGATTTGAACCCGGGACCTTTGGATTACCAGGCCAGTGGCAAGACCACTCCGCCACACCTCCCTTATAAGACGTTTGGTTTAGTTTGGCGATTTTAACACCTTTTTCCCATTTCGTTGTCAATTTTAAGACCCTTTGTGCCATTGAGATGTCGATTGTTTCAGGCGAGCGATAGCAAGCCTGAAATCTTAAGAGGAATCGGCCTTTGGGCGGGACATTTTGCTAGCGAAAAATGTACAAATTTATCTTGAAGGGAGTCTAGGGTGTTTTTTTATAAGCTCGATGGATATCTAGCGAGGAAACTAAACAAATAAAGGGATACATAAATAAATAAACCAAACAATCGGCCCATCTCCCCTTAATCATCTTTCTCGACTCGCCCCTTCCCAATCCTTCTCTCCTCTCACAATCTTTCAACTCTCCTCGTCTGTCTTCACATGTCTCCCTCTATTCCTTCATTACTTCCTTTTATCCCTTCCTTCTCCCAAATATTTCCATTGTCATGTTTGTATATTTGTTTCTTTTCTTTTCTTGACTCTTAGCTTACTTGTTCGCTCATCCTTCCTCTCCCTCCCTTTCTTATCGATCACGTTATCTCTATATTCCCTCAGTGGTGTTTGTTTAGCTCATCCTCACCTGTCCCTCCCTCCCTTCTCTCTTATCCTACCCACTCCACATCTTTCTTATCGATCACGTTATCTCTATATTCCCTCAGTGGTGTTTGTTTAGCTCATCCTCACCTGTCCCTCCCTCCCTTCTCTCTTATCCTACCCACTCCACATCTTTCTTATCGATCACGTTATCTCTATATTCCCTCAGTGGTGTTTGTTTAGCTCATCCTCACCTGTCCCTCCCTCCCTTCTCTATTATCCTACCCACTCCACATCTTTCTTATCGATCACGTTATCTCTATATTCCCTCAGTGGTGTTTGTTTAGCTCATCCTCACCTGTCCCTCCCTCCCTTTTCTCTTATCCTACCCACTCCACATCTTTGCCACCCATTTCCCCCCCAATAATGGAGAACAAAATAACCCTTCCTCCCCCCAATAATGGAGAACAAAATAACCCTTCCTCCCCCCCCCCCCATCTTCCCCCCACAATACCCCCTCCAGTCTCTCTCCCAAACCACCTTGACTGTAGTAAAATGTTGCCAATATCGAGGCAGTCTGAGGAGTTTATAGAGGTAGTACAAGATAGTTTTTTATTTCAATTCATAGATACGCCGACTAGAGGTAATAATATTCTCGATTTAGTTTTCAGTAACAATGAACATATGGTAAATAATGTAGAGATAGGGGACCACCTTGGAAATAGTGACCACAATTCTGTGTATTTTAATATACAATGGAAAGGTAATACCAGATAGAATACAACATTAATACCTGACTTTAGAAAAGCCAATTATGGTGGGTTAAGAAGAGCCCTATTAGCTGACCCTATGGTCAAAAAATTAAGTCGATCCAGGTGTCCAAATGAGTGTACCCCTTCTCAGGCACCTGTCATCTTAAGTCAGGAAGAGACGTCAACCTTGGTAGATACATACGATAATTTTATCAAGTCAGTATTCAATGCACAAAATAAATACATCCCCAAAAGAAAATTTAGATCAATACAGAACCAACCCAAATGGATGAATAATAGACTATTAGATCTTCTAGGACAAAAGAGAGGAATATATAGAAACATTAGGAAAGGCGAAATTCACCTACTTGCTTACTATCAGAATCTATCAAGACAGGTAAAAAAGGATATTAGGAAAGAAAATTATGAAATTATGAAATTATGAAATTATGAAATTAAGGTTGCCAATGACTCAAAAAATAATCCTAAAGCTTTTTACCAACTATATAAATCCAAGGTTAGAGATGTAATTGGTCCCCTTAAAACTTCGATAGGAGAAATGACAGAAAATGATTTAGAAATGTGCAGTACATTAAATAGTCAATTTCTTTCCGTTTTCACTAATGAAAATTTGGCACAGTTTCCAGAAGTCCGTAAGGTATATAGCGATAGTATAAAAAATAGGTTAAGTACGGTTACTATAAGTAGAAATGATGTGCTTAAGGAAATTGACAGACTGAAACCTCATAAATCGCCTGGTCCTGATGAGGTATATGCTAGAGTATTAAAAGAATGTATGGATGAGTTAAGTTACCCATTAACATTTTTATTTAACAAGTCATTGGAGACAGGTATAGTTCCAGAAGCTGGGAAGCTTGCAAACGTAGTTCCGATCTTCAAAAAAGGTGACAAATCAATAGCATCCAATTACCGTCCCATTAGTCTTACATCAATCATAGGAAAGCTACTAGAGTCAATTATTGCTAGTAAAATTAGAAACCACTTAGATACATTTAATTTAATAAATTCTTCTCAGCATGGATTCACTCAGGGACGTTCTTGCCTTACTAATTTGCTTAGTTTTTTCTCAGAGGTATATGAAGCAGTATATAATGACAAGTTATATGATATAATATATTTAGATTTCAGTAAAGCTTTCGACAGAGTCCCCCATGAGAGATTGATGAGAAAGGTTGAGGCGCATGGAATAGGTGGGGCGTTGTTGGGATGGATTAAGTCATGGCTAATTGGTAGGAAGCAGAGAGTCAGCATAAATGGTACGAAGTCAGAATGGGGAGCAGTCAAAAGTGGTGTCCCCCAGGGATCTGAATTAGGTCCTCTGTTGTTTGTTATATACATAAATGACCTTGATTTAGATATAACTAGTAGGATAAGTAAATTTGCAGACGATACCAAAATGGGGAGAACAATTGATTCAGATAGAGATATAGAGTGCCTCCAAAGGGATCTAGATACCTTACACGAATGGTCAGTAAATTGGCAGATGAAGTAACATTGACAAATGCAAGGTATTAAAGATAGGGAAGATGCATACAAATGTTAAATATAAACTAGCTAATGTGGAATTAGAAAACTCGAATTGTGAGAAATATCTAGGTGTGTTTGTTAGCAATGATTTGAAGCCTAGACAACAGTGTATAAGCGTTCGAAACAAGGCAAACAGGATTCTCGGGTTCATCTCTAGGAGTGTGAGTAACAGAACTGCTGATGTTATCTTAAAACTTTACTTGTCATTAGTGAGACCCCATATGGATTATGCTGTTCAATTTTGGTGTCCTTATTACAGAATGGACATAGATTCATAGGAGAGAGTACAACGTAGAATGACAAAAATGATCCATAATATTAGAAATCTTCCGTATAAAGAAAGGTTGAAGAAATTAGGCTTACATTCGTTAGAGAGACGCAGAGTTAGAGGGGATATGATAGAGGTGTTCAAGTGGGTTAGTGGGATTAACAAAGGGGACATGACAGATGTACTAAAGCTCAGTGATAGCGAAAGAACTCGTACCAATGGTTTCAAATTAGATAAATTTCGTTTCAGAAAAGATATAGGCAAATATTGGTTTGGTAACAGAGTTGTAGATGGGTGGAATGGACTACCAAGTGCTATAGTGGGATTAAAAACGATAGGGAGCTTTAAGATAAAATTGGATAAGCATATGGACGAGAAGGGTTGGGTGTGAAGGGGGATCAGCAGGGTTGGGCCAATCAGCGCTCTGCAGACCCCCGTAATCCTGCGTTAATCTCTAACCGTTTTGGTAAGATGATCCTCAGGGTATTAGAGTGTTGAGCCTATAATTGGGCTTTGTAATTGGGGTTGTGTGGGACAGGGATCTGCCTTGCTTAGGCCAATCGGCTTTCTGCAGACTCCCATTTTCTTATGTTCTTATGTTCTTATGTCAATGAGGCGCTCTGTTAAGGGGTTAGTGTTTGTTTTTTTGGGGAACCCCTTCTCCTTCATGCTTAGCCTCGTATGTTTTGAGATTTTAAGACGTTGTGTTCATTAGTTTGGTGATTTTAAGACCTTTCGCCCCATTTACTTGTCATTTTTAAGACCTTTCGTGCCATTTAGGTGTCAATTTTTTCCTGGCGAGCGATAACGAGCCTGTAGTTTTAAGAGGAATCGGCCTTCGGCCGGGACATTTTTCTACCGAAAAAATTACAAATTTAGTTTTATATCTAGGGGGTGTTTTTGTAAGCTTGATGGAGGTATATCGAGGAAACTAAAAAAATATATGAATAAATGAATGAATAGACCAAACAAAAACACCCAATAACCCCTTTACCTATAAAGTCCATACCCGGGCCTCTTGGGGCTTGCGATTGAGACTAGTTTTTAGCTTGTGCAGTTATACAGTATCATACAGTGCAGATACAAATAAAAATCAATGTGGGTTCTCGTCTAGAGTATGTGTGTGTGTGTGTGTGTGTGTGTTACGTAGGCTAAGAAAGCTGACTCGTGATAGCATATATTCGGAGTTACATACAATTACAGGCAAGGTATAATAGTTCCTAATCGTGATAGGTAAAGTTCTGGGATAGCTGCAAAATCAATGTAGGATTAATTTAAGTTTACGAAGAACCAAGATAGGCCCGGTCATTGTTTTCTGGAGTTTCATGGTAACCAATTTCCAGTTGACTCCGACAATCATCCCCATTTCCAGTTGACTCCGACAATCATCCCCATTTCCAGTTGACTCCGACAATCATCCCCATTTCCAGTTGACTCCGACAATCATCCCCATTTCCAGTTGACTCCGACAATCATCCCCATTTCCAGTTGACTCCGACAATCATCCCCATTTCCAGTTGACTCCGACAATCATCCCCATTTCCAGTTGACTCCGACAATCATCCCCATTTCCAGTTGACTCCGACAATCATCCCCATTTCCAGTTGACTCCGACAATCATCCCCATTTCCAGTTGACTCCGACAATCATCCCCATTTCCAGTTGACTCCGACAATCATCCCCATTTCCAGTTGACTCCGACAATCATCCCCATTTCCAGTTGACTCCGACAATCATCCCCATTTCCAACCTAAAACAATACAATTTAACTAATCCAATTTTAATTTACACTTTGATTCCAAATCATTCTTATAGCTAATAACAAAACAAACAATACTTGAGGTATAAAAACGACCAGTTAGAGATACGGCATATTATACCAAATGAGGACTAAGACAAGTAACTGAGGAGATAATGCAATCTCTGGAGGCCTTATTACAGAGTCTCCAGATCTCCAGTGGCCGTGAATATTATACCCTACTGCTTGTCAGGTGTCGGGTGTCACGTCAGCAGCGGCGAGTTGAACATCAGTCTTGCTTGTGAGTTATGGCTGCCACACTCCCTCACCCGTAGCCAAACGACTGAGTGGTACTGATAAGCAAGAATCCAGATTATGACCATTGGTTGTGTTTATCATCTATTATCAATATAATAAGTGGTAAAGTCAAGAGCGTAAATCGTGGCGCACTCATTTCAATCAGCATTGAATGCAAACGAGACAATGCAATGCTTTATTATAATTGCCCATATGTGTCAGACCTTAGCCTATAATAATCGAATACGAATTGGTGTAACCTTATTATATACTCACGAATGTACACTGTAAGCTAGTCTCCTCTACATACACTGTAAGCTAGTCTCCTCTACATACACTGTAAGCTAGTCTCCTCTACATACACTGTAAGCTAGTCTCCTCTACATACACTGTAAGCTAGTCTCCTCTACATACACTGTAAGCTAGTCTCCTCTACATACACTGTAAGCTAGTCTCCTCTACATACACTGTAAGCTAGTCTCCTCTACATACACTGTAAGCTAGTCTCCTCTACATACACTGTAAGCTAGTCTCCTCTACATACACTGTAAGCTAGTCTCCTCTACATACACTGTAAGCTAGTCTCCTCTACATACACTGTAAGATAGTCTCCTCTACATACACTGTAAGCTAGTCTCCTCTACATACACTGTAAGCTAGTCTCCTCTACATACACTGTAAGCTAGTCTCCTCTACATACACTGTAAGCTAGTCTCCTCTACATACACTGTAAGCTAGTCTCCTCTACATACACTGTAAGCTAGTCTCCTTTACATACACTGTAAGCTAGTCTCCTCTACATACACTGTAAGCTAGTCTCCTCTACATACACTGTAAGCTAGTCTCCTCTACATACACTGTAAGCTAGTCTCCTTTACATACACTGTAAGCTAGTCTCCTTTACATACACTGTAAGCTAGTCTCCTCTACATACACTGTAAGCTAGTCTCCTCTACATACACTGTAAGCTAGTCTCCTCTACATACACTGTAAGCTAGTCTCCTCTACATACACTGTAAGCTAGTCTCCTCTACATACAGTAGCAAGCACGAACAGTTTTCGTTTCACTGGTGAATGTGTGACAACGCTATTTTCTTTAACCTCATCTAATCTGAGGGTGGTCTTATTGACCTCATTCAGCAGTGACGACATCCAAGATCAAGAGGTAGACACAGTAAGGATTTTTAAATGACACTGATGGGACCAGGCAAGATGTTTAGTGTCCGCTAAGGCCCATATCTAGCCATCAACCAAACGAATCGGACAAAATTAAGGACATGAGCTACGTGTGAGCACACCCATTCATCAGCGTCTATGGATGGGAATCTCATCTAGGCACCATTTACAGCTAATTTTTAAACTCTAAATAACCAAACTCTCCGACTCAAAAGTGAAACGATACTCCCAATCCTTCTTCTATTCAACAGCTGAGCTCTGGAACTCTCTCCCAGAATCAGTCTTTCCATCTTCCTATGACTTAAATTGCTTCAAACTTCGTGTGTCCAGGCATTTTGGCTAGAATTTCCCTTGATTCTGTCACTCTTTCAATTTTGGGAGAGGCACTCGACAGAGGCAGTTCTGCATTGTATCTCCCTCACTCACAAAAAAAAAAAAAAAATTATGAGGTTCGATATTGTTCGCAGAGAAGTGATTGTATGCCAAAAACTCCTATGAAAATTTCTGACTGCAGGTAAAGAACCAATTATCAATCCTTTCTTTGGAAGAAGTCCCCACAGATTGCACGAGAGTCAGTACAGTCAAAATATAATGAAATCGCAAAGTAATAATAGCAATATTAACCTAAATTGAGCATTTCTATGTTAGCCTAACCTAAGTTTAAATCTCATTAAATGATTGAGTTTTGGTGTCTAGTAAGTTAGCCTAACCTAAATTTATATTTCCAATAATTAAGCCTAAACTTATAATTTTAGCATCATGTTAGTAGTCAGGTTCGCCGTGTACCTGAAATGTGGTCCCGTGGGAATTGCGTGCCAAAAGCGATATTATTGTTTAAATGGCATCTATAGGGTCTTAGTAGACAGAAAAACTTGGGTGGCAATTTTACTTTTGGGAATTTGGGTTTTTGTGGGGGCTTAAAGGGGGGTACCGTCATTTCACAGTTTATCGCCCGAAATGAAAGCGCTAATATTGTTATAACTATTTTTATCTCTTAAAATATTAATAGGAAAATTATGAAACAAATCAGGTGTCTTCCTCATATCATCATTCATTTATGTACCAAATATTTAGTTGATATCTGGAATTGATAATTGTTTATTTATTTCCAGATATGCACTTATGAAGAAGTTCACCCGTTTCGAAGCGAGGCCTGTTGAGATTCAACTATAACAGACGTGACAATGAACTCACTCACCTGCATCATTTGCGATAAAGGCAAGCGGAAGGGCTACACCTTTGTACAGAATGTTACATCAGATTCTATTGGTAACATAAAGAACTTTGCCGAGAAGCGAGCACAGTATGGAGAAACGCAGTATGCACCTCTGGCTGAAAATCTGTCAAAGTTGTCTGCATCTGATACGGAAAACATCCATTACCACAAAGAATGTTACAAACTCGTAGTGCACAAAGGCATGCTGGAGAGAGCCGAAAAGAAATTTTGTGAAACATCATCTGGTGAATCACAAATGCGACCAGCTAAACTCGGACGTCCATCCTTGGCACATGATGAGGATTCTGTCAGACGTGTTCGCAGGCGTTGCCCAATGGAGCCAAAGACCAAGTCCTGTGCGTTTCTCTATGACAATCCGACAGATGGAGAGTTGCATCTTGTCCTGACAGATACGATGGGGACCCGGTTTCTGGACATAAAAGCGAACACACGTGACGACAAAGTCCGAGCAAACCTGTCACTGTTGCAGGAAGTTGGTGATGCCGCTGCATATGAAATGTGGTATCACAGAGATTGCTTACGAAATGTTGAACGCCAATGCTATTCCTTCAGATTTGATTGTATTGGGGTCGATGATAATATCACCAAGCATATGTGTGACATTGAAATTGTAAATGCAGTCAAATGTTCGCTCTTGTCTGGTGCTGTTCTAAGTATGAATTATGTTAATGATGAGTATCTGTCAACTTTGACTGAACATGATGTTAGTGTGGATAGCTCCGACTTGAAACGCCACCTAAAAAGTTTGATAACAGAAAATATCAGTACTGCTGAATTTGTCAGGCCCCATCAACTCAATGAAAGTGACCATATCATCAGTAGTAAAACCCTTTCAGTTGCTGTTGATAAAGTAGTACCCCAAGATTCAGAGGAAACACTTAGCGACATTGTTGGAGTTGCTAAGTTTCTTCGTGATGAGTTGTTGAATTGCAAAGATAAGTGGCACTTCACTGGTAGCATGTCGTTTGAAAATCCACCAATGGTAGCTTTCTTTCTGAAGCAGCTACTCTTTGGCACAAATGCACACTCTGTTTCTGGTAAGCGGGATGGAGCCATAAAGAACACCGTCAGCATTGTATCACAAGTACTTGTGCAAAATGTGAAGAGCGCCAAGCAAGTTCGTGATAAGCCGAAGTCAGATGTTGGATTTGTGTCACACACAAAGACACCGCTGAAGCTTCTGCTATCTCATGTAGACACCAAGTCCCAGCTCACAGAATTTCTTGGGAAACGATTGCGGAAGCATTTCTCTGGGAGTAACAAAGGGCTTGTTGTTGTGTATGGGTCATCAGCATACACCAATGCAAACAACATCATCAGTCAGAATAATATAGTCCACTCACAATCACGAGGAAGCTGACACACAGATCCCACTTCATGTCATCGATGCAGCAAGACAAGGAACGTCAACGCGAGACATGTATGTGTGGTCCCCAGACACAGATGTGTTCTTGTTGTTGATAGATCTTATTGCCAACCACATCATCCCAGGACAATTGAAGATGTTAACTGGCAGAGGGAAGTTCTTCCGGACAATTGACATCAAAGAGAGGTGCACTGCGATTGGAACGGAGAAGTCAAAGGCTTTGATAGGACTGCACAACTTCACTGGCGCGGATTGGGGTGGAAAGTTCTTCAGTATATCGAAGAAAGCGTGGATAACCAAGTTCCTGCAACTACCTTCGAGCAGCAAGATTATCAAGACTTTCCAGACCTTTGGATGTCCAGACAGTCTTCCTGAAGCTGATGTTGTCAATGTCGAGACGTTCGTCTGCAGTGTATACTCCAGCAAATGTTTGTGCGTCACATTGCCAGATCTTCGATGGCAGCTGTTCAAGGTCAAGAACTTGGAGGGTGAAAAGCTTCCACCGACGCGAAGCACTCTCAAACCTCACATACAATGTGCCAACCTGATGTCCAAAAGAGACAAAACCTACCAAGAACCAAGGCCAAAGAACCTGCTCCCAGAGGGCAATGGATGGAAACTAAATGACGACAAAAACCCTATACCAGTACAATGTCTCGAAAAGCCAGCACTACGTGCAGTCTTGAACTAGTTAGGTGTGGATGCAAAGGTGCGTGCAAGGAGAAAGTGAACTGTTCATGCCATAAAAATCGCCTGCCATGCACAGCATTATGCAAATGCACCGACTGTGGAAACGTGAAAGACTACAGTATTTGTGACGAAGATGACATGTAGCCAATCAGTTAGCCAATGTATTCAGAGCACCAAATGACCCCATAAGATTCATTTAAGAATTTACATTCATTTAGTCTATTGTTAATATTCGTCTAGATGTTGAGTGGAGTAATTACTGGTGGTAAAGGGTGGTATGAATGTGTGATGATTACAGAAAAGTATATTTTTATTTCCTTTATTTGTATCAGTGCTATGAAGTCATGTCATGAATATTACATGTTTTATCATACATTTTATATGCCTAAATAATAGTCAGGTTCACCGTGTCATGCCGTGGGAATTGCGTGCCAAAAGCGATTTTATTGTTTAAATGCCATCTATAGGGTGTTAATAAACAAATTCCCAAAAGTAAAATTGCCACCCAAGGTTTTCTGTTTATTAACACCCTATAGATGGCATTTAAACAATAAAATCGCTTTTGGCACGCAATTCCCACGCCATGACACGGTGAACCTGACTATAGCCTAACTTCTTGAATTAAATTATAATCTAGCCTACCAAATTTAATTATTTACGATTTATAGTGTTGGCCTACCCACAAATAATACATTAGATAAATTTATTTCAACATGAGTGTTCTTTTGATCTTTGATATCACCATGTAATAAGTTCCCACCAATGAATACCGCCGTCGTGTTTAAGTGTTTATTCCGAACCGGGTTTGATCGGCGGAAGAATTTTTCTCTTGCGGCTAAACTTTAGTAAAATGTTTGTATTTCGCAATTTCCATCCGCTTTTGACTAAAGGTGACAATGGGCGATCTAGCCCAAGGCAAACGCCGTAGGGCAGGCATTAAAGGGTCATTAACCGTCCTGTCAAGGGATTTAGAGGAGTTCTTGGAAACTGCAAGTCGGGTAGAAGTCGAGGCAAAATTACATTGCGTGCAGACACAGGTGGCCAAGTTTGAAGCCAATCAAGAAGTCTTGTTGCCGCTATATACCTCTGACACAGAGTATTTTAACCCTTGTTTAGCGGCGGCGGAATTAAGTCCGCCTCTAAAAATTTGGACTATGTGGCGGCGGCGGACTTTAGTCCGTGTGCAATTTTGGCACAATATTGGCTCTGAGAGAGAGACGAGCGGTGGGAGGAGCGTAGGTTACTCATGACCGCTCGCCACAACCGTCGTGGGCCCACTGACATGTACTCCACACTACTCCACCCTCCCTCACTAGCTACACACGTAATTATGTAACGAAATTACCGTATTTTAGCGATTTTGCCCTTCGGTTGCACGATCTTTGCAAGACAACCAGCCATCGTAGAAGGATGGTTCGGGTGTCATTGGAAAGGTCAATTTACGCCCTTTCAGGGATACATAATTGTATTACGCTCTGGCTCTTGTTTATGCATGAAAAAGAGCACGGAAACAACACCATTTATGGTTAAAAAAAAAACCCGCTGGGCGGCACAGTGAAATATACTCCACCACCCGCTCTTTGAGTGTTAAGGAAACCCATGAGGATACCATCTACTTATTTGATATGTATGGGATAATCTCTACTCTGAAGGAGAAACTGGGTACACCAGAAAGGCATAATCAGTCTGAAGTAAAGAAAGTATCGGGTGTTAAATTGCCGCACCTGACTTTGCCCACCTTCGCTGGCGACCCCACATTATGGACGGGATTTTGGGATATGTTTAGATGTGTGGTGCATGAGAGGATTGATTTAAATGTGATTCAAAAACTGACGTACTTAAGGGGTCAGCTACAGGGAGATGCCTATAAACTAGTAGAAGGCTTTACGGTTGAGGGTGCAAGTTATGGCCCTGCCGTGGACTTGCTTCAGGAGACCTTCGGGCATCCCGACAGAGTAAAAGCAGCACACATCATGAACTTTCATGACCTTGTCTCACCTAAATGTCAAACAGCACAACTAAAGGCTTTTTACGCCAATATGGAAAGTGCGATGCAATCTATGACTAGTCAAAGGGTAAGATTAGAGGAATTCTGCGTGGTGACACTCTTGAATAAATTACCATCACCAGTTAAGGAAACCGTTTGGAGGGAGATGGGTGATCAGAGTCTAGATTATAAGACTTTTACACAGTGTTTTCAAGCGGAATTCTACAACATGGTGGGTCAAGATACCCCTGTGAAGGAATTTCCTATGGCTACAGCTACATTCACGACACAGAGCGGTATCAGCCAATTTGCCTGTAAATTGTGTAGTGGGAAAAATCATCCGCGTTACAAATGCTTTAATTATAAGACATTTTCTCTCAGAATAAAGAGAGCCAGGCAACTACAGCTCTGTGTCGGGTGTCTCTCCAGTGAACACGGTAGTAACGGGTGTACAAACCCTAATATTAAGAATTGTAAATTCTGCCGTGTAAACATTTTCACTCCCTGTGCCAAAAGCAGCAAGAGGTGAGTTCAGCAGGTGGTGGTAGTAGGAATAGAGTAGAGTCAACTCCAACAACCTCAACAACAATTTCCGTAAGTATTAGTAAACAGACAGTAATTTTACCCACAGTTCAGCTGCCTGTAAAGGGTAAGTACAAGAAGACAGTAAAGGTCAGATCGCTACTTGATCAGTGCTCGCAGAGGACTTTCGTGAAGAGCTCTGTATTACCTAATACCCTTTTATATGAATCAAAGGAAAGGGAACAATTGAGTCTTCACGGCTTCACCGGAACCCAAACCTCTCGTGAGTATCCTGTTGTAGCACTAAAGTATATACATCGTGGCAGATATCATCGTCGTGACGCAATAGTTGTCGATGATCTCCCCGAACACAAGGGCAAAACTAGTCTAATAGTTGAAATCACTAGTTTACAGCGTCGTGGCATAAAATTGGCCGACTCATACATTACCGAGACAGCACAATTAGAGCTACTAATAGGTGCCGACCAGTACTACAACATAGTGCGACCTGGCAACAAAAGGGCAGGAAATTTGGTTTTACTTCCTACCAAATACGGATATGCCCTTAGTGGTTCTTATGCGGCAACCACATCTAGCTCCAACACTGAGGTTGTTACAATACTTAAAGTGGCAGTGACCCCAGTAGATCAATATATGTCTACTGGACAATTTCCATGTCATAAAGAATTAAGTGCATTGTGGGATTTAGACCATATTGGTATCTCCCCTAAAGAGCATTCACAAGCCAAACGGCAAGCTTTGACCACATATGAGGAAACAGTCACGTATGATCCTGAAAGTCTACAGTATCAGGTACGTCTTCCCTGGACCGAAGAGAAAGGACGATTGCCCACCAACAAAGGTTTGGCTGTGGGCAGGCTACGAGGACTCCAGAAGAGGTTTATTGCTCTCCCTGGATTTTGTCAACAATATTCGCAGGTAATTTCTGATCAGTTGTCGCGTGGTTTCATTGAGGAGATTCCATTCGATGACTCTGGGTCATGTCACTATCTGGCGCATCATGGGATCGTAAAGGACAGCAGGACTACTCCGGTGCGCATTGTATTTGACTGTTCCGCTAAGGTATACCAGTACAAGCCCAGTCTGAATGACTGTCTGTACACGGGACCATCTTTAGTACCGGAGTTAGCTCAAGTCTTGTTGAGATTCCATCTGCATCAGTATGCGTGGGTCAGTGACATTGAAAAAGCCTTCTTGATGTTGAAACTATATAAAGACGATAGAGATTACACCAGGTTCATGTGGCCAAAAGATCCTCTTCGTCTGGATTCGCCTCTACAATGTTATCGGTTCCAGGTTGTATTGTTTGGCGCTACCTGCTCCCAGTTTCTGCTGAACGCAACCATCCTAAAACATCTTTCCCTTGTTGAAGTAGACCCAAAGATCGTACAGGAAATTAGGGCTGGGCTATATATCGATAACCTACAAGGTACGGGGGACAATGAAAATTCCCTCATCCGTGCATATGGTATGGCTCATGAAGTTATGGACAATGCCCACTTGTTCCTGCGTCAATGGGCTACCAATAGTCTTGTTCTGAGAGAGGTATTGCAAAGGGATGGTGTTTCTGCTGAACAGCAGGAACTGGTGAGAGTTCTTGGCCTAGTATGGGAGACGGCTTCTGATTATCTTTCCTTTGGAGTACAGTATGCTCCGGTCGAACATGTGACAAAGCGTGAATGTTTGAGATTTTCTGCCAAACTCTTTGATCCTTTGGGTGTTTTATTGCCAGTGTCTATAAGGTCTAGAATATTTCTCCAGCAATTGTGGAGACTAAAGATGGATTGGGACGAGGATCTTTCTGAAGACTTGAACACGGAATGGCTGGGGATAGTAGATGATCTGGTACTCTGTAGTCGTATTAAGTTTGCTCGGAGGGTTGTATACGATCATGCTGTATCCCTACATGCATTCGCTGATGCCAGCAGTATAGCATATGGGACTGCTGTGTATCTTGTTGGGTCAGAAGGCAGCCATTTGGTCATGGCAAAGGCCAAAGTCGCGCCAATCAAGTCCCTTTCAATTCCTAAAATGGAATTAACTGCAGTTTTGCTTGCCGCAAGAATTGTAAACTTTATTGAGGTAGCCTATAAAGGTAAACTTCATATCTCTGAAACGTATATGTGGAGTGACAGTCAGATTACCCTACACTGGATAAATAGTAAAAAGAAATTACCAGTGTATGTCACAAACCGCATCGACGAGATACATGCCCTAGTCCCGACTGCTCATTTCCGGTATGTGTCGACTAAAGAGAACCCAAGTGGTATGGTATCTCAAGGCGTGTCTGCTAAGTATTTAAGTTCTTCTGCATTGTGGTGGAATGGGCCTAATTGGCTCCCTAACCCCGATGGATGGCCAGAAAATATAGTTCTCAAAGAGCAGCCCGCTGGTATCGTGACCCAAATCGTAGGCATGGTGCCCCAAGATGACACACAGTTATGGGACTGGGACAGATATAGCAGCTATGAAAAATTACAGCGTGTCACGGCATGGGTGATACGTTTCATCAAAAATTTGAAGGCAAAAGTAAATGGCCTGCCTCCCACAGGTAGTGCTCACCTCAACATAAATTAAATCAAGACTGCAGATAATATTCTACTCAAATTATGCCAGAAGGAAAGTTATCCGCAGGAATACTCAATACTGGTGAAGGGTGAACAGTCCAGAAATAATTTGATTTGCCAATTAGGACTACACCTGAAGGGAGAGATTATACATTGTGGAGGCAGATTGAGATTAGCGGCTATCTCGGAAATGTGCAAGTATCCAAAACTTCTGCCCTCCAAACATCCCTTGACCCCCCTAATAGCAGATAGGTGCCATCGGCTCTGTTGCTGTTATGGAGTCGGCCACGTGGTTACCTACATAAGACAGAAATGGTGGGTCCCTAGAATCCGGCAAGTGGTGAAAAAAGTACTGCGTAATTGCCTAAAATGTTGTCGGGTACAAGGTAAACCCTACAACAATGCAGGACTACCCACTTTGCCTGCCCTGCGGACCACCCCTGGAGAACCCTATAAGGTCACTGGGGTGGACTATAGTGGAGCAATCCCTATAAAAGACTCACCGGTCAAGGCCTACATGATCCTATTTACCTGTGCTGTCACTAGATCGATACACATCGAAGTAGTCACCAATCTCACATGTGATAGTTTCCTCCATGCTTTCAGGAGATTCTGCAGTCGACAAGGTTTTCCCCGTATCATCTTGAGTGACAAGGCAACTACGTTTGTTGGGGCCTCTAGGTACCTATCCAATGTATGCAATCACCCTAAGGTTCAGTCTCACCTTGGCAGTGTGCAATGTGAATGGCGGTTTATTCCTGCCAGAGCTCCATAGTTTGGTGCCATCTGGGAGAGAGCCATTGGCATTGTCAAGGCGGGACTGTAAAGGGTATTAGGACGTGCTCTCATCTCATTAGAGGAGTTGAAAACTCTACTCCTGGAGATTGAGGCAGATGTCAATGACCGTCCTCTACTATGCATCCGGTGACGTAGAGGATCCTACCCCAATCACACCCTCAGTGTTGGTGCGGGGACATCGGTTGCGGGATCTTCCTGAGGAAAGTGACGTGGAGGATGAGATTAAGGACTCGGGCTACATCAACAAAGATGTGATATCAGCCAGATACCGGTATATTCGAAAATTGTCTCAGGATGTCTGGAAACGCTGGCCAACTGAATATCTGGTGACGCTCAGGGAAGCACATAGGAACAAACTACGACCAATCAACGGTCGGTGGCCAAATATCGGTGATGTCGTTACCATCCATGACGAGGGTCCTCGGGCTCTCTGGAAGTTGGGCCGTATCACTGAGTTGCTGCCCGGACGTGACGGTGAAGTCAGAGTGGCTAAGATCCGCACGAAGTCGGGCATCTTCACGCGGCCAACTATCCATTTATACCCTCTTGAAGGGGATCTTGAGAGAAAGGGTGATACCTCGGAGACATTGCCCAGAGACGTTCCCGTAGTGGCAAATACAAATGGCCGTCCTGTTGACGACCAAAGTGGACGTCCTCGGAGACAAGCGGCTCAAGCCTCCTCCCAATTATGGCGAGATAAGTTAGACTCCGGGCTGTTATAATGTTGTATAAACTTGGTGGCAGGAATATGTCCATACTTTTATTTCCATAAGTATTGGACAGTCTAAATTTAAGTGTAATCTTAAGTAATAAGTAATAAGTTTGTAGGAATAAGAATCATAATAATATGATTTAGTATAAATGGGAAGAATATTGAATTATGTTCTGTAATAGATATTAAGTAATATATTATTCCTATGAACTTGGATAATAGTCTCTGGGAAGGAAAATAAGTTTCGACCTCTTTGCGCATGTGCGGAACAAGCAAGGCTCCCACAATTTCAGACAGGGAGCTCACTCGCTCTCTGACCACCACCGCTGACAGTAGAATTTTCCCTTGTTCTCACCTCACCTCATTCCATTCCATTAATATGTTAGTACTAACCTTAACGTAGCTTTCACCGATCATCTATTATCATCCTCTTTATAATGTAAGTCAAGAGGCCCCCTTCCATCATTAACCTCTGAAGTGCGCATGGGGGTAATTGGAAACGTCCCCCTGTGCTGACGTATTTGAGGTGTTTCCGTCACTAAAATATTCATTGTGCCATTAATAGCATTAATACTTATCCATATGCGCCTATTATGGGTTGATTATAAAGGTATTAACCTGAAACAACAATAAAACGAGTGAAAACAGCGTTTGGATGGTCAAAATCGGAGATATAGCCCGCGAGTTGTATAATGTATGGGTGAGGCAATCTGCTTTCCCGCCAATTTCCCCCAAGGCCACTGAGACACAGTCGATCGATACTCTCTCTCTCTCTCTTGCACTCGCTTGCTATCAGTGATGACCACACCCTCCAATCGGATTTCTGATGTTAGCACGAAAATATACCTCAGAATAAGGGAATAACAGGGAAAATAGGTGATAACTGAAGGAGAGGAGGAAAGTGGGGAAGGAGGGGAGGTAGAGGACTGAGATTTTGCATGGCCCAGGGGCCAAATTTTTTTTTTTTTTTTTTTTTTTTTTTTTTTTTTTTTTTTTTTTCGATGTCAAAAGTTGATTTTTTTTTTCTCTGACTCTTAAGAGTCTCCCCGCAGTGCGCCGGGGGAACTCTTAAGAGTCTCCCCGCAGCTCCCGGGTTAACTATCCATTAATTTCCTCTTGATCACCACTTGTCATCACACAACTCCATCGCCAACCTGTTGCCATGTTACCACTCCACATTAACCCTATACTGTCGCCTACGCCCCAGCAACAAGGTAAATATACTATTGTGTGGTGTTCTTCAATTTACAGTTAATTTCCTCCAATAATATCCACAGCTGATAAGGGAGGGAAATGAGTGGCAGTTGCCTGTACTGCTGTTTGCTGATGGTACAGTTCTGATGAACGATAATGAATGGGAGTTGCAGGGTCTGGTAAATGTGTTTGGAACAGTGTGCGAAAAACGGAATCTGAAGATAAATGCGGGGAAGAGCAAGGTTATGGTCTTCGAAAGGGGTGAAGCCACAGAGTGAGAGGTGAAGTTGAACGGTCAGGCTATGGAGATTGTCAGCTCAGTTAAGTATCTGGGCAGTGTGTTAAATAAAGATGGGACTATGGATGAAGAAGTGCGGGAGAGGGTGCAACAGGTAAATGAGGTTGTAGGAACGCTGAAAGCAGTAACAAGAAATAGGGTGGTCAGTATGGAAGTGAAGAAGTCCTTGCATGACAGTGTGGTAATCCCGACACTGACTTACGGAAACGAAGCATGGACGTTTGAGAAAAGACTTAGACCAAGAGTGAGGGGGATGGAAATGAGTTACTTGAGAAGTGCGTGTGGAGTTACGTGGAGGTATAGACATAACACTGGTGGCAGTGGTGTCTCAATACGGCTATCAACACAAGTGTTCTTACTGTAAAAAAAAAAAAAAATCTGGTATTCAATTGTTGTATTTACTTAATTCATCAATGGCAGCCATTAGGTCTCTTGATATCCCGGCGTTTAAGCCCGAGGATTACGACATATACACTTACTTGGAAATCGGTAAACCGGTCCTGGACATGTTCGGGAACGAAGACGCGTCCAAAATACATACAATTGTGGTTAAATTGGGAAAGTATACAACTAAAGTATCAAGATATGTGCATGACAATATGCCTGGGTTAACCTGGGCTCAATTCGAAGTATACGTCAAGACAGCAATTAATCCAGTTTTGGGCCAAACAATTGCTGACAAAAAGTTTCACGAGGTCAAATACTTGGGAGACTTGGATGAAACTGTTGACAAGTTGCAACAGATCGCCTTGACTGCTTTCCCAGATGAAACCACTGCCCAAAGGAAGAAAACCATCTTCAAAGCATTAGTGAGGATCTTGCCTGACCCATTAGCCGACCAATTCTCAATAGTGGAACCCACCAATTATGACGTGGATCTGCCTGTGATACGAAGAATCATGGCATTACGCAAATCCAGGGAACAAACCAACAAAATTGCAGTGATCAACAAAGTCACCACCCACCCAACTTCAACAGCATCAAGCAGTGGCCCTGTAGCTCCTAAGGCAGCTGATAAAGCAGAGGAGTGGGCCAGAATCCGTCCTGCAGATTGGAAACCCTGCACCGGATCATGCATGCTGTGGTCTCTAGAGAGGTCGTTTTCTGAACTGACCAGGAAGAGGACCAGGACTCCAAATTGGTGGGCCCAGATTCCCTGGATAAAGCTGCGTCAAATTGCAACCATTATTGATGACGGGACAGCTGGGATCAAAGAAGGAGACATGGAAGGAGAACTTGACAAATATCAGCCAGAAACCTTAAAACCAGAGCCACTGGATTTTTAGGCGGCCCCCCCAAACAAATCGTCATGACCATGGCGGGGCTCATGATAAAACATCGGATAATGGTCTGCCGGTGTACAGAAAAATCACTCTGAATGGGGTGGAAGTTCGACTTCTCCTAGATACGGGGGCTTCCCATTCTTGTCTATTCCTTCCCTTTTTCCGGAAACATAAGCAGGTTTTCGGGGAAATCCAGTCCTCTTCTATCATCTTAATTAGCGCAAATGACCAGGTTATTCCCAACCTGGGTCAGTCACTCCCCTTATATGGTAATACCCCCCACCCAAATCACAGAGTTCAATACTCCTTCGTGATCTATAACCCCAGTGAATCCAAGTATGATGGATACCTGGGACTTGATTTATTAATCTCTCTAAGTGCCTCAATAAATTGTAGGTACAGGACACTGTCTTATGACCCACCGTCCAAACCTGAACAAAAAACAAAAACCTCTCCTCCTCTAGGTAACTTGAAGCAGCTTAACTCCACAAATTTGCCAGTAACTCTCCCTATCACTGCTGCACCCCAAACTAAGATAAATGATATTCCCTGCCCCAATCACACCATCTCTCCAACCATAGTTTCTACCTCAGTTACAGTTCCCCCCCATCACGAGAAGTGGGTACCATTGATTCCTACCATTCAAGGAAATGTCCTTGTAACCCCACACCTCCAAAGCCCTTTCAATGGGGTATGCCTAACCGCTCCTTGCCTGCTACCACATAAACTCCACTGTATCACAATTGCTAATATTTCTGACAAACCTGTCACCTTGCCAAAAGGCCTAGCCGTTGGGGAGTTAGACATTTATTCCGAAGAACTGTCTGTACCCTCTTACTCTGCCCCTCCTTACAACCACTCCCTTCCTGACATACCTTCCACTCTCACTACCCCCCAACAAACTGATCTCAGAAATCTCCTAATTTCTTATCAAGATATTTTTGCCACCTCTAACCGAGATATGGGCAAAACTGAAGTGTTGCATCACCCAATTCACACCGTGGGCCACCTCATCAAGCAACCAATTAGGAGGAAAAATCCGATACAACGACAGGAAGAAGACAGACAAGTCCAAGAGATGCTTGCCACAGGAGTTGTCACAGCCTTTACCAGTCCCTGGTCTTCTCCGGTGGTACTAGTCCGTAAAAAGGACGGGTCCACAAGATTCTGCATAGACTATCAACAACTCAATGACGTCACCATCAAGGATTGATGACTCTCTCGACTCATTGCTTGGTGCCAAGTGGTTCACCACATTGGATTTACAAGCTGGATACTGGCAAGTCCCCGTTTTACCTGAGCATCAACAAAAAACTGCATTCTCCACCAGCCAAGGAAGACTATACGAATTTACAGTATTGCCATTTGGACTTTGCAATGGACCAGCCACATTTTCCAGATTGATGGAGTCAATCCTACAAGGGTTAACTTGGGAAACTTGCCTTGCATATCTGGATGATATCATTGTGCTTGGCAGAGCTTGGGCAGAACACCTGCAACGTCTAAAACAAGTCTTTCAGAGAATATGAGATGCCAACCTCAAGCTTAAACCCTCCAAGTGCACTCTAGCCAAGAACAGAGTAAATTTCCTAGGACACATTGTTTCTGAAGAAGGAATTGCACCCGACCCTTGCAAACTTGAGGCAATTAGTAAGATCACCCCTTCCACTAACGTAAAAGGTGTACGTGCCTTTCTGGGCCTAGCTTCGTACTACAGGCGTTTTGTGAAGAATTTTGCCACCATTGCCAAGCCCCTTCATGACCTCACAAAAAAGAAGAACCCTTCCTATGGACTGATCTACGACTACAGGCTTTTAATGACCTCAAAAACAAATTAGTTGCCTCTCCAGTAGTCTCATTTCCGGACTACACTCAACCATTCCGCTTGTACACAGACGTGTCACAGTTTGGAATTGGGGCCATTCTAGGTCAGACCAGAGACGGCAAAAAGCACATCATTGCATGTGCAAGCCGCACCCTCAATCCGGCTGAGATAAATTACCCTGTGACTAAGCGAGAATGTCTCGGCATGATTTGGGCGTTACAACATTTTAAAGCCTACCTGGCAGGAGTCAAGGTCACCGTCATCACCGACCACCACACCCTTCAATGGTTGAGGATATCAGATACAAAAAACGCTGTGACTGTCAGATGGAGAGAATCACTGGAAGAATTCGATATGGATATCGTTTATCGCCCAGGAAAATTACATACAAATGCAGATGCACACTCTCGTCTACCCATACCAACTACCAATTAGACATCCCAACAGGACGAACCAACCCATACCATTCTTGCAATCCATCATCAAGGCTCGTTGAACAACAGCCAACAAGAACTTCTACAACAATACCAACAACAAGAAACACCTGATTGGATACCTAGGAAAGTTTTAAATCAATTAACCAGGTGGGGTGACAATCTATTCACCTTGGAAGGTAACATTGTAATCACTCCTCAAGCAGCCTTATCCACTATGCAATCAATACATATGGATAATGGCATCCACCTTGCACAAAGGAAGCTCATCTTCACCTTTCAACAGGTATATTGGAAACCATCACCTTATGTCACTGCCAAGCGCATCACTGAGTCCTGCAAAGCATGTGCATTAGGCAAGGATAGAACCCGCACAGCTGGTCCTTCTGGAAAGTTAACTGCCTCCAAACCGTGGCAATTGCTTGCAGTGGGACCAATGGACAATAGTCATGGTTTCAGATACATTATTACTTTTGTGGACACATACTCCAAATATGTCATTGCCTGTCCCGCAAAAGAACACTCAGCCATTGCAGTGGCTGAGGCCCTCATTCAACATGTCTTCCCCTATTTTGGCCTCCCCGAAGCAATCCATTCTGATAATGCCCCTGAATTCACCAGCCATATATGGTCTCAACTATCTCTAATGTGTGGATTTAAAATCAGCCACTCCTCACCTTACTGGCCACAAGGTAATTCCATATGTGAAAGAAGCCACCGAACCATTGCTAATCAGATCAGAACCCGGTTGCAACAAATGGACTCCAAAGATTGGTCCAGCCAAGTCAAGATTGTACAATGGGGAATCAACACTTGCCCTCGAGAAGACGGCATATCCCCCCATGAGCGAGTATTTGGAGTAGCACCTTTACTCCTTCCCCTACACCATCTAGCTGCCCCGTATGAGCCCTCCTCCAATTTCGACCAATCTCTAGTTCACCTAAAAAATTGACTAAGACAAATACAGTACATCCAAGACCTTCAACCTGACGAAACACCTAAAGCCAGTCCCCAGTGTGTAGGCGATCTAGTTATGGTTGCACACTTACCAGTTCCATCCAAGCTCAAATCCAGATTTAAAGGTCCATTTGAAATACTAGCTGTACCAAACTGTTACCAGGTTACCATCAACTATTTTGGTGAGTCGCGCACATATCGTAACAGGCATGTACGTATATTTCAGCCTAATAATGAAAATATAGTTATGCTTGCTGATCCCATTCAGAATGACATTTTGCCTGCAACTGATAACCACAATTTAGAATCCACAGAGCCTACCACACCTGAACTTCCTCTACCTGTCACACCTGCACGCCGACAAAGACCCCCTCTTGATCTAAACATTCTACCTCATACACCCACACCTCTACCACCACCACGCCAACCACCTATTATTTACACACCCATTCCTGCTATACCTACACGCACTGTCTCTGCTCCTCCCACTTTACCCTCCCAGGCTTATCGCCCCCATCCCTCTATTCCTGTCCAAGTTTCTCCTTCCATCAGTTTACCTACTTCTGCACAATCTTCTAACACTCAACCTACCACCCCTGTAATCGCTAATATTCCCAATCTTGTGCCTTCACCTATCACTTCCTCTCCTCAACCCCCCTCTTCACTTCCACATCCGTTACCTGTCCCTCTTACCTCACGCCTCCCTCATCCAAAATCTTATGCTTCCAAACTCAAGTCTCCAGCTCCTTCTGTCTCTTATCTGCCAACTAGACCTGTTGCACGCCCTCTCCCTCTATTTAACAGAAGAAGTCCCCTACCTTCTAGTAGCACACATTCTTCTCCTCTAATTCGGCCAACTCTCAACAAAGTAAATAGGCCACCTCTATCATCTAGCTCAACTTCCTCCCCCTCCCCATTACCACATGTCCCCAAACCCTCTCTAATCCCTACTTGGTCTAACCCTACATGTACAAGATCTGGTCGTCGTGTGATTCCCCCTCAACGATGGGCACCTACCTTCAGCCCTACCTACATCCGGCGGGACCACCCTCCACCTACCTTGCCAGCTACACTCCAGACCACCCCTGTTAAGCCGTCCAGCACCAGCGACGCGTCTGGCGCGTCGGCGATGTATGTAACGCACAGCCCCAGCGACGCGTCTGACGAGTCACCCTAATTGCTCCGACCGTAACCTCAGGTGTAGCCACTCGAGAGGGCTCAGATTTGTATGGGAACTGTGTACGTATCCCACGCAACCGTGCCGATGGTTGAAAACTCTCAAAGTCCCCGTGCGTGCGCGTGAGCGCGCAATAACCTGTTTTTTGGGGGTAATTGCCTTAAATTTTTTACTCTTGTAAAATACGTTTTCGGGGGCTCTGTAGGACCATTGTTTAAGTTTTTTGAGCGGTTTTTCGTGGTTTTTCCTTCATTCCTAACCCATTCGCTATTGTTTCTGGAATAAAACAATTTTTTGAAAACCGGCCGGGTTCTGATGAACAAACAATACAAAACTAGCCGGGGCTCCACGGGTTAATGCAAGGTCAACACTCCAGGCCACCCCTGTTAGTGCGAGGACTTCCCTTCTTTCACCCTCACCCACCTTTTCTATATTCATTCATTCATTCATTCATGCGAGGTCAACTCTACCTGGTACTACCACCTCAGCTCTCTTCACTACCCCTTCACCAACGACCGCAAGCAGACTAGCTCCAGCCACCTCCCCTACTACACCGCCTTCTACAGCAACCCAGCCAGCCATGAAGATTAACAGTGTCACCTTCATAAAAAACACTGTCCCTACAATCATCATATCTCCAAGTCAGTTAATCCACCTGGCTAAACATGCTGACGAAGATTGGCAAATAAACATCGCCATGGACACCCACTCCAAGGCGGATGTCCCTACAACACTATGGCTCCTCACCCTCCAGAGTTTAACGCCCGTCAGAAATTCACCCACCACCCGCTCATATATTCTTATATCGCGAGGTCGCAACTTTTTCTATGAAGACAGTGGTGAAATGATGGGTCTGAAGACCAGCCTAACCGAGAATAGTTGCAGAATAGCCAGTCTGCAACTAACAGAACCGAGGAAGAAAGGAGAACGAAAGCAGAGAAGAAGAATAGAAGAGCCACCCCTGTTTTCCCATGCTCTAATCCCTGCACATATACAAGAGCGACCCCTGCTTCCCCGTGCTCTACGACAACAGCCACCAGCCTCAAGAATGAGAAATTCTCCCTACCAATCCACGTCCTGCTCTCCCCCCCTCACAGCAGCCAACCACAGCACAGCATTTCCTCAGCTCCCAGATCTTGCTTACAGTGAAGAGATGTTTATGCAAATAAAACATCAACGGCCCGAAGTCTACAGATACAAATGGATGTAGACAGGAGGACACACGATGATAGACTGGGAGATATCATAAACCTCTACCAAGAACAACTCTTAGGCGAGCTATAACAATGTTTGTCTAGGAATTTAGCTCATGGACGATTCCGTACACATCCCACTTCTCCATTATTAGGCTAAATAACTAGCACTTAAGTAATTAATAAACTACCTAGTATATATCTACCAATGTAAACAGCCACTATGTATAACTATGACAAGCAATTACCTCACAATTTCATCAAAACCATTTCCCCATATCCCTATGATTTTGAAACCCTGTAAACGAGAGTCAAGAAAAAAACCGCACATTATCTCTAAGAAATTGTAGAAAAGTATGCAAACCTCAACTGCGGGACTACCCTAAACCAGAATAAGGAGCAGAGTAGCCAATCACAGTAGTGGCTTGTACTAGCCTGCCCCTACCCTGCCCAGAGAGTGTGCTTGCCTGAAGTGCCCCCCCAAAGTCCTGCTTGAGTGACGCCCCACATTCCTGAAGCCTGGAACCTGAAGTCCTGCTCGAGTGGCGCCCTCTACCCCTGACGTGTTGCTCAACGAACCTACGATCCACGTCGGCCAGTCCCGTACTCTCTCTGCCCTCCAATCTTACCTTAAGTGACCCTTTGTATCTTATTTTGTGTTATTGTTGTCGAGGTATAGGTTAAAATATGTGAATCGTGTTGTGCTAATTAATTCTGAGATCTGTGACCAAGATCCTTAATTGCGTACTGTGATAATCCTTCTGAATTCTTTTATAAAATCCTAGTTAAGGTCTGTGTCCAAGGCCTAGTTTTCATAATTAATTTATCTTCTCTAGAACGTCCTACGCATACGTTATATATATTTGTGTTAATTAATTCACGTTACCACGCACTCACAGATTTTCCTAATATATGTATTCTCTTGTGTATTTTGCAAGTTGAGGTCGAAGTGTATTTCGTGTTATAATTCCCCTTCTTAATCAATCACTGATTACCTAGAACCTATGCCCATTTTCATAAATTAATTTACCTCAGTCTCCTCGTTGAGAAATATTGTTATTTTATCAACACATTTACTTCCCGAGCTCCCCAATTTATACTCTCTTAATTTACCCCCATTGTAATTATTTTATGAATTAGTATTTACGTTCATTTGATTACTGATGTAAGTAATTCTGATTCTTCGTGCTAAGGAATTCTAGCATTGCATAGTTTCTGTTACTTAATTGTTCATCATATTCTATACACCCCGTGTTACGGTGTATATTCTCTTAAGACTCTGTTAACTCGTTCAGACATCTTGGTTATACTATCTTGAGTATTTCCTTAGCACAACTTCGTCGTGTGCACTATCTCCTATTCATAATTAATGTTGTATTAATTATCAATTACACTTTCATTTTATAAGTGTTTCCAGAGCATTCATTGTTAAGTTTGTTTAGTCAATTATAATCTGTTCTTAAATACAATTAATAGATAGTCTTCTATAGTGGATTAATAGATAGTCTTCTATAGTGGATTAATAGATAGTCTTCTATAGTGGATTAATAGATAGTCTTCTATAGTGGATTCATAATAGATAGTCTTCTATAGTGGATTAATAGATAGTCTTCTATAGTGGATTAATAGATAGTCTTCTATAGTGGATTAATAGATAGTCTTCTATAGTGGATTAATAGATAGTCTTCTATAGTGGATTAATAGATAGTCTTCTATAGTGGATTAATAGATAGTCTTCTATAGTGGATTCATAATAGATAGTCTTCTATAGTGGATTAATAGATAGTCTTCTATAGTGGATTAATAGATAGTCTTCTATAGTGGATTAATAGATAGTCTTCTATAGTGGATTCATAGATAGTCTTCTATAGTGGATTAATAGATAGTCTTCTATAGTGGATTAATAGATAGTCTTCTATAGTGGATTAATAGATAGTCTTCTATAGTGGATTAATAGATAGTCTTCTATAGTGGATTAATAGATAGTCTTCTATAGTGGATTAATAGATAGTCTTCTATAGTGGATTAATAGATAGTCTTCTATAGTGGATTAATAGATAGTCTTCTATAGTGGATTAATAGATAGTCTTCTATAGTGGATTCATAATAGATAGTCTTCTATAGTGGATTAATAGATAGTCTTCTATAGTGGATTAATAGATAGTCTTCTATAGTGGATTAATAGATAGTCTTCTATAGTGGATTAATAGATAGTCTTCTATAGTGGATTCATAATAGATAGTCTTCTATAGTGGATTAATAGATAGTCTTCTATAGTGGATTAATAGATAGTCTTCTATAGTGGATTAATAGATAGTCTTCTATAGTGGATTAATAGATAGTCTTCTATAGTGGATTCATAATAGATAGTCTTCTATAGTGGATTAATAGATAGTCTTCTATAGTGGATTAATAGATAGTCTTCTATAGTGGATTAATAGATAGTCTTCTATAGTGGATTCATAATAGATAGTCTTCTATAGTGGATTAATAGATAGTCTTCTATAGTGGATTAATAGATAGTCTTCTATAGTGGATTAATAGATAGTCTTCTATAGTGGATTAATAGATAGTCTTCTATAGTGGATTAATAGATAGTCTTCTATAGTGGATTAATAGATAGTCTTCTATAGTGGATTAATAGATAGTCTTCTATAGTGGATTAATAGATAGTCTTCTATAGTGGATTCATAATAGATAGTCTTCTATAGTGGATTAATAGATAGTCTTCTATAGTGGATTAATAGATAGTCTTCTATAGTGGATTAATAGATAGTCTTCTATAGTGGATTAATAGATAGTCTTCTATAGTGGATTCATAATAGATAGTCTTCTATAGTGGATTAATAGATAGTCTTCTATAGTGGATTAATAGATAGTCTTCTATAGTGGATTAATAGATAGTCTTCTATAGTGGATTCATAATAGATAGTCTTCTATAGTGGATTAATAGATAGTCTTCTATAGTGGATTAATAGATAGTCTTCTATAGTGGATTAATAGATAGTCTTCTATAGTGGATTAATAGATAGTCTTCTATAGTGGATTAATAGATAGTCTTCTATAGTGGATTAATAGATAGTCTTCTATAGTGGATTAATAGATAGTCTTCTATAGTGGATTAATAGATAGTCTTCTATAGTGGATTAATAGATAGTCTTCTATAGTGGATTAATAGATAGTCTTCTATAGTGGATTAATAGATAGTCTTCTATAGTGGATTCATAATAGATAGTCTTCTATAGTGGATTAATAGATAGTCTTCTATAGTGGATTAATAGATAGTCTTCTATAGTGGATTAATAGATAGTCTTCTATAGTGGATTCATAATAGATAGTCTTCTATAGTGGATTAATAGATAGTCTTCTATAGTGGATTAATAGATAGTCTTCTATAGTGGATTAATAGATAGTCTTCTATAGTGGATTAATAGATAGTCTTCTATAGTGGATTCATAATAGATAGTCTTCTATAGTGGATTAATAGATAGTCTTCTATAGTGGATTAATAGATAGTCTTCTATAGTGGATTAATAGATAGTCTTCTATAGTGGATTCATAATAGATAGTCTTCTATAGTGGATTAATAGATAGTCTTCTATAGTGGATTAATAGATAGTCTTCTATAGTGGATTAATAGATAGTCTTCTATAGTGGATTAATAGATAGTCTTCTATAGTGGATTAATAGATAGTCTTCTATAGTGGATTCATAATAGATAGTCTTCTATAGTGGATTAATAGATAGTCTTCTATAGTGGATTAATAGATAGTCTTCTATAGTGGATTAATAGATAGTCTTCTATAGTGGATTCATAATAGATAGTCTTCTATAGTGGATTAATAGATAGTCTTCTATAGTGGATTAATAGATAGTCTTCTATAGTGGATTAATAGATAGTCTTCTATAGTGGATTAATAGATAGTCTTCTATAGTGGATTAATAGATAGTCTTCTATAGTGGATTAATAGATAGTCTTCTATAGTGGATTAATAGATAGTCTTCTATAGTGGATTAATAGATAGTCTTCTATAGTGGATTAATAGATAGTCTTCTATAGTGGATTAATAGATAGTCTTGTATAGTGGATTAATAGATAGTCTTCTATAGTGGATTAATAGATAGTCTTCTATAGTGGATTAATAGATAGTCTTCTATAGTGGATTAATAGATAGTCTTCTATAGTGGATTAATAGATAGTCTTCTATAGTGGATTCATAATTGTATATTAAATTTACATCTGAATTCCTCGACTCGTTTCGTAATTATTACATACGATCGTTCGAAGTGAATACAAAATTATCATCATAAATTACATATTTTGTGTTTCCTTGAGAATAAATTATACAAATAATTAATTAATATGCTGCCACCAATTTCATAATAATATCATTGAAACTGACTCCATAGTTGCACTAAGTCAAAACTAAATTTCCACCCCTGCAGTACAAATATATGATCTGACCCCCCTTGTTAATGAGGTCACCTTAGTAAACGCGACTACCTGGCTAGCTCGCCACTACCTGTGTGCTTATTTACCCTCTCAACTCACCCAAATTTTCTTATTTGAGATTGTGTTCTAGTTCTTTCATTGTTGTTTTATTCACGGAAGACACTCAATTCGCATCATTATTATTATTAAGGGTTGATTCTATAAGTCACGTGTATTATTTAGTTGCATATTATTCGCCTTCCTTATAACCACAGTTGAAGAGCAATTGCTCCCCATTCCTGAACTATTATTTATCTGCCTTGTATTCCTTACCTGATAGTTCTGATAATTATCCAGGTAAAGCTGCATTCTGAATTTCAGGTATAAATATCTTTGAATAAACTTGTGTATAATATCTATGTGTGTTGTTATTGAATTCTGTAGTACCTAATTGAATACCTATTTGTGAGATTAAGAACGTGTTCGATTTGACCCTGTTGAGTTTATTTACGGTCTATAAGTCCAGATCTGGATTTTAGTAAAGACTATATCACGAGCTGTAAATATTATATCCCGACATAAACAGTAATGTACGAATGTAGGTATATAGTATGGATGTATCTCACCTGAATGACAGAGACGTAGAGGTGGTGGTAGCAGGAACAATCTCACTCACAATGTTGGTACTCTCTTCTTCCTCTTCATCATCATCATCATCATCATCATCACCACCTACTTCTATAGCCTCTCCTTCAGTAGCAGTCAGCACCGCCCCGTGACCTCCTTCAGCACCGTCTACAGGAGAAAGGAACGGTAGCAGAGTCCTCGATTAGCTATATGGTCAGGTTAAGTACTGGCTCTAAAATTCTAGGTTAGTTTTGAGACAAGGATAAGCTTAGAAAAATCTACAGTAGGTCATTTTTCAGATCAGGGTCAGTTTAGAAAATTCTTGGTTAGTTTTAAGATCAGGGGAAGTTTAGAAACTTCTAGGTTAGTTTTCAGATCGCGAGAAGTTTAGAAAATTATATGTTAATTACAATTCAAGTAGAGTATGACTACTGGGTGGATGGGACTCGTTAGCCTTGGTCGGCAACTCATCTTGGGAAGAAAACCTTATAAAAATCTGGGTGGATGGGAATCATTAGCCTTGGTCGGCAACCTGTCTAGGGAAGTAAACCTTATACAAATCCGTACTGCTTACTTAAGGGTGAAGCAGGTTAGTGGATGGACTAGCCACACAGCACTATGGAAAAACAGTGCTAAAAAGATACATAGAAGGCCTCGGAGTCGGACGGACCATAAGTTGAGTGATCAATCCTGTAAGTCCTTCAGTAAACTGGCATGGGTTGTCCTCACTTGGTATGGGTCCGCTTTGGGGCACTTTGTATATGGCCACCCTCATAAAGGGGAGTAAGGCGTCCGGCAATAGATAGATAGATGACTACTATAGTCTAGGTTAGATATACCACAAAGGTACAATAACTAATTCTAGGTGAACTAAAAGTTCAGGTAGAGTTTAATTCTGAATAATAAAGTTAGCTGTTTAGAAAATTCGTAACTCGAAATCTCAATATGTTAACATGATTTGAAGAAATTATCTGAAATGGTTTAATGCTATGCATATGTTAATCTATTCACAAATTAGAGCTGTTCTATATAGAACAAACTTTCATCAGAGATTCTTAATAGTGTTTCCAGTAGAGCACTTTAGGAAAAAGTTGATAATATATTGCATGCTACAATGAGTGCACTACGCTATATAATGACTTTCCCATGAACAGTATTTCTCTGAAATGAACTACAAGGTCTTTAAGTCACATTATATTCCGTATAACCCCCTTGGAAAACTAACTCACTCACTCACACCATCATTTTCTTACAAGTAATGCTAAACACTCGGGTCACTGCTCTATTATCACACCAAATTGTCTAATAATGTTTACCTCCATCAGGTAAATACACCTACTGTAATGTACTGCATATAGTAATCAAGTTATTATGTAGCCTACAGTAGACGGCGGGGTGTGTGGGAGAGCAGGATAAATTATATAAACGCACGCATATTACATTAGCCATCACATTTGACGTATATCATATAGTAGCACGTAACATGAAGATCAGTGTGAGAGAGAGAGAGAGTGTGTAAGCATATCCGTGTTTGTGTGTGTGGTTTGTTTTACTCCGGCTTAAAGAATATCACCATTAATATCCACTTCAGATATTACATAAATTATAGAATTGAATATAACTGCGCCTCAGGGAATCGAGTATTAACCCATTCAGTACCGGTGACATTCTTTTTATTATATTCTGGCAACTATTAGACGATCTTATTCAGTTTTAAAAGGGCATCCAGCAAGTAACAGGCTTCGAACTATCTCACTTAACCCTTTAAAAGGGCATCCAGCAAGTAACAGGCTTCGAACTATCTCACTTAACCCTTTAAAAGGGCATCCAGCAAGTAACAGGCTTCGAACTATCTCACTTAACCCTTTAAAAGGGCATCCAGCAAGTAACAGGCTTCGAACTATCTCACTTAACCCTTTAAAAGGGCATCCAGCAAGTAACAGGCTTCGAACTATCTCACTTAACCCTTTAAAAGGGCATCCAGCAAGTAACAGGCTTCGAACTATCTCACTTAACCCTTTAAAAGGGCATCCAGCAAGTAACAGGCTTCGAACTATCTCACTTAACCCTTTAAAAGGGCATCCAGCAAGTAATAGGCTTCGAACTATCTCACTTAACCCTTTAAAAGGGCATCCAGCAAGTAACAGGCTTCGAACTATCTCACTTAACCCTTTAAAAGGGCATCCAGCAAGTAATAGGCTTCGAACTATCTCACTTAACCCTTTAAAAGGGCATCCAGCAAGTAACAGGCTTCGAACTATCTCACTTAACCCTTTAAAAGGGCATCCAGCAAGTAATAGGCTTCGAACTATCTCACTTAACCCTTTAAAAGGGCATCCAGCAAGTAACAGGCTTCGAACTATCTCACTTAACCCTTTAAAAGGGCATCCAGCAAGTAATAGGCTTCGAACTATCTCACTTAACCCTTTAAAAGGGCATCCAGCAAGTAACAGGCTTCGAACTATCTCACTTAACCCTTTAAAAGGGCATCCAGCAAGTAATAGGCTTCGAACTATCTCACTTAACCCTTTAAAAGGGCATCCAGCAAGTAACAGGCTTCGAACTATCTCACTTAACCCTTTTTACTACCACAGATCCTTCCTAAACTGCACTAAATCGTCTAAATACAGCTAAATACAGAAGGGGTTAATTAATAAAAAGGATTATTGATAATATACATTATTCAAAGATAGCACTTACATCTTTACTTATTTTCTCCATAAAAAAAAACATGTTCACTTTGGTAATTATAAACAACATTGATGCAAATTAGCACAATATTTTCCAAAAATTGCTTCTCAATAATGAAAGGGCTGAGTTTACACCCGTCATTGTACTTTTTAATATCTGTTTGAATTATATTTCCTCGCATATAACCTTCAGAACAAATGAGTTACTCGCTTACAGGCATTCCGGTAATTTATAAGAACGCTACATCCACACATCAAATTTGTGAATTATATTATTGTGTACTATATTAGCAAGTGAAGTAGGATATATTACGTCGAACTTCATGTATTATAATTATTAGCTTAACTGGTTCCAATATTTTAAGACAAAACAATAAAATAGATAATGTATTACGATTGCAAAACTACTACTACTACTGCCACTAATACTTCTAATAAACAATTTTGAGGCTAGTGGTGACATTAGCAAAGCAAAACAATATTAAATTATTGCATATAAATTGTTCGGTATTACTTACTGTTAGTAGGTACGATCGTGATTTTAGTAACTATGATAGTATTGTTTTTACTTTTTTCTTCAGAACAGTGATTTTATATACCGAGGACTGTGGAAAGTGAGTATTATCCAACAATAAGTTTGGTTAGGGAAAATAAGGTTTTGACCTACTACTGGCAAGATAGATGGGAATTTCAATAAGTATGGGGGGGGGGGGGTTTAGTGGGGCAAAGACCCCCCTCAAACCCACAGTGTATCCCATGGCAACTGGTTGTTGTCAAATACAGCTTATTATTGCTTTACTATAGTCTTCAACCCCACATTCTCCCTGATCTTCATAGCCCTCCCCACTAGCGGGGGCGTGTTTTAAGATTGTTGGACAATGGGTAAATACTAATTTACCACGGTCCTTGGTATAAAATACAACTGTATCTGAAGATAAAGAAAAAACAAATTAATAACAATAACAATAATAGTTGCTAAATTCACGATTGCAACAGAAAGTAAAGTTTTCCAATTGTTCTGAAATATGCTTATAGCTATTCATTAACTTGACACCAAATATGTTGCCACACAATATCTGTCAATCTATCTATCTATCTATATACAATATATATATATATATATATATATATATATATATATATATATATATATATATATATATATATATATATATATATTTTTTTTTTTTTTTTTTTTTTTTTTTTTTAATACATACGAGGTTGAAAGAAATGGCAATTTCTGCGTTGGAAATTTTATTATTCAAAGTTTCCAGGTCTCTGATGAGTTTTCGCTGGGTGGCAGGAAGTAGATGAAGGAGATGAGCAAAATTCATGGTGGTACAGGGTTAAATAAATGTACATGATGATACAGGATATACGACGACGCGTTTCACTGGACAACCAGCATTATCAAGTAAGGATGGAATGATATAAAAGGTAAACAGGAAGGGTATATATAGAGGGTGGAGGATCAGAGGAGGCGAAAATCAGGGGGCAAAAGTCTGCTATTGGTGGAGGGGTATTCTAGGAGAGAGAAAGGGAGAACCGCTTCACGCATGCGCACTGGATGCGGGATAGTGGTCGGTTGGTGGGGTCGAAGCTGATTGGCTGCGTTTCGAGGGGCGTGGCCTAAGTTGTGTGGCGCCTGCGGAAGACGAAGCTGAAGGAGGTAGCGCGGGGGGCTGCGTCAAGGGCACCGGGGGGCGAGGGGGGGTGTTAGGTCCTGTAGGAAAGTGCCTTTTGGCAGAAGGAAGGATCTGAAGGTCCAGAGTTTGGTTGTTGATGTTGGGATGTAAGGCTTGGATATATAAAGCTTCGAGTATAGGTAATCTCCTTGTGTCACTTTCTTTATCGAGTATGGTGGTGTGTTTCTCTAACTCGTTGCGTGTGAGGTGAGGGTGGTTAGGGGTGAGATAGTGGTCTTTGATGGCTCCAGCCTGAAGGTGAAGAGTTAACCGACGTGAAAGACGAGTCTGCGTCATACCAATATAGGAATGAGGTCCACAGTCCTCATAATTACAGATATGTTGGTAAATTACGTGATCGTCGGTCATCGGGCTCTTTATCTTGGTGGAGGCTGGTTTGTTGCGGAGAACGAGGTTGGAGGTCTTGGGGGATTTGTAATCAATTATTAATTTGATTTTGTTTTCCGGGTTGGTTGGGTGGACATGCTTGGAGATTATTTCTTTTAAGACGGCCTCGTCATTTTTGTGTTCAGAGGACATGTAATTGCGGTAGAAGATCTTAATTTCATTGGGGGGGTCAATGTTGGGAGGGCTTTGGGTGTACCATTTTTCAAGATGGTGGTTGATGGTGCTGGAGATGTCGGAGTTGGAGTATCCGTTATTTACTAAAACTTGGGATAGTCTTTCTAGTTCCTGGTGGGTGTCGGCCCAGGTAGAGCAGTGCGTGAGGGCTCTCCTAACATAGGCGGAGATGGAGGATAGAAGATAACGGCGGGGGCATTCACTATCGCCGTTGAGGCATTGTCCTGTGTTAGTTGGTTTAATGTAGACGGTGGTTTTGAACCCATGGTCGTTCAGAGCTACGAGGATGTCGAGGAAGGGGAGTTGTCCATTGTTAGATTTTTCAAAGGTGAAGTTAAGTCCGGAGGAGGTCATGAAGCAACGCTGGAGTTCCTGTAGTTCGTGGAGGTCCTTGATTTGCACGAAGATGTCATCCACGTATCTACAGTAGACGGCGGGTCGTTGGGCAGCTAGGAGCTCTTCCTCGATGGTACCCATGAAAAAGTTCGCAAAAAGAACTCCTAGGGGGCTGCCCATCGCCACACCGTCTATCTGCTTGTACATGTTGCCCCGGGGGCAAAGGATTGCCTCCTTGGTACATAGCTCCAGTAGTGTTTTCAGGGCCTTCTCCGGGATGTCCAGTGTTGGTGTATCAGGGCAATGATAAATTCGACGTAGAATCATGTCAATGGTCCTATCCACTGGCACATTGGTGAACAGGCTTTCTACGTCGTGAGAGGCGATTGTGTGGTTGTTGTTACGAGGGGCGTCTCGTAAAATTTCCAAGAAATCGTGGGCTGAGTTAAGGTTGAATTGGCTGGGCATCTCCGCCTATGTTAGGAGAGCCCTCACGCACTGCTCTACCTGGGCCGACACCCACCAGGAACTAGAAAGACTATCCCAAGTTTTAGTAAATAACGGATACTCCAACTCCGACATCTCCAGCACCATCAACCACCATCTTGAAAAATGGTACACCCAAAGCCCTCCCAACATTGACCCCCCCAATGAAATTAAGATCTTCTACCGCAATTACATGTCCTCTGAACACAAAAATGACGAGGCAGTCTTAAAAGAAATAATCTCCAAGCATGTCCACCCAACCAACCCGGAAAACAAAATCAAATTAATAATTTATTACAAATCCCCCAAGACCTCCAACCTCGTTCTCCGCAACAAACCAGCCTCCACCATGATAAAGAGCCCGATGACCGACGATCACGTCATTTACCAACATACCTGTAATTATGAGGACTGTGGACCTCATTCCTATATTGGTATGACGCAGACTCGTCTTTCACGTCGGTTAACTCTTCACCTTCAGGCTGGAGCCATCAAAGACCACTATCTCACCCCTAACCACCCTCACCTCACACGCAACGAGTTAGAGAAACACACCACCATACTCGATAAAGAAAGTGACCCAAGGAGATTACCTATACTCGAAGCTTTATATATCCAAGCCTTACATCCCAACATCAACAACCAAACTCTGGACCTTCAGATCCTTCCTTCTGCCAAAAGGCACTTTCCTACAGGACCTAACACCCCCCCTCGACCCCCGGTGCACCTTGACGCAGCCCCCCGCGCTACCTCCTTCAGCTTCGTCTTCCGCAGGCACCACACAACTTAGGCCACGCCCCTCGACACGCAGCCAATCAGCTTCGACCCCACCAACCGACCACCATCCCGCATCGAGTGCGCATGCGTGAAGCGGTTCTCCCTTTCTCTCTCCTAGAATACCCCTCCACCAATAGCAGACTTTTGCCCCCTGATTTTCGCCTCCTCTGATCCTCCACCCTCTATATATACCCTTCCTGTTTACCTTTTATATCATTCCATCCTTACTTGATAATGCTGGTTGTCCAGTGAAACGCGTCGTATATCCTGTATCATCATGTACATTTATGTAACCCTTTACCACCATGAATTTTGCTCATCTCCTTCATCTACTTCCTGCCACCCAGCGAAAACTCCTCAGAGACCTGGAAACTTTGAATAATAAAATTTCCAATGCAGAAATTGCCATTTCTTTCAACCTCGTATTTATTAAAGAAAATGTATTACCTGGCTTTACTAATATATATATATATATATATATATATATATATATATATATATATATAAACTGCATATATATACTGTATATATATACATACAGTATATAAATAAAGATGACAACAAAGTAGCTGAATTTATCTCCACATGCTATTCTAAACTATTTTTCAATACTATTAATAAGCCAACACCTGTAACTTCTACAACAGCAGCAATAATAGATCACATTTGGTCAAACAATTTCACACAAAATGTGTTCAGTGGAATTATATGCAATAAATTAACTGATAATTTTCCAATTTTACCATTTATGAATCTGAGATATGCGCATCTAATAATAGGGAAAAAGACCATACTTTTATAAGATATAGAAATTATAGTGAAAATAATCTAAATTAATTTAAGAAAGCCATAGAAGATGCGCCCTGGGAACTAGTTTATTCTTCCAATGACCCTAATGTTGTATATAACAATTTTATGACAATATTTAATGCTTGTTTTAACAGATATTTTCCAATAATTACAAAACGAAAAAATAATGCATACCTAGATAAGCAGTATATAACCCCAGAATTAAAAATCATGATTAAACAGAAAAATAAACTAGCTAGGAAATATGCTATTAGGCCCATCACATTTGGAGAGGAGTTCTGTAGACTACGTAACCAGGTAACAAAAGCTTTAACCCTTGTCTAGCGGCGCCGGACTTAAGTCGGTCTAGAGAACCATGGACTATGTGGCGGGGACCGACTTAAGGCGGTGTGCAATTCTGAGCAATATTTGGCTCTGAGAGAGAGACGAGCGGTGGGAGGAGCATAGGTCGGCTCTGACCGTTTGGCACGGTTCCCGCGCCAGCACTGGGCCCAGCTCCACACACACCCACACTCACTGCCTCGCTACACAGGGAATTATGTAAGGAAATGACCTTATTTTAGGGATTTTTCCTTCGTCTCGCACGATCGTTGCAAGAGAATGCGTGGTCGTAGAAAGGTGGTTCTGGTGTCATTGGAAAGCTCAATTATCGCCCTTTCAGGGATACATAATTGTATTACGCTCTGGCTCTTGTTTATGCATGAAAAAGACCACGGAAACAAGGTCGTTTAGGGTAAAACCACCCGCTTGGCGGGTAGTAGAAGTTACTGACGGGCCCGCTCGTAAGGCGTTAAGATCAGCTAAAAGAAACTATTATAAATCTAAACTCCAAGAATCTGCTGGTAATGCTAAAAAGGTTTGGAACATAATTAATTCTGTTCTTGCAAGGAAAGCTAAACACAAAATAAACAACACTTTCATTAATGATAATGCCGAGTTGAGTAAACCTAATGATATGAGTTGAGTAAACCTAATGATATGAGTTGAGTAAACCTAATGATATGAGTTGAGTAAACCTAATGATATGAGTTGAGTAAACCTAATGATATTGCGGAACAGTTTAACTCATATTTTATTGATGTCGGTAAAAAATTAGCAGAAAATATAGATACTTCAAACATAGACTTTACATCCTACCTACAAAATAGACAAGTAACGCCTTTTTCCATGTCTCCCGTCACAAGCGATGAAATAATCAATACAGTAAAACAACTACGGGACTCCTCTCCTGGTTATGATGAAATACCAATGAAAATTTTAAGATTTGTTATTACAGCTTTGTCTCCAGTTATAGTATATCTTTGTAACACGTCATTTTCCAGTGGTGTTTTTCCCAATTGCCTTAAAATTGCAAAAGTTACCCCTATATATAAATCCGGAGATAGTTCAATTTTTAATAACTACCGTCCTTTGTCTGTACTCCCAGCTATGAGTAAAATCCTAGAAAAGATTATGCATACAAGGATTACAGAGTTTTGTTCAACCAACAATATTATTAATGAGGCTCAGCATGGGTTTAGAAAAGAATGTTCAACAGAGTCAGTTTTATCATATTCACTAACGATATCCTCAAATCTTTTGATGACAAGCATTTTACAGTTGGTATATTTTTAGATCTATCCAAAGCATTCGATACTGTTGACCATCAAATCCTCTTAAAGAAACTCGAACATTATGGCATTAGAGGTACCATTAACAAATGTTTTCACTCTTATCTAACTATTCGAAAACAGTATATACAATATAAGGACATTTCATCTAATATGCAAATAATATCCTACGGAGTACCACAAGGTTCTATACTGGGTCCATTGTTGTTCATTTTATTTATTAATGATATTGTAAACTCAAGTATGTTATTTAAATATATATTATTTGCTGATGACAGTACTCTGTACGCCAGTCACCGGGACTTGCGCTCTCTTATTGTTTCTATAAACAATGAACTTAAGAATGTACATAATTGGATAACTACCAATAAACTTACACTAAATGCTAATAAAACTAACTTTATAATCTTTCACAGAAACAAAAACATTCCAAATGATATGCAACCAATAAAATTTGGTAATCAATCAGTGAGAGAAGTGGAGAGCGTTAAGTTTCTGGGGATATCGGTGGACAGAAAAAGTCTTGGAACTTACATATAAAGGACGTAACAAATAAACTAAATAAACAATGTGGTATACTGTATTTAACACGCCAATGTCTCGACTGAAATGCCCTAAAACTTTTATATTATTCAGTAATTTATCCATTTCTCTTATACTGTCATACAGTATGGGGAGCGACGGGTAAAAGTAAATTACAACCTGTTGAAGTTGCACAAAGAAAAGTTATACGAACAATTACATTTAGATCCAAATATGCTCACACCAATGAATTTCGAATATAACCCGATGGACCTGAATGAAAGTCGATGATGAGTCGATGAATCCCCGTATGTAATTCGAAGGAAACCCGATGTGGAACGAAGAAGCCTCGATGATGAGTCGTCGAATATAACTCGAATATGCCCCGAAGACCGGGAAATAACCAGACTTATTTCCGAAGCTCAGCTGAAGCTCAGTCGATCAACAACCGAAATAGAAGAAGTTAGGTCGAACGTCAGTCGAATAGGTCGAAGATCATAGTAAGTTAAATAATCGCTTATATTATCTTTCGTTAACCCTTTCTGTATCGGTGACGTCATATTTATTTGATTTCAGCAACATTTAGACGATTTTATGAAGCTTAGGATGGATTTATGGTAGCTAAAGGGATTAATTGATATTGTCTGAAGCATTTCAATGTGTAGACGCCCTTCCTGCGCTGAATAAAATCGTCTAATAGTTACAATATTTCCCCATCATTTTGTGTATACCGTGGAAAAAAAAAAAAAAAAATCTATCAAACGTAAATCTTCCGTCTCCGAAGCTCGGCGCCTCGCACAGCAAGACGGAGGAGGGTTGAAATATTTGGTTGACTATCTTATTTATTGTTTATCTATGTGCTGGAAGGATATTATATTTTTCAATTCCATGCATTATAAATGATTCAAAGATTACAAAAAGTCCAAATAAGACAGTTATGTTAATGTATAAGGAAGTTAGGTAGATGCATTAGAGAGATAGATAGATAGATAGAAAGAGAGTTGCAGAGGGGGAAGTGAGTGATAAACATGAACTATTATGAGACAGACTTAATTGGTTCTGAAAAGACAAAGGAGACATTTTTATTGACTCTTTTTCATGTTATTATTTGTGTGCTAGAAGGATAATATTGTTTTCAATTACATGGCATTAGAAATTATTTATAGATTACAAAAAGTCCAAATAAGACAGTTATGTTAATGTATAAGGGAGTTAGGTAGATGCATTAGAAAGATAAATAGATAGATAGAGAGTGACTAGGGGCAAGCGAGCGATAAAATACTATGATGGTGATAAATATGGTGGTGGTGGTGATGATGATGATGATGGTTGTGGTGGTGGTGATGATGATGATGGTGATAAATATGGTGGTGGTGGTGATGATGATGATGATGGTTGTGGTGGTGGTGATGATGATGATGGTGATAAATATGGTGGTGGTGGTGATGATGATGATGATGGTTGTGGTGGTGGTGATGATGATGATGGTGATAAATATGGTGAAAGTTAGAGCAGAACATGGGCCTAATTAGAAGAACTTAACACTAATGAAAGCCGAACATTTTTTAACGGTTTTTACAGCCGATTGTCGGTCGAAAGTTAACGCATGCACTAACTTTTGGCCGACCCACAAGATGTTCGCCTGCACCCATGAACATCCCCAGAACGTCCCCAGAATAATCAAGATCATTGGCCGAATTGACTAGTATCAACCCGAACCAGCTGAAATTTGATTTTTTGTTTGCAAGTCATCCTATTCGGGAGTTTGTCGCTCCATGCCATGTTCGACCTCTGTATGACGCGGCCTTTAGACATCGTGAAAATGAAGGTATGCATTAAGAAACATCAATTCTTTAAATATTCCCCTAATGACCTCTAGACAATCCCAGACATCAATAAAATACCATGGTGCGAAAGTTTGGAATCAGTTGTCTCCTGACTTACAAAATATACCCACTCTGCCTAGTTTCAAAATATCACTCAAATCTTCACTAATGTCTAAATATTAATCTTACTTAACATTTGACAATAAAACTGCCACAATCCTAAACTACAATCACTTTTATATCGGAAACAAATTAAGATACTGTTCTGGTGTTGATCAATATGTAGGTACCGTACTGTATTATTATGTTCTCTCCACCAACCAACTTTACTCCTAAACTCGATTAATGAAATTAACAAACACATGTGGCAGTCCGGGGATTCGAACCTAGGATGCTCACATCGAAAATCAACACACTTATGCATTGCACCACGAAGACAGTTAAACAAAGGTGGACAAGCCTACGATTTATTATGCAGTTTCGAATCCTGCATATCAATCTAAGCATGTACACACTTTCCAACTGCGCTATCATAGGCTATGCATAGGTGAAAGGAAATAGTAATTAATGGGGCACTTAACCCTAGGGAAGGCCTCTCGATAAACTACTACTGAACCTGAATTATTATGTTCTCTCCACCAACCAACTTTACTCCTAAACTCGATTAATGAAATTAACAAACACATGTGGCAGTCCGGGGATTCGAACCTAGGATGCTCACATCGAAAATCAACACACTTATGCATTGCACCACGAAGACAGTTAAACAAAGGTGGACAAGCCTACGATTTATTATGCAGTTTCGAATCCTGCATATCAATCTAAGCATGTACACACTTTCCAACTGCGCTATCATAGGATATGCATAGGTGAAAGGAAATAGTAATTAATGGGGCACTTAACCCTAGGGAAGGCCTCTCGATAAACTACTACTGAACCTGAATGAATTATTATGTTCTCTCCACCAACCAACTTTACTCCTAAACTCGATTAATGAAATTAACAAACACATGTGGCAGTCCGGGGATTCGAACCTAGGATGCTCACATCGAAAATCAACACACTTATGCATTGCACCACGAAGACAGTTAAACAAAGGTGGACAAGCCTACGATTTATTATGCAGTTTCGAATCCTGCATATCAATCTAAGCATGTACACACTTTCCAACTGCGCTATCATAGGCTATGCATAGGTGAAAGGAAATAGTAATTAATGGGGCACTTAACCCTAGGGAAGGCCTCTCGATAAACTACTACTGAACCTGAATGAATTATTATGTTCTCTCCACCAACCAACTTTACTCCTAAACTCGATTAATGAAATTAACAAACACATGTGGCAGTCCGGGGATTCGAACCTAGGATGCTCACATCGAAAATCAACACACTTATGCATTGCACCACGAAGACAGAGCAGCTGGGGTCTGCTCTACCCACAGCGGTCTGGGTGGGGGATGGTTCTGGGTGGTAGCTAGGTAATTATACCTGGCCACTGTTCCGAATCCCTTCTTGCTGTGGCTGCGGGGGTGGGGCTGTGCCTCATTAGATATAATTATATAATATGACACATGTTTTAATAATCTTACTGTATGTAAAATAACCATCGAGTTGTATTCAAGGTGCCTTTAAGAGAGATTGTTCTCAAAAGGTGCAGCCATGATATTATTTTATTGTAAAATTAACATATATTGTATGTTTGATTGGCAAAACAAAAAATCAGTTTCAGTTTCAGTTTCAGTTATATAAGAAAAGTAGGGGAGGAGGAGGTGGGGATCAGGAGGTTGGAAGTGTGTGAAGCTATGATAAGAGTGAAGATGGGGAAAGCATCAGGAATATATGGAGTGTGTGGGAAAATACCGAGGTATGGTGGTGAGATAGTGATCGAATGGGTATGGAACATGTGTCAACTAGCATGGAAGAAGGGCAATGCACCCGATGACTGGAAGACAGGCAAAATAGTCTCCCTGTATAAGGGTAAAGGGGAAAGAGGAGTGTGTGGTAACCACCAGAGAATATGCCTTATAAGCGTAGCAGGGAAGGTGTACAGTAGGGTAGTGATTGAGAGAGTCGGAGCGAGAACGGAGAAATGGATAAGTGACGAGCAGGGCGAGTTTAGGAAGGGAAGAGGATGTGTTGATCAGGTTTTTGCCCTGAAATGTGTTGTGGAGAAATATCTGGAGAATGGACATAAGTTGTATGCTGCCTTTATGGAGTTGGAGAAGGCCTATGACTGAGTTGATAGAGAAGGTTTGTGGAAAGTACTGAGAATATAAGGAGTAGATGGCAAGTTGCTGAAAGCAGTGAAGAGCATGTATGAGGGTGCAAAGGCAAGAGTATGTGTGGAGAGTGAGCAGAGCGAGTTCTTTGATCTGAATGTCGGGTTAAAGCAAGGGTGTGTGATGTCCCCATGGTTGTTCAATACATATATATGGATGGAGTCATGAAAGAAATACAAGGAAGAGCAGTGGATGTTGGTGTACCTCTGATAAGGGAAGAAAACGAGTGGAATTTGCCTGTACTGCTGTTTGCCGATGATACAGTTCTTATGAACGATAGTAAATGGGAGTTGCAGTGGCTGGTAAATATGTTTGGAACAATGTGTGAAAAACGGAATCTGAAGGTAAATGCGGGAAAGAGCAAGGTTATGGTCTTTCAAAGGGGTGAAGCCACAGAGTGTGAGGTGAGGTTGAATGGTCAGGTTATGGAGAATGTCAGCTCATTTAAGTATTTGGGCAGTGTGTTGAGTAAAGATGGGAGTATGGATGAAGTAGTGCGGAAGAGGGTTGTAGGAATGCTGAAAGCAGTAACAAGAAATAGGGTGGTCAGCATGGAAGTAAAGAAGTACTTGCATGACAGCGTGGTAATCCCGACATTGACTTACGGGAGTGAAGTATGGACATTGGTGTGGAGACTCAAAACCAAGAGTGAGACGGGTTGAAGTTAGTTACTTGAGAAGTGTGTGCAGTTACATGGAGGGATTTACAGGCGAATGAGGAAGTACGAGAGAGGTGTGGTGTGGATGTAGATGTGCTGGAAAGAGTGAAAAGGAACACCTTGAGATGGTTCAGCCATGTATGGAATGTATGGGAAGCAAGAGAATGACTATGAGATTGTATGAGAATGAGGTGGAAAAACAGAGAGGGAGAGGTAAGCCGAGCGAGAGGTGGAAGGATGGAGTTAAGTATATGAGTGAAGGCGGTTCTGGATGGGAGGAGGGGTGTCGACCGACTGGGGACAGAAAGTGCATAGGGCCATTTCGTTCGTGGCTACCCCTTCGGGATCGCGGCGTCTGGATATATATATATATATATATATATATATATATAGAGAGAGAGAGAGAGAGATTTATATGCATTATATACTGTATATATATACATATATATAATATATATATATATATTTATATATATATATATATATATATATATATATATATATATATATATATATATATATATATGTATATACAGTATATATGCTGTATATACATATATATATATATATATATATATATATATATATATATATATATATATATATATATAGAGAGAGAGAGAGAGAGAGAGATTTATATGCACTATATATTGTATATACTGTATACATATTGTTAGGGATTTCTATTTCATTCAAAGTGTCACAGGTTGTAATTGAAGTATTGTGCTTCTTATGGTGGATGCGATCTTTAATTATTTTGATTGAATATCGTATGCAATGTTATGAGCCCGGAATAATTAATTCGACCTGTAGACAGCTTAGTATCTTATATAGGAAGATATTTTTGTTCAAGAGTGTACGATTCAGAGCGTGATGGTAGTGCAGGCAGTTCTCTCATCCCCCCTCCCCCCATTTTCTTCCACATTCAATTCTCCCCCCTATCCCCTACACCCTTGCTTTTACTCAATGTTCCCCCCTTTCCTCCCACTCCCTTTCTCTCCTTCGTTGCCTGACGTACAAATGATATTGATTATAACTAGGTAATAATGTATTGGCTTTTCTAAATCATAAGTATTGTTTACAAGATATATCATAGAGTTCTTGGTAAAAGTAATACTTTAATTCAGCAAGCATATAATGAGTTGAGGATTAATGCAGTTCGAGAGGTTAGTATCAGAGCCAGGTGAGCGAAGAGTATATAAGCCTACTTTCTGCGTGAGGCAGGTAGTGTATTCTCCACCACCATCTTAAGCTGACCTGCCCTGAGTTTGTTTGTAAAAGAATCACCATGAGTTGAATAAGTATCGCCTAGGATTTTTTCTATGTTTATTGATTGCTTTCACTTACTCTCTTGGAGGGTATTTATATAACTACGTATTATTTTTCTTAAGAGTGTCTTTATTATTTCACTTCAATGTTTCTCACTTTGATATTTTCACTAGAAGTAACTTTTGTGTATAATCAATCATGTACAGTAAATAAATTATAATTTTATTTTACATAAATCTTTACATTTTACCTTTATGCTAATATATTATTCTTTTGATTGTTGGGATAAATCTAAGTCAAAGTAACTAAAGATAACTAATTCTAAACGAGTGATGAGAAAGGAATAACTTTGGGTTTTTTAGGCTAAAACAGCCATTTGATATTTTATGAACTTGCCACATCTTTTCACCTACCAATGTTTTAGTAACTATAAAGAGAGTTACTAGTTTTGTGGAAGTTTAACATGCCACTTCTTCTTGACTGAAACTGATAGTCATATTTTCCGCATTTTGTGAGGCTAAATAATAAGTCCTCGTTTTGTGTTTTTTAGTGGAATGTTTCTTTATGTTATGGGTTCGAACCCCGCTCGTAATGTAACATGGTGCCGTGACCAGGATTCCTTTCCTTCCCTCGTTTGGTAGTGATTGAGAACATTAGTGAAACATTAGGTCCCTCGCTAGGATATCGCATACTCATCTCATCCATCACGTTTTGTTCTGTTTATGAGTTGAGAGAGCTGTGTCAGCCTCTACGTTCTTTAATGCCAATTATTCGCGTTTCTTACTCATCCTAATTTGTCATACATTTTCTCGTTCATCCATTGTTCATAGCATTCAATCATGGAATTTAAAATTAGTGAATTTGTCGCTGACCCCTCCTTGAGCACCTTATCTGTGTTGAAGCTCAGAAAAGTAGACTGGATTGCCTTAGCCACAGAGTATGATGTACCTTACAAAACTAGTAATACCAAAGGTGCGATTAGAAGGAGTGTGATTGAGAAATTGGTAAATACTGAAGTTTTGTCAGAGGCAGCATATCACTTGTGTACAGAGGAAGGAGGTAGTGATGCATGGATGAGAGTTAAACTATTGGAGCTGGAAAATGCAAAATCTGACAGAGAACAGAGACAACGTGAAATTGAACATGAACGTGAACAAAGACGGCATTAGCTTGAACAAAAACAGTATGAGTTTGAGGAGAAACAATGTGAGAGAGCATGAAGAGCACATGTTAAAGTTAAAAGCTGAAGAAAACCGGAATCAAAGGGATTCGGTTGCAAATAGACCATTTTCTGATAAGGGTCATTGTTTGAAATTTGTCCCTAGTTTTGATGAGACTGACCTGGAGAATTTCTTCATCCTTTTTGAGAAGGCAGCCAACCAACTCAAGTGGCCAAATGATCAGTGGGCATTTCTAGCCCAGACTGCTTTCATAGGTAAAGCCAAGCAGGTTTACACCAATCTCCCCATTGATTCCTTGACCTATGAAACTCTTAAAACCTCGGTCTTAGCAGTGTATGATCAGGTTCCTGAAACTCATTGTCAGTATTTCAGGGATATGATGAAAGGTGAAAAACAAACCTATCTAGAATTTGTGAAGGAAAAAGAGCGAAAGTTTCTGAGTTGGTTGAGAGCCAGTAAAGTGACAACCTTTGAGCAGTTGTGCCAGCTAGTTATGCTTGAAGAATTTCTCCGCAAAGTCCCCTACCCCTTAAAACTTTACCTCCAAGAGAGAGAGGTGCAATCTGTAGACAGGGCGGCTATTTTGGCTGAAAATTACAGATTAACTCATGGCGATTCTTATTTCAGGACAGGACAGAGAGGGCCTGGCAAACGGCCACATTCTGGTGCTGGTCCTCGTGATGGTGGTGGTTTCCACTCAACTGGTGGTATGTCTGGTTATGGTGGTGTCTCCCAACCAGTTTCAAGGGTAGCATCTTGGGGCAATGGATCTGATAAAAAGGAATTTAACAAAACTACTCTTTCTTCCATTAAACCTCCTGGACCCTTAGTTTGTGCCTACTGTAAGCAACCTGGAAATTTTCTTAAAGAGTGTCCCAAATTAAAATTAAAAGAGAAAACCCGTAAACCAGAGAGTAGTGCTGTCCTGGCCTCTTCCCGTGTACTTAATCCAAATAGAGTAGCAGTATCCCCTCCTACTCCACCTGTGTTGACTGCCTGTTCTGACTCTGATGGCTCTCACAACCAGGTTTTCACTAGTATACCACCTAGCTGTTCTAACCAGTTCCAACCTTTTCTTTCCACAGGATCAGTTTCCTCTACTGACGCTTCCACTGGCTATCCCATTCATATTTTGAGAGACACAGGAGCTTCTCATAGCCTCTTCGTAAGAGGATTGGTGCCTAGTATTGAGGACTATTTGCTGGGCCAGAGTATACTCATTCAGGGAGTCAGTGGGTGTCTTGTTGTTCCTTTGGCTAGGGTGTATCTAAAAACTGAGTTAGCTAGTGGTTACTTTACTGTTGGGATTCAAGATTCACTACCTGTAGGAGTGAACTTTTTGATGGGCAACGATATCGCCGGTGGCAAAGTGATACCAGACCCCATTGTTACCTCCACTCCCTCTTCTGATAACAACACTAAGCAATTAGAAAATCAGTATCCCAATGTGTTTCCCTCCTGTGTAGTGACTAGGAGTGGGGCTGGTCACCACAGTAAGAAGGACAAAGTTGATCCTGATAGTGTTGACCTAGACACTTCCTCCCTATTTCCTGATGTAGAGTCAGAGGATATTAGCAAGATTCCAATTGATTCTGAAACTCTCAAAGAGGCTCAGAAGCAGGACCCTGAACTGACAATATATTTTGATAGGGCTGTGGAAGAGTCCGATATAGGAACTATCCTCAATGCTTCTATCTAAGTAATGGTACCCTGATCCGCAAGAATAGACCTCCCAATGTGCCAGCTGATTAGCCCTGGCAAGAAGTGCATCAAGTAGTTGTGCCACATAAGTATAGAGTAGACATCATTTCCATTGCTCATGACCTTAGTGGTGGACATTTGGGTGTCAACAAGACCTATGACAAAATTCTCAATGATTTCTTTTGGCCGAGGATGAAGCAATTCGTTAAGTCTTACTGTAAATCTTGTCATGTGTGTCAACTTGCTGGGAAACCCAACCAACCCATCAAGCCTGCACCTTTAAATCCCATCCCTGTAACGGATGAACCGTTCAGTAAAATCATAATTGACTGTGTAGGACCTTTGCCAAGAACCCGTAGTGGAAATGAGTACTTGTTGACTGTCATGTGTTCCACCACTAGGTTCCCCTTGAGGCGTATAGCATCAAAGAATGTAGTAAAGGCACTTAGTAAATTTTTCACCCAGTATGGAATACCCCGTGTGGTACAGTCTGATTTGGGAAGTAACTTTACCTCTCAGCTCTTCAAGCAAACCATGGAAGAGTTGGGAGTACACCAGTACCATTCTACTGCCAGTCACCCACAGTCCCAGGGGGCATTAGAGAGGTTCCATCAGACCCTCAAATCCATGCTCACTAAATATTGTGAAGAGAACAATGCCGACTGGGATGAGGGCATCCATTTTGTGTTGTATGCTGTAAAAAGCAGGGTACAAGATTCTCTAGGATTTTCACCATTTTCCCTAGTTTTTGGTCATGAGGTCAGAGGTCCTTTGAAAGTGTTAAAAGATACTTGGATCAATGCTAACTCTAATAAACATCTTCTCACTTATGTGCATCAATTTAAATCTAGACTGAGATCTGCAGTAGAACTAGCTATGAATAATTTAGAGAAGTCTCAAGATAAAATGAAAGTGCAGTATGATAAGACTACAGTTGTTAGAGAATTTCAGCCAGGAGATCTAGTGCTTGCCTTTCTGCCTATACCTAAAAAGCCGCTACAAAGCAAGTACCATGGTCCATATGTTGTGCTTAAGAAAACAAGTAATGTGAATTATGTTTTAAAAACTCCTGATCGTAGGAAGTCGGAAAAAGTAGTACATGTTAACCTGCTGAAAGCCTATCACTGCAGAGATCCAGATAAGGTATCAAACTTTGAATCTGTAGCACAATTTGAAGGTGAACTAGAGGATTTAAAAATCAAGGAGCATAATGACATCCAGTTACCTCTTGATAACAAATTGCAAAACTCGGACTTCTTGACTAACCCCCATTTAAAATTCCAGCACTTGTTGTCTGACCAAGGTGAAGACTTGGAGTACCTGCTTTCCAAGTTTCCACAGCTGTTTGGTGACGTTCCCCAGCAGTGTCCCCTGGTGGAACATGATGTGGTTCTGACAGAAGGGGCCACTCCCATCAAACAACATCCCTACCGCGCCAATCCAGAGAAGCGTGCGGCACTTCAACAGGAAGTGGAATTCCTACTCGCCCATGGATTGGTGGAACGGAGCGACAGCGAGTGGGCCTCTCCATGCCTACTTATGGACAAACCTGATGGCACATTTAGGATGTGCACAGATTATCGCCGGGTAAACCAACTCACCCGTCAGGACTGCTACCCTCTGCCATGAATCGACGACCTGTTGGACCGTTTGGGAGGAACGAAGTACATCTCCAGGATTGACCTGCTGAAGGGTTACTACCAGATAAAACTATCGGAGAGGGCCAAGAGAGTGTCTGCATTTGTCACCCCGGACGGGCTATTCCAATACACCGTCATGCCTTTCGGTATGGTGAATGCGCCCACCACCTTCCAGCGACTGATCCACCGGGTGACAGATGGCCTCTCGGGCGTGCAATCCTACCTCGACGATATTGTGGTCTACAGCGAATCCTGGCAGGTTCATCTTCACCAGCTACAGAATCTCTTCTCCAACTTGGCCAGGGCGGGACTCCCTGTCAACCTTGCCAAGAGTGAGTTCGGCCATGCCAAACTAATCTTGCTGGGTCACGTGGTAGGAGAAGGAGAAGTAAGTCCTATTTCTGCCAAAGTCGAAGCCATTTCTACACTGCCTATTCCCCAGGACCGCAAGGCAGTAATGCGCTTCTTGGGTATGGCTGGGTACTATCGACGGTTTGTACCCAACTTCGCTGACCTCTCCGCCCCCCTAACAGACTTTATTAGTCCCAAGAGAAAATTTGTGTGGACCCCAGAATGCCAAACTTCATTCACAAAGATTCGTTGCCTATTGGTCAATGCACCTATTCTGAAGTCCCCTCAGTTTCATAAGCCGTTCATAATTCAGGTGGATGCTAGTGATGTTGGTGTAGGAGCAGTTTTGTTACAGTACAGTGATGCTGAGATTTTGCATCCAGTTTGCTATGCATCCGGTAAACTCAAACCTTATCAGAAACACTACAGAACTATTGAAAAAGAATGTTTTGCCTTGCTCTTTGCAGTGGATAAGTTTAATGTGTATCTTAGTGGTTCACATTTTCCCGTGAAAGTGTTTACTGATCACAACCCCCTGAAATTCTTGTATAAAATGAAAAACTCGAAATCAGCGGTTAATGAGATGGTGCTTGGCATTGCAACCATATAAATTCACCACATAAAGGGAAAGAACAATATTGTCGCGGACATGTTGTCCCGGAACTGAATGAGAACAATTTTAGTTGTTAGAGCTATTTTGCTGGCAATAATTTGTAAGTTTGTTAATGTGATTTTGGTTTATGGTTTGGTGAATGGTATTAGGTTTAAAATTATTGTATTTGGGTTTAGATTTAGTTTCGCTTCTCTTATAAATCTCTTTGTGAGGGAGGTGTTAGGGATTTCTATTTCATTCAAGTGTCATTGGTTGTAATTGAGGTATTGTGCTTGTTATGGTGGATGCGATCTTTAATTATTTATGATTGAATATCGTATGCAATGTTATGAGCCCGGTATAATTAATTCGACCTGTAGACAGCTTAGTATCTTATATAGGAAGATATTTTTGTTCAAGAGTGTACGATTCAGAGCGTGATGGTAGTTCAGGCAGTTCTCTCATCACCCCCCCCCCCCCCCCGTTTTCTTTCACATTCCATTCTCCCCCCTAATCCCTACACCCTTGCTTCTACTCAATGTTCCCCCCTTCCCCCCCCCCCCTTTCCTCCCACTCCCTTTCTCTCCTTTGTTGCCTGACGTACGAATGACATTGATTATAACTAGGTAATAATGGATTTAGCTTTTCTAATCATAAGTATTGTTTATGCAAGCATATAATGAGTTGAGGATTAATGCAGTTCGAGAGGTTGGTATCATAGCCAGGTGAGCGAAGGGTATATAAGCCTACTTTCTGCGTGAGGCAGGTAGTGTATTCTCCACGAAAATACCCTTTTTGTCATCCATGCTGGTTCAAATGACATCATGCGCACCAGATCCGAAGAGTTGATGGAGAAATATCGCAAGATGATCCAGCACTACAAAAACAAGTCAAGGAATATCATCATTTCAGGCATTCTCCCCAAGATCGACGCACCTGACAAATTCTACGACAAGGCCTTCAGCACAAATAGCCGACTAAAATATTTGTGTCTGAAGGAAGAAGTTGAATTCATCAACCTCTGGGATAATTTCTATAACCAGCCTACTCTGTTCCGCAAGGATGGCACTCATCTAAACCCTGTGGGTTCAGCACGCATTGGTCGTCTCCTACACGAAGCAGTCCGCAGCCATGGATCAAAAAACGCCATCCGAGAAGAAGCAGCAGTGACATAAATCATCCAACGCCAAGCAAAAAACAGAGGCAACCGAGGACCACCAGCGATAAGGACCGAAGACAGCGAGGACCGAGGACAGCCATGAACATACATGTAGATCCGACAAGAACCAACAATATTATTAAAGAGCGTTCCGTGAGTTCTAAAATAACAAATTTAAAGGTGTTCTATGCAAACGCTCGTAGCATACGCAATAAATTTTCAGATTTAGAGGAGCTAGTGTTTACAGAAAATTATGATGTGATTGGCATAACAGAATCTTGGCTCAATACAGAAGATAGAGACTTTTTAGCAGAGTATTCACTTCCCGGTTATGAAATGTTTGAGAAAAGCCGAATAAATAGAAATGGTGGTGGCGTTTTACTTTTTTTAAAATCAAAGAAAGTCTTAACCCGACCCTCTTGTCAAAACCTCAAATTGTGAACATCGACACATCTTTTGTGCTAATAAAGAATAATAAAGGTACAAAAATAATACTTGCGTTAATATACAGACCTCCAGCTCAATCAGTGCAAACTGACCGAGAAATTTACGAACAAAATGCAGATGTAAGTAACTCACAAGATACCGTAATTTTTGGCGACTTTAATTTACCTGTGACCAAGTGGGGCGATACTCTTACTTCACACTCCGGTCATGACTTGTATACGAACTTGCAAGAGAGTTCACTTTATCAATTTGTTCGAACACCGACCCGTGGTAATAACGTTCTTGACATTGTACTTGCAACAAAAGAAGAATTAATAGAGAATTTGAATGTTGGTGATGAATTCAGTAACAGCGACCATCGTACGATAACTTTCACTTTAAACTTTACTAGTAACGAACCAAATAGTAGCATCGAAAAAGTCCCTAATTTCAAGAAAGCAAACTTTCATAAACTTAGAACTATGTTTAAAGAAACTGACTGGAGCTTTTTAATTAACAATAACGACATAAATACATTTTGGAAGTTATTCGAAACCACTTACCTAAAAGCAGTGCAAGACTGCATACCATCGAAAATACGGCGTCCAGGCCATAATAATAAGCCCAAATGGTGGAATAAAGATATTTCAAACTGCCTGCTTGCTAAAAAATTTGCTAATGATAGATTAAAATCCTCACAAAATGACGAAGACGGGTGAAATTTGTAGAGCTACGACGCAAAGCCAAAAAGTTAATTAAGCAAAGTATAAAAGACTCTAGAGTTACATATTGCGAATCAAAGTAAAACAAACCCGAAAGAATTCTATAGTTATATCAGAAAGAAAAAAGTAGTTACTACAGCTGTTGGACCGTTAGTCGATGAAAATGGAGAATACACCAAAGACGAAGTACAAATGAGTAATGCCCTCAATACCTTCTTTGCATCAGTTTTTACAACAGAAGACCTCAGTGATATCCCTACACCATCGCCGATTCAGATTGATAATTCAGATGTTCTAAGCAATATCACCGTTACAGAGAGAGAAATATTGAATTGTTTAGATAAACTCAAGGTAAATAAAACGCCTGGACCTGATACAATCTCGCCTAGAGTTCTAAAGGAAGCTAAGGATGAGCTCTCCAAACCACTGACATTACTATTCAATAAATCCTTGCAGTCTGGAACTATGCCTGATCAGTGGAAGATAGCCAACGTATCACCGATATTCAAAAAAGGCAGCAAATCCCTACCCAGTAACTATCGTCCACTTAGCTTAACCTCAGTTGTATGTAAAATGCTAGAAACGGTCATAAGAGACAGACTCGTAAATCACTTAGAGGAAAATAACATACTTAAAGATACTCAACACGGCTTTCGTAAAAAACGTTCCTGTTTAACTAACCTCTTAGACTTCTTCCACGATATCCTCAACCTCTACGATTAGAGTAAAGCTGTAGATATTATATACCTTGATTTTCAAAAGGCCTTTGACAAAGTTCCCCACAAACGTTTACTGCTAAAACTAAAAGCGCATGGAATACAAGACGGTGTGTGTTGAAATGGATAGAAAATTGGCTCAGCGACAGAAAGCAAAGAGTAGTCATAAACGGTAAGGCATATAAATGGACCAATGTAAGTAGCGGGGTACCCCAGGGATCGGTACTAGGTCCAATTCTCTTTCTAATTTACATCAACGACATAGATGAGGGTCTCACCTGTACAATCTCAAAATTTGCTGACGATACAAAAATTGCAAATAGCGTACTGTCAAAAGAACAAGTTGACGATATGCAACACAATCTAGATAAATTGTCACATTGGGCCCAAATTTGGCAAATGAGTTTCAATGCGGATAAATGTAAAGTACTACATTCGGATACCTAAATGAGAAAGCAAACTATTCGATGAATGGCACTCAGCTTAAGAATGTAAACAGAGAAACCGATCTGGGAGTAACAATATCGAGTAACCTAAAACCGAGTCAACAATGTTCAGAAGTTGTTAAGAAGGCAAACAAAATAATTGGCTTTATAGGCAGGTCATTTGAGCATAAATCCAAAGACGTTATCCTAACCCTTTACAATTCCTTAGTCCGCCCTCTTCTGGAATACTGCGTTCAATGCTGGTGCCCTTATTACCAAAAAGACATAAACAAGCTAGAACGAGTTCAATGTAGAGTTACCAAAATGATACCTAGCCTAAAGAACAAACCATACGAAGAGCGTCTTAGAGAATTAAATCTATTTCCTTTAACCCAGCGCAGATTAAGAGGTGACTTAATTCAAGTGTTCAAAATCATCAAAGGCATCGACAATATGAACTGTAGTAAGTACTTCATTATCGACCAATCTAATTACACGCGGGGAAACGGTTGCAAAATTATTGGTAAATCTTTTAACTCACACAAATCTAAGAATTTCTTCTTCAATCGAGTTGTCAACTTGTGGAATGGGCTTCCCCGAGACTTTATAGACTGCAGCACCGTTGATTCATTTAAACTCCGCCTAGACAAATATCTCGCATCAAACCCGCGACTGACTGCGTTTGTAAATGAATAACTTTATTTTACCCTCCCCTCAGTTACTAACCCATATGTCCCATACTAACTTCCTAGTCCTGCCACGGACATTAGTTCCAGGGCAGTAGTTCCCTTTCCAATGTTCCTTTACCCACTCTAAACCACTGTTTGGATACTTGATCCTCAGTGTTTTGGAGGACAAGCAGCCTAGAAGGGTCACTAGACTGTTGTTGCTTGATTTCCTTTGTACTCCTTTGTACTCCACCACCATCTTAAGCTGACCTGCCCTGAGTTTGTTTGTAAAAGAATCACCATGAGTTGAATAAGTATTGCCTAGGATTTTTTCTATGTTTATTGATTGCTTTCACTTACTCTCTTGGAAGGTATTTATATAACTATGTATTATTTTTCTTAAGAGTGTCTTCATTATTTCACTTCAATGTTTCTCACTTTGATATTTTCACTAGAAGTAACTTTTGTGTATAATTAATCATGTAAATAAATTATAATTATATTTTACATAATCTTTACACTTTACCTTTATGCTAATATATTATTCTTTTGATTGTTGGGATAAATCTAAGTCACAGTAACTAAAGATAACTAATTCTAAACGAGTGATGAGAAAGGAATAACTTTGGTTTTTTAAGGCTAAAACAGCCATTTGATATCAACTGATATTTTATGAACTTGCCACATCTTTTCACCTACCAAGGTTTTATTGACTACAAAGAGAGTTACTAATTTTGTGGAAGTTTAACATGCCACTTCTTCTTGACTGAAACTGATAGTCATATTTTCCGCATTTTGTGAGGCTAAGTAATAAGTCCTCGTTTTGTGGTTTTTAGTGGAATGTTTCTTTATGTTAAGGGTTAGAACCCCGCTCGAAACGTAACAATATATATATATATATATATATATATATAATATATATATATATATATATATATTATATGTATATACTGTATATATACGGTATATATATATATATTACATACTGTATATAGATATATAAAGATATAGATATATATATAATTATTTGTTATCCTTAATGTATATTGTATAAACTGGCCTGCCTTGCTGTACCAGATTGGGAACTCTAGGGCACAGGAACAGAAGCCATGGTCCAGGGTGAGGGAGAGTGGTCTTGCCACTGGACTGGTAATCCAATGCACCCAGGTTCAAATCCCGATATGTCAATGGGAAGATATTATTGGGATGAAATATGTGCATTACCGCAAAGCTTACCGAAACACCATAAATACCCTCATTGTTCCCTGATTAAATAGCACTCTTTGAATAGTCCCATATTCAATATATACTACAGGGGAACAATGCCTACTGAGTTCATTGCTCAATAGGTGGCGTTATGAGAGTGAGGGTCCGAGTCTAGGGAGTGAGACAATGAAGCAAGGAGGCGAAGCAGCTCAGAGATGGGGCTGCTTTGGGCCGTGAGTTGGTGCTTCACATGTCTCACTCTCTAGACTGGAACGAGACCTAATAGGCTTCATCGTGTTGAGTGGTAGAATGTACAGGCTCTCAGCCTATGCCAGAGAGGGAGTAGTTAGAAGAACAACAAAATAGGGTACAGTTGAGTCCTTTACCACAGTGACCGCCATATACCCCTACACTTACTTTGTGCTCGCTCTTGCTCTCTCTCACCTGCCTTGATGTACCATACTGGGGGTCCTCGGAACTCTAGAGCCCAGGAACAGAAGCCTCGGTCCAGGGTACAGTTGAGTCCTCTACCACAGTGACCACCCTCATCATGGATACTGGATACACCCACAGCACCCACCTCTACCACACCCACACCACCCACTCCACCAACACCCACACCACGTAGGATCAACTGTGGGGGAGAGGGAGAGTTAGTTATGTCCACACCCACAGTAACCGCCTCTACCACACCCACACCACCCAATCCACCAACACCCACACCACCCACACCACGTAGGATCAACTGTGGGGAAGAGGGAGAGTTAGTTATGTCCACACCCAATGTAACCGCCTCTACCACACCCACACCACCAACACCCACACCACCCCCTCCACCAACAACCACACCACGTAGGATCAACTGTGGGGGAGAGGGAGAGTTAGTTATGTCCATACCCACAGTAACCGCCGCCTCTACCACACCCACATCCACACCACCTAAACCATACAGGATCGACTATTGGGGGTAGATGTAGAGTTAGTTATGTTCACACCCACACCCACACCACCCACACCATACAGGATCAACTGTGGGGGTAGATGTAGAGTTAGTTATGTCCACACCCACACCATCCACACCATACAGGATCAATTGTGGGGCAGATATAGAGTTAGTTATGTCCACACCCACACCCACACCACCCACACCATACAGGATCAATTGTGGGGCAGATGGAGAGTTAGTTATGTCCACACCCACGCCCACACCATACAGGATCAATTGTGGGGCAGATGGAGAGTTAGTTATGTCCACACCCACACCCACACCACCCACACTATACAGGATCAATTGTGGGGCAGATGGAGAGTTAGTTATGTCCACACCCACACCATACAGGATCAATTGTGGGGCAGATGGAGAGTTAGTTATGTTCCCACACACACCCACTCCACCCACGAACAGATGTTGGAGGAGAGAGTTAAGGGGAGATTTCCACTTGAGAGATTATTTTCTGGATCCCTTGCTCCTTATGAATTTAGCCTCATTGCTTATGAGATTTTAAGACGTTCGCCCCATTAGTTTGTCGATTTTAAGAACTTTCACCCCATTTCTTATCAATTATGACATGGGGTTTTAACAGATTACTTCTCGGATGGAAGAACATACATAGATTTATGGGGGCGGTTGGTCTTCAGAAACTTAGTCTGGCAAGACAGGGGGTTAACATATTGCTTCTTGGATGGAAAAACATACATAGATTTAGGCCTGTCTGAACTGGTTGGCATTGGCTCAACCTAGGGACAGGGCATGGGTGTATTAACTTAAGGTGTATTCATGTTCATCATCATGTAGGTAGAGGTGTAGGACACGAGGGGTAGTGTATACGCGAGGTGGGGGAAGGGTCAGTGGTTAGAAGGGATAGGCAGGTGTAGTTTGGAGCTGCTTAGCCCTGCGGGCTTCGGCCTGTCTTAACTGGTTGGCTTGGTCACCTGGTCCTTTCGTTCTGTGGGCCTTTCCTTCGGGTGTTTCTGTTCCCGTTTCCTGGTGGTGTTCGCTCGTGGCTTCCGTGGTGGGCTTCTCGTTCTGGGGCATTTTACTTCCCTCTCCTTTATTGTAGGCTCGTCCTCGAGCCTCAAGGGTGAAGTAAAAAGAAGCATAGTCATGGTGGGTCATTTTGAGGGTATTTAGAAGGTCCCACCAAGCAAGAGAGCGAGGGTCAGGTTTCTTTTGCAGGTCTATGTAGACCTGTAGGAATGTGTCCTCGGTGTTGTGGAGGGCGGTTGCCCGGGCTTGATGTGGGCGCTGTAGACGGGCTAAGCGTCCTGTGGACGTTTTTACTTTAACCTTTCTTATGAACGGTGTGTATTCTTCCTCCGTGGGGGTAAGGACGGGGGTGACGAATGGTGTGGAATTGTTCATGGTGGAGGTCATGTATCGAGTGAGGTGTTTGGGACTGACAGGAGGCCTCTTCAGTGTGGTGAAGGGGTTAATAACAAAAGGGGAGGGACTAACGCGTGAAAACGGAGCTGGGGGTGAAGGGGGGATATGAGTCTGGGGTTTTTGGGGTTTTCTTGGGTGGTGTTGCAGGCTGGAAAAATATATGGAGGCAATGTGCAATATTGGTTTAGGTAAGGTGCGTGATGGAGGTGTGTGAGAAAGAGGGGGTGTGTGTGTTGTGTGGCTTGGGTCTTTAGTGTAAGAACGGGGTGTTGTTTTTACATAACTGTCTTCAAATCTGATGGGTCTGTTGATGATTCTACCTTTGGAGGTTCTGGTGGGAAGGTAGATGTTTGTAGTGGGACTTGAGTCGCTCGACGATGTTTTATATTGAGGGGAAGAACGCTTTACAGGTGGAGGGCATTTAGTGGGGGTGAGGTAGGGGGTTATTTGAGAGGTAGATGCGTGTGGAGGTTTTTGTCGAGTGAGGGTGGTAGGCGGAATGGGAGAGGATTGGGTGGGGGTATGTATGGGGGTTCTCTCAGGGGCGACTTTGTGGGGGGATTCAAGTGGGGGTGTGGAGGTCGGGTACGTCAGTTTGGAGGGGCTTTGGTTAGGAGTTAGTTGTGTGTTAGACGTGGTGTGTGAGGAGGGGTTGGTCGTTGGCATAGGGTACTTTTTAGGGTTGGTTGGTTGGGGGTTTGATGAGATGATGAGGTTGGTTGATGCGTGGGTGGGGTCGCAGGGATAGTGGAGGGGAAAGGGGTGGATGCGGGAGGGGGCTAGACGAGTGGGTAGGGAGTGGAGGGTTGGGGGTAGGAAAATGTGTTGGGTGTGTTCTTTGGTGGGGTTGGTGATTTGATGGTGGTGGAAATAGGCGGTTTTGTGGGAGTTTGGTGGGGGGTAGATCTAGCAGGTCATTCGGGGTAATGAGGTGGGGGTTGAGAGGGGATGAGGTTGAAGGGGAAGGTATGTTCTTTCGTGGGAGGGTGGGGGTGGTTATTTTTGGAATATAGTTAGAGGGGTTATGGTGTTTACTTGTGATTATTCGTCTTCTTTTCCTTTGTGGAGGAGAATTCGACGAAGAAGAAGAGGAGCAGGAGGATAGTGGTCTGGCAGCCCTACGGAACTTGGTTAGCAGGGTGTGTTTTCTGGAGGTTTTAAAAGATTTTAGTCGTGGGCGTAAGTTGTAGCGTGAGGTTACTGAGGTAGATTGTGTGGTGCGGTTGGGTGTGTACTTGGTTTTATGTGGGGGTGGTGGTTTTCTTACTGTGGTGCCTGGTGGAGGTACGTCAGGGCTAGACGGGAGGGTTTCCGTTGTGGTCGGGGTTGTGGGTGGAGCTTTTCGTACTTGGATAAGTTGGGGAGGTACTTGACTATCAGAAGTGAAGGAATGGGACATGGTGGAGGAAGGTGTGATAGTGGGGGCTTGGGGTTTGTGGAGGTTAGTTTGGGGGGTATGTTGAGGAATGATCGGCCGGTTCGGTGCTGGAGGGTTTAGGCCCTTAGGGGTTTGTAGGGGAACATTCATAGCCTGAGTGGGAGGGGTAGTAGGGGTGTTCAATTCAGGGTCGGACGTGTGGGGTGGGGTAATGTCTTGTGGTTTTAGAGGTTTAAAAGCTCGGACGAATCTAGTTCGGAACGTGCGAGTCACGCCGTGATAATCAATGGTGACTTGATAGGCATTTGGGACTTGTATGATGGTGTAGGGGCCGACATAGCGAGGGCCTAATTTGTTGGTGACAGGGAGGTTGGCTACCATTACGGTGTCATGGATGGCGAAAGGGTTTTTATCTTCGGGGTTATCAGTTTTGGTGTCTTGACAGGTTTGGGCGGTATGGAGGGTGTTTTGCAGATGTTGCAATGGGTCAATTGTGGAGGTGTTGGAGGGGAGGTGAGCGTGATGGTGGAACGGCAGTAACAGGGGGGGTACGCCGTAAACACGTTCATGAGGGGAATCACCGTCTTCTCGGGGACAGGTGTTCATGCCCCATTGTATCATCTTTATCTGTGATGGCCAGTCTGAGGTGTTAAGAGCAATCATTTTGGTACATAACTGGTTGTTGATGGTGCGATGGCTGCGTTCGCATATAGCATTTCCTTGAGGCCAGTACGGGGATGAGTGTTTGATCTTAATACCGCATTGTTGGGTGAACTGGTGCCAAATGTGTCCACTAAATTCGGGGGCATTGTCGGATAGAAGAGCAAGGGGAAGGCCGAATATAGGGAACACTTCTGTGGCAAGCAGTGTGGCGACGGTGGTGGCTGTGTGGTCTTTAACTGGGCAGGCTATTCAAAATTTTGAATATACGTCAACAAATGTGACGATATAGCGGTTGCCAGCGTAAGAAGGAAAAGGGCCCATGATGTCGAGGGATAGGACTTGGAACGGTTTGTTGGCAGAAATGGTACCAGCTGGGCCTTGGTTGCGTGATCTATCCTTCCCCAATAAACAAGGTTTGCAGGATTCTGTCACGCGTTGTGCAATCTTGGAGGGGTTGGGGGTCCAGTACTGATCCGCGAAGATTTTTAACATCTTCTTTTGTCCAAGGTGTATGCCGTTTCCCTCGTGGATGGCAATCATGTAGTCGTGGGCAATGGTGGGGTCTAGGACTATGTGACCGGAGTCTGTGGCAAGTTGCTCTCCCCAGCGAGCCAGTTTCCTGAAGACATTTAACGGTATCCAGGGTGGTCTGATTCTTGTTTCCCAAGATTGAATTAGTGAGGGTGCTGGGGGGGAATTATGTTGGTGGATGGGGGTAGATAAGAGCTCAGTGTTTTGTAAGGCAGCTAGGTTGGTGGGGGGGTCTTTCGGTACTGGCAAATGTGACAGGGCGTCTGCATTGGTGTGAAGTTTACCTGGACGATACTGTATTGTAAAATCGTAGTCCTCTAGTGTCTCCCTCCAGCGTACCAAGATGGCTGAGTTGGTTTCGCACTTACGCAACCATTGCAAAGATTGATGGTCGGTTATTATATCGAGTTTGGCGCCCAACACAAATGACCTGAAGTGGTTGAGTGCCCAAATGATCCCTAAGCACTCTCTCTTGGTGGCTGCATAATTCTGTTGGGCTTGGTTGAGTGTGGAGCTGGCATACGCTATCACATGTTCCTCTCCGTCTCTTACTTGAGCTAAAACTGCACCAAAGGCGTACAGAGATACGTCGGTATAAAGACGGAAAGGTTTATGGTAGTCAGGGAAAGCGACAATAGGGGCTTGGATTAGCTTTTGTTTCAAAGTGTTAAAAGCGAGGTCTCTTTCAGGTGTCCAGGTCAATGTGGTGTCCTTGTGGGTGAGTTGGTGGAGGGGTCTGGCTATTGCGGCAAAGTGTGGGACGAAACGTCTGTAGTATGTGGCTAAACCTAGAAAAGAACGTACTCCTTTAACGGTGGTGGGTGAGGGTTGGTTTTGTATGGCTTGAAGTTTCTTTGGGTCTGGTGCAATACCATGTTCAGATATTACGTGGTCGAGGAAATCTACCTTATTTCGTGCAATCTCGCACTTTGAGGGTTTTAATTTCAACCCGGCAGCTCGGATTCTTTGAAGAACTTGTCTCAACCTGAGGAGGTGTTCTTCCCAGGTTTGTGAGTACACAATAATATCGTCTAGATACGCTAGGCAGGTTTCCCAGGTCAGGCCATGTAATACCGCTTCCATCAAACGGGAGAAAGTGGCGGGTCCGTTACAGAGGCCAAAAGGTAGGACGTTAAATTCGTAGTGGTGGCCACCACTAGTGGAAAATGCTGTTTTTTCTTGGTCCTCTGCCTTGATAGGCACTTGCCAATACCCTGCTTGCAAGTCGAGGGTAGTGAACCATCTGGATCCGTATAGGGAGTCAAGGGAATCGTCTATCCTGGGTAATGGCGTAGTGTCCTTAATGGTTACGTCATTCAATCTCCTGTAATCGAAGCAAAAACGGGTTGACCCATCTTTCTTTTTTACTAGAACAACAGGGGAAGACCAGGGGCTAATGGACGGGGGGGGGGGCCTGTGGTGTTAATGATGTGTTGTTCCACATCAGTCTGTCCGATTTCAGTGGGTTGTTGGGCAAACACGTCACTGAACGCTAGTAATAGTTCGTGTTTGCTGTGTTTTTGGTGGTCGGATAATGTGTCAGGGAGAGGGGGCAATTTGAGGCTGGTAGGGGTGTCGTTGGAATCTATGGGGAGGTCATCAAAAGTTTCGAGGTCTCCTATGATGAGGCCTTTTGGTAATGTCAGGGATTCTTCAGAGATATTTGCCACGAGAATGTGGTTGATGCGAGCGGAAATGATGGCGGGTTGTAAAAGGCAACGATTGGGGTTGGTGGACGTGGTAGTGGGGGAAAATATCATGTGAGTTTGGGGTATGGGTCGAAGGTTAACCCATTTTTGATGGCAGGGGGGAATTTGACATTTATCTTGAACTACAGCTGGGCTAATGATGGTGGGGGATCAACTGGTGAGCAAGTGCTCGGTACGCATAAGGGGGGGAGGAATCACTTTGGTGGGGGTCACGCGTGAGGGGGGGATTAACGGCGTGTGTGGGAGGATCAGCGTGGTGAGGTGTGAGTGATTTAGAAAACGGAATTTGTTGGTGGGACTGCGGAGGGTTGGTGGGGGAAGAGTGAGGTATAGAACATGGGTTATTGGTGGAGGACTGATGTACTGATTTGTGGTTGTTAAAAGGACGAATTTGGGGAGTTTTGTCAGTGGCAGTGATGGTTTGTTTAGAGTTTATATGGGATTGGTGGGTTTGTCTGTCATGAGAGGGCGAGTCAAGTGTGGGGTTTTGAAGTTTTCTAGGGGTGTGAATTGTGTGGGGGTGGAAGGGAGCTACTGACGGAAAGCTGTCACAAGGGGAATTTTGTTGGTTGTGGAATAGCTGAACATTTCTGGGGGCATGGGGGAAACATTGTTGGGTACATAGGTCGTCACGCGTGAGGGGGGGATTAACGGCGCGTGTGGGAGGATCAGAAAGGTAAGGGGTGAGCGATTTAGAAAACGGACTTTGTTGGTGGGACTGCAGAGGGTTGGTGGGGGAAGAGTTAGGTATAGAACATGGGTTATTGGTGGAGGACTGATGTACTGATTTGTGGTTATTAACAGGACGAATTTTGGGAGTTTTGTCGGTGGCAGTCACGGTTTGTTTAGAGGTTATATGGGATTGGTGGGTTTGTCTGTCATGAGAGGGCGAGTCAAGTGTGGGGTTTTGAAGTTTTCTAGGGGTGTGAATTGTGTGGGGGTGGAAGGGAGCTACTGACGGAAAACTGTCACAAGGGGAATTTTGTTGGTTGTGGAATAGCTGAGCATTTCTGGGGGCATGGGGAAAACATTGTTGGGTACATAGGTCGGCATTTTCCCTGGAAACACGTGTACATAAATATTTGGTAGAATGGTTTTTACATACATCAGAGTCTGCCCTGGAAACATGGGAGGATTCATCCTGGACAGAGTTAGGAGAAATGGGGGGATTACCGAGAGGGAGTTGTTTGGACTTGTCTTCTTTCGTTTGTTGAGGCATTTTTTCAACGAAATGAGTGATATTTTGAGAGAACTCGGGGCAAGGGGAGGGGTTAGGAGTTACCTTAGTGCTAGCTGCAACTTGGTAATCCTGACTCAGAGTTTGTTGAGGGGGGAGGTGTTTTTTTCTTTTTGTGAATAGGTTTCTGCGTGATTGGTTTGTCAGAGGCTTTGGGTTGGATTTTTTTTTTTTGAATGAGATCAGCCTCTGGCCGCAGTCAACCTGGGCCTGGAGTTTTTGAAGGAGGTCAAGTCCAAGGAAACCATCGTAATGTTTACAGTGGGAGGAAAATATGGTGAACGGGTGATAACAACGAGCATGGGGGGCAGAGTAGTTACTGACAGGGGCAAAGTGTCTCCTAGGAGATTTAAGTAGGTATCAGCAGCTGAGATTAGTTCTGATTTGGTAGGTAACAAGGGGCTAAATCGTCGGTGGTGTTGATCATAATAAGACTTGAACAAACATGACTTGGCAGCTCCCGTGTCGATTAACAAGCGGACAGGAATGTCCTTGATTTTGGCCATGTAGTAAATGGGGGCAGTGCGGTCAGTTATGGCGTCCCCCGCCGAGGCCATCGTGGGCGGGGGGTACTTTATAAATCCTGGGAGTCGGTATCTACCTCCTCCAGGGTTTCCTCGGTATCGTCTGAGGTCATGATAGGGGCTATTTCTCCGGTGTGCATTTCCTCCATTTCTTCCTCTTGTCCCAACTCCTCTTCATTTACAGAAATGCGAGGAGTAAAGGGGCGAGGTTTGGCAGAGTCACAAATTTGATGGAGGGCACACTGAGCACTACAGGCAGGGAAATCATAGGGGTTGATAATTACTAATGTAGGGTTTTTACTTTGGTAGGTGTTGTAGGTTTTGTTCCGGTTGAAGATTCTGCGTGGCTGGGTAGGTTGGAACCGGGGCCTACTGGGTTGGGGCTTGCCGGAGGGGTAGGTCGGTCTGTTGTGGAAGGATGAGGATGGGTAGGCATTCTTGGAGTTGAAGGTTTGGGCCTTGGGGTTTTGGTGGTCGAGGTGCTGCGGGTGCGTGGGAAACCTCTTTATTACAGCGATTTGGGTGGGTTTTTCTGTGCGCACGGCCAAAATACGTCGGATCGTGATGAGATCTTTTTGATATCCGACGAAATCGTGCACACGGAAATGATCTTTTACTGCTGAGGGCAATATTGATACAAGGTTGACCAGAATCTGCTGCTCTTGCTGGATTCTGGTCAATGTGGGAAAAGACACTTTTATATGTTGGGCGATCTTATTCACTGTGGCATCTAGATCGCCTTCGAATTTAGTGTCTTGGATACGGGTGTGGGCCACGAAAACGCCCAACGAAGGCTTAATGGCTTCTATCACTATTGGGCGAAATTCGTCCCATGTGAGAGCAGGGTGCACTTGGTAGGCAACCAGGGAAACGGCTTTTCCAGATGCGTTAATGTCACGGCTATCTTTTCTGCGTCCGTGGTATAAACTAGGTCAAGTACGGGTTTCACTATGTCCATGAACGTTTCGATCTCGTAAGTTTCCCCATCAATATGTGGGATGGGGATGTGAGAACGGTGCGCCATGATGTTATCGTGTTCTGGCTGTTCCAAACTTGCAATGCAATGCAACCTTTTCTCCGAATCAAGAACCACCGCTGCCGCCAATGTTATGCCCTGTTTTTCTACAGGATTAACTTGGGTAATGTGAGTTCTAACTGACTGGGTATAGAAGGCTGCAAGCACAATACAAGGTATGAGGAATAGAGAACACAAAATAAACACACGGTAACACGACACACGATCACTTTTATTTCGGGACACACTTCTATATGTTGTTTGATGATGATTAATCTGACGCATAAGAAGATATGAATATTCGTACAAGACAATTGATAGAAGTTAAACAAACTAGCATTAAGTGGATCTGGATGGAGCCTAGTCTCCCTCTTCCAACGTTCAGGTATTAATCTTCTGATCACTGGCTTTATTCACAAGTTTATATATTGGAGACCATAAATATTACTTATAGATTCATATTCAATGTTAGATTTATCACTAGTAGCTCTGGTGCACAAGGAGTAATTCATAGACTAGATTAGACACGCGTATTTTAGAGCACGGGAATTCTAGTAACCTGAGGGGGTACTGATCTAAGTTTTATATTCTTGTATCAGAAACACATAGAACGCAAATCAGTGGGCGAACATCAGATATCACTAGGGTTTCACGGTTATGTATTAATATCTGGATATATGAGTAATTACGAGAGTTAATATCGCCTGTTAATAAATGAACACTGATACGCTTAGCACTTCCTAATGGAATGGTCATATATGAATTACACTGGGACAAAGATATAGCCACTTCGTAGAAATATTAATAAGTGAATCTCTACATAGCACTGTAACACTGTAGTACTGATGGAGTGAATCTTGGGTCGTATTTGATTGGTCTGGTCCTGGTTATCTTGCATCCGTGAGGTTGGGGGCTAGCGACTGGTTCCGCGGCCATCCAGATGGTCCATATGTAGAAGTTCTCAAGACGGATCTCTTGGCGATCGTTGCTGGCTACACTCCTATATACCCACTGGTTTATGTGAAGGTTATAAGGTGCACGTAGATGTCTTTTACGGGGACAGATGCTTCTATCTCAATCTGCCACGGAGTCTGCCGGCTCTGGAACTCAATTCTCAGGAACAACACAAGGGCAGAGCTAGAGGTCAACTTAAGGGGCCAGCCACTGGTTGGTGTCTATCTTTCAACTGATTTTACTGGGAGCTGGAGCTTGGTTTATAGGCTCGGTTTTGGACCCTGTAGGCCATAGGGATCTCGAGTTTTTATGGATTTATTTGAGCTCTCAATGGATACGGGAACTAGGTAAGGTGGTGATTACTGTTGTGGCACATGGCTATATGGAGCCTTCATAATGTGATATAACTGAGCCTTAGTAAGAGGTACTATTTTGGCTATACTGGAAGTATTTAGGGGAGAGAGACTGGATCTACTTTGCGAGGAGGATTGGGACAGCTGTGATAGGAGCGCTCCGTCTCTCTTAGATTGTTCAGTCTTCATTCTATGGTATAGCTGAGGTTCTAATTTGGTTATCGGAGTATGCAAGAAGGGTTAATGGGTTATTGGGTGTTAATAGAGGTTAGTTAATACGTTAGCCAAACGCTACCAGGGGATGAGCAATAAGTGGTGGTATATGAGTTTGGAAATGATAGAATCATGTGGACTATGGGCTGTGGGGAAGAGGAGGTTAACTGTAGGTGTGTGCTTGACTGTGGATAAAAGTAGAGAAAAACATGGTGTATTATTACTCGTCAATACGATGGTTATGGACACTCTTACTCTGACACTATTTCTTGCTGATCCTAGTTGTTCCTGGGAACTGCGTTTTCTATGACATATATATCAAAGAAAGCGGCAGTTCGTAGGGGTAGCTTCTGTATTGTTTCGTGGTGGAAAGGCATCGAGACAATGGTAACAGAGGGTGGTGTATACAATCTCTGGTTGGGGTAAGAATTAGAGTTACTGCATGGTGGCTACCATCTGCAGTCATTTCTGTCTAGGTCTTACAGGAATAATGGTTATACATACACTGGTGTACCCGTGGGTATCATAGTTTCTTATCAATTATGACATGGGGTTTTAACAGATTACTTCTCGGATGGAAGAACATACATAGATTTATGGGGGCGGTTGGTCTTCAGAAACTTAGTCTGGCAAGACAGGGGGTTAACATATTGCTTCTTGGATGGAAAAACATACATAGATTTAGGCCTGTTTGAACTGGTTGGCATTGGCTCAACCTAGGGACAGGGCATGGGTGTATTAACTTAAGGTGTATTCATGTTCATCATCATGTAGGTAGAGGTGTAGGAAACGAGGGGTAGTGTATACGCGAGGTGGGGGAAGGGTCAGTGGTTAGAAGGGATAGACAGGTGTGGTTTGGAGCTGCTTAGCCCTGCGGGCTTCGGCCTGTCTTAACTGGTTGGCTTGGTCACCTAGTCCTTTCATTCTGTGGGCCTTTCCTTCGGGTGTTTCTGTTCCCGTTTCCTGGTGGTGTTCGCTCGTGGCTTCCGTGGTGGGCTTCTCGTTCTGGGGCATTTTAATATATATATATATATGTATATATATATATATATATATATATATATATATATATATATATATATATATATATATATATATATACATAAATATACACATACATACACACACACATATACATATACATACACATACATATATATAAAGCTCAAAGGGAAGGCAATAAATATAATTAAAAGGAAAAGAGAGAAGAATGATAAGGAAGTAAGTGACAAGAAGGAGAGATACATCTGTGTACCAAACTCAAACAAAGCCTCTACGATCAACAAGTATCTCATGAAAACTGGTATACAAATAGAAACATCCTCTGGGGAAAAAATAGGTGAAATTACAAAAAGTAAACAAAGAAAGACCCAGAGGCGGATTTACATGTTATGGGGCCCTCACAGACCATTAACAAGGACAGTGTGATATATAATATTCCATGTAATGGCTGTGAAAAAGAGTACGTAGGAGAAACTGGGCGAGGTCTAAAGAAAAGGATAACTGAACATAAGAAAGATGTAGTGCAACACAGAACATCAAACTCTCTAGTGCTACACATTGACAAACAAAATCATCTACCCAACTGGGAAGCAGCCAAAGAACTAAGGAAAGGGTTAGATAAACGGATGAGAAAAGCGTTAGAAGCTGCTTATATCACACAAAAAGACGTAACCAACCACAGAGAGGGGTTCGTAAAATGGTCGGTTTACGCCGCTAATATAGCTTTAAAGTCAAAGGCAGGAGAAATTCGATAGTTTGTTTATGTATATGTATATGTATGTGTATGTATAGGTATTTGTGTATGTATGTATAGATACTGTATATGTATGTATATGTACAGTATGTATGTATGGTATGTGTATATATATATATGTATGTGTATGTATGTGTATGTGTGTGTGTGTATGTATATATGTGTGTGTATATATATATATATATATATATATATATATATATATACAGGGTGTTTTAAAACAACACTGCCAGAGTATGATGACCACATTGATAAAAATATATAATACACATATTTCTATTCTATTTTTACCAAAAATATATTGTAACGGAGATAAATGGTTATTTATAAATGTAGCAAAACAGGGTTCTGAGCTCAGCACAAAACATATGATACATAATATGAATGATTACCAAGTAAAAAAGGTAAAGAGGAGATATCTAATGACCTAATCACATATGAATAATTACAAAATCAAAGTAACATAAAATTGGTAATGATAGTTTGCAATTAGAAGAAAACTGCTAAGTATTATTATCCAAGTAGCGTAAAAAGATATGCACCATTTGTAACGATGACCAAGAAGAGGTAAAATAATTAATCTCAAGTCTGGGCCAGGTATCCGAACACTGCTATAGGTAATTTAATCGTTCGTGAAACTGTTTGAATGGGAAAAAATTGTTCCTGCGCAATTTACTGTTTCAATACAAATACCTCATTACGTTACTATTATCACAGAGTACTAACGAAATATGTCTATCAGTTTTATGGTTGAAGTTTGACGATTTTACGTAGCTGTAGACATACAAGTATACGGTGTTCACTAATGAATATCTAAAATCATCTAATGGTACCCAAAACAAACAATTTACGTCACTTGGACTTAACGAGTATAAAATAACAAAGGCAGAGACACACCTAAATAACGACAATCCATATTTATGTGATATTATAAGGTAAATAAAATCACTATGACAGAAGAAGATAGCACCATGGCCGAGCAGATGATTAAACACATGAGAAGATTCGTTATGACTCCAAAGCTTCGAAGAAAAACTCGAACTGGGATGGGAGGCAAGAGGTAGGCTATTTGGGGGGGAGGGGGGACACTAGTCCGTGTTCGGATTATAGCTCATACCTGGGTGTCACTAATTATTTTACTCTATGCGGTTTAAATCATTAATGGTATATTATTTTGCATTTTGTCCTTAGATAATCTTCTTCGTTATTGTATTTATTAATTAGCAGATGAGGTCTGGCAGTGTTGTTTTAAAACACCCTGTATATATATATATATATATATATATGTTAGTAAAGCCAGGTAATACATTTTCTTTAATACATACGAGGTTGAAAGAAATGGCAATTTCTGCGTTGGAAATTTTATTATTCAAAGTTTCCAGGTCTCTGATGAGTTTTCGCTGGGTGGCAGGAAGTAGATGAAGGAGATGAGCAAAATTCATGGTGGTACAGGGTTACATAAATGTACATGATGATACAGGATATACGACGCGTTTCACTGGACAACCAGCATTATCAAGTAAGGAAGGAATGATATAAAAGGTAAACAGGAAGGGTATATATAGAGGGTGGAGGATCAGAGGAGGCGGAAAACAGGGGGCAAAAGTCTGCTATTGGTGGAAGCGTAAATTAGGAGAGAGAAAGGGGTTAACCGCTTCACGCATGCGCACTGGATGCGGGATGGTGGTCAGTAGGTGGGGTCGAAGCTGATTGGCTGCGTGTCGAGGGGCGTGGCCTAAGTTGTGTGGCGCCTGCAGAAGACGAAGCTGAAGGAGGTAGCGCGGGGGGCTGCGTCAAGGGCACCGGGGGGCGAGGAGGGGTGTTAGGTCCTGTAGGGTAGTGCCTTTTGGCAGAAGGAAGGATCTGAAGGTCTAGAGTTTGGTTGTTGATGTTGCGATGTAAGGCTTGGATATATAAAGCTTCGAGTATAGGTAATCTCCTTGGGTCACTTTCTTTATCGAGTATGGTGGTGTGTTTCTCTAACTCGTTGCGTGTGAGGTGAGGGTGGTTAGGGGTGAGATAGTGGTCTTTGATGGCTCCAGCCTGAAGGTGAAGAGTTAACCGACGTGAAAGACGAGTCTGCGTCATACCAATATAGGAATGAGGTCCACAGTCCTCATAATTACAGGTATGTTGGTAAATGACGTGATCGTCGGTCATCGGGCTCTTTATCTTGGTGGAGGCTGGTTTGTTGCGGAGAACGAGGTTGGAGGTCTTGGGGGATTTGTAATAAATTATTAATTTGATTTTGTTTTCCGGGTTGGTTGGGTGGACATGCTTGGAGATTATTTCTCTAAGACGAGGCCGTCTTAAAAGAAATAATCTCCAAGCATGTCCACCCAACCAACCCGGAAAACAAAATCAAATTAATAATTTATTACAAATCCCCCAAGACCTCCAACCTCGTTCTCCGCAACAAACCAGCCTCCACCAAGATAAAGAGCCCGATGACCGACGATCACGTCATTTACCAACATACCTGTAATTATGAGGACTGTGGACCTCATTCCTATATTGGTATGACGCAGACTCGTCTTTCACGTCGGTTAACTCTTCACCTTCAGGCTGGAGCCATCAAAGACCACTATCTCACCCCTAACCACCCTCACCTCACACGCAACGAGTTAGAGAAACACACCACCATACTCGATAAAGAAAGTGACCCAAGGAGATTACCTATACTCGAAGCTTTATATATCCAAGCCTTACATCCCAACATCAACAACCAAACTCTAGACCTTCAGATCCTTCCTTCTGCCAAAAGGCACTACCCTACAGGACCTAACACCCCTCCTCGCCCCCCGGTGCCCTTGACGCAGCCCCCCGCGCTACCTCCTTCAGCTTCGTCTTCTGCAGGCGCCACACAACTTAGGCCACGCCCCTCGACACGCAGCCAATCAGCTTCGACCCCACCTACTGACCACCATCCCGCATCCAGTGCGCATGCGTGAAGCGGTTAACCCCTTTCTCTCTCCTAATTTACGCTTCCACCAATAGCAGACTTTTGCCCCCTGTTTTCCGCCTCCTCTGATCCTCCACCCTCTATATATACCCTTCCTGTTTACCTTTTATATCATTCCTTCCTTACTTGATAATGCTGGTTGTCCAGTGAAACGCGTCGTATATCCTGTATCATCATGTACATTTATGTAACCCTGTACCACCATGAATTTTGCTCATCTCCTTCATCTACTTCCTGCCACCCAGCGAAAACTCATCAGAGACCTGGAAACTTTGAATAATAAAATTTCCAACGCAGAAATTGCCATTTCTTTCAACCTCGTATGTATCAAAGAAAAAAAAATATATATATATACATATATGTATATGTGTATATAATTATATATATTTTGTCAAACCTTTCCTGTTCCTAATAATGAACAAATCAATAGAAGTCCGTTGGTGGTACCGAAATGGATAAAAAGGTAATTAGAGAAAGAGGTAAAGAATGTCCCAATCCCAGAGGGTAGGCTAATCGGATAATTGTTCTACTTATAAGATTTAAAATATCGCCACAAACATGGCAGCACTATTCTAGGATGCCAACAATGAATTTCCTGACTTTGTATATATTCTGTGAGTTTTCTAAAAATCTGTCAGTCTCTCTGAAGATGGGTACACAATATAACCCGAAACGTTAGAGAATAAAGGATTCATAGCTCTTCCCTGTGTTTTTCTCCTCCACCCTATCCATATATATATATATATATATATATATATATATATATATTGAGAATATATCACAAATACACGTGAGCCACTAAATGTTTCTAGTCTCTCAGTGGGGATCGAACCATCGACCATCAGGATGATAGCCGACGCTTTAATCAATTACACCACGGCAGTCTAATTACACCACTGCCGTTGTGTAATTGATTAAAGCGTCGGCTATCATCCTGATGGTCGATGGTTCGAACCCCACTGAGAGACTAGAAATATATATATATATATATATATATATATATATAGTGAATCATTACATTAGCTTCAATTAATGTATTCTTTATTTTCCTTATGGATTATTATTATCATAATGTTTTGTTTATCCGAAAACCTTACTGAAGCACACACACCACCAGTATGTGTACACACCCATTTGTGGTGGGTAGGTATCCTTTGGCATTACAATTACATATCTGTCACAATTAGTGGTTCTATACAACTACCTTCAACCCCAACTAAAACACAAAAACACCAAATTTACCTGATATTGGGTATCCATGTTTTGAGGCATATTAATAATAGCCTCAAGCCATCCTGGACTGGTAACTCTCCCCTGCTTCCATAACACCTCCTCCAGTCGCCCCCTCTTCTCCGCCAGTTCCTCCTTCCTCCCTTCCTCAGCCTCTCTCAGCTGCCAGGAGCCTGTAGTCTCAGTCTGTGATGTCATTCCAGCCTTCAGTCGCCTCAAAACCACGCGCAGTTCAGAATTGGCGGAGAGAAAGCGATATCGAAGGTTGACGCAAGTTCCAGAGTCTCCGTTTTCTCTTGTTTTGCTTACATCTCCGTCTTCTCCTTCTTTCCCGTGGAAAGGATAAAGAGCGGCGGAGAGGAGGTCTGCCCATTGCCCGGAGAGGTTTTTGTTACCACCTCTTACCTCGGCTCTCACTCCTGGGTTGGGGATGAATAACATACAATAAGATAAATTACGATGGCATAAGAACCATAATACAAACCCACTGTTTTAAGATATATTTGACGCCCCCTTCTATCTGTGCTCGGACTGGAAAATTAGATCCGATAACATAACTGAATATATATATATATATATATATATATATATATATATATATATATATATATATATAATAATAATAATAATAATAATAATAATTATAATAATAATAATAATTAAACACTGCTCTCACTTCTGGGATAAGAATGGATACTATTGCCCACATACGTTTGGTAGTCTCCCCCGCTATAAACCCTCCCTCCTTCCCTCTCCTTGGGTAGCTTCCAAGGTTAAGGGGAGATGGGCCGTTTCTTTGGTCTATTAATTCAATTTTCCTATGTCTTAGTTTCTTCGCTAGACCTCCATCAAGCTTAGCAAAACACCCCCTAGACCCCCCTTGAAGATACATTTGTACGTCCTGGCCGAAGGCCTATTCCTCTTAAAATATCAGGCTCGTTTTCGCTCGCCAGGAAAAAATCGACAACTAAATGACACGAAAAGTCTTAGTACTGATAAATAAATGGGGAGAAAGGTCTTAAAAACACCAAACTAATGTGCCAAACGTCGTAAAATCTGAAAACTAATGTGGCTAAACATGAGGGTGAAGAGGGCCCACAAAAATGACCCATTTCCCCTTAATGGCGCAGGTTGTGAAGCTATGTTGACATGATTCCACATTTATGAAATCGCTCTCCCTGAACGAAACTTCTGTGCATGGGCAAGAGTATATAATTATCATATACCATAGCATAATATATCCCACAAGGAGAGACGAAGAAAAGGACACAGAAAGACAAATTATATTAATAAACCAAAGGACGAAAGAGGGTTAATTCAAGTTGAGATAATACAAAGGCAAATATATAAAGAGTCAGACTTAAAACAAGAATGAGAATATGAGTTAAGGCTTAATAGTAACGAGGTCACCAACAGGATATACAATAATTATAGTTGTCATCTTAATGAAGAGGCCATTAAGGGGCTAGTGGCCGTTTTTTGGGACTATTAATAAATTCACCTATTCCTTTATTTATTAGTTTCCTCGCTAGACCTCCACCTAGCTTAGAAATACACCCCATAGTCCCTTCAAGATAAATTTGTAAATTTTCCGGCAGAAAAATTTCCCGGCCAAAGGCCGGTTTCTCTTAAAATTACAGGCTCGATATCGCTCGCCAGGAACAAATCGACACCTAAATGGCAAGAAAGGTCTTAATATTAACAACATAATGGGACGAAAGGTCTTAAAATCGAGCAACTATTGGAAGGAACGTCTTAAAATCTCAAAAACTAATATGCTAAATACCAGGGAAAAGGAGGTCCAGAAAAAGCGAGTAGTACCCCCTAAGGAAACCTCGATAAAAAGGAAAAACACAAAATATAGATGTATTTCAAGCTGGAGAATGAAAAGAACTCATCAAGCCAGATATATATACTGTACAGTCGCACTAATAACTCATGTCTCAGCTGGCATTACGTTTGGCTCTCTCTGTGCTGCATTAATGTCTGTCAGATGTTGAATAGGGTGGGTAAGTGTAGGAAGGTGTTTGTATATCTCACTCGCAACGCATAAACCAAGTTTTAGATATTGCTGATACCAATTATTTATCAAAACATACAGGGTGCAGAGACATCACTTATTAGGCCGACTGTACGTGTGGGTAGAACATTTCCCGGCCAAAGATCGATTTCCTCTTAATTGTAGGCTCGCTGTCACTCGCTCAGAAACAATCGACACCGAAATGGGGTGAAGTGTCTTATAACTGCCAAACTAACAAGTTGAAACGTCTTAAATTATCCAACTAATAAGAGTGAAGACAGGAGTGTAAAGAACGACCCACTCGCACCAGCTAGGGTTAAAGGGGGGTCACCGGCTTTTTTGTATCATTCTCACCTTTTCTCTCTTTCCCTGGCTTGTATCCATTCGGCCCCATTCAGCCAACTGTTTTAAGACGTTTATCCCATCCAGGTGTCAATTTCTTCCTGGCGATCGATAGCGAGCCAGCATTGTATGGAGAAATCCGGCTTCGCCGGAGATTTTTTTCTATCGAAAAATGTACAAATTAAGCTTGCTGTCAAAACAAAAAATATGTATGCTGGCTCGGTACTGCTCACCAGGAAAATATTGACACCTGGATGAGGGTAAACGTCTTAAAACTGTAGGCTGAATGGGGCCGAATGGATACAAGCCAAAGAGAGAGGGAGAGAAAGATAAAAGAAGCGAGGTGGGCCCCCTTAACGGTTCATCGTCACATCCTTCCCTATACGTTTCTGTACGGTGACGCTATTTATTATTAAAGAAGGGAGGTGGGCCCCCTTAACGGTTCATCATCACATCCTTCCCTATACGTTTCTGTACGGTGATGCTATTTATTATTAAAGAAGGGAGGTGGGCCCCCTTAACGGTTCATCATCACATCCTTCCCTATACGTTTCTGTACGGTGACGCTATTTATTATTAAAGAAGGGAGGTGGGCCCCCTTAACGGTTCATCATCACATCCTTCCCTATACGTTTCTGTACGGTGACGCTATTTATTATTAAAGAAGGGAGGTGGGCCCCCTTAACGGTTCATCATCACATCCTTCCCTATACGTTTCTGTACGGTGACGCTATTTATTATTAAAGAAGGGAGGTGGGCCCCCTTAACGGTTCATCATCACATCCTTCCCTATACGTTTCTGTACGGTGACGCTATTTATTATTAAAGAAGGGAGGTGGGCCCCCTTAACGGTTCATCATCACATCCTTCCCTATACGTTTCTGTACGGTGACGCTATTTATTATTAAAGAAGGGAGGTGGGCCCCCTTAACGGTTCATCATCACATCCTTCCCTATACGTTTCTGTACGGTGACGCTATTTATTATTAACGGTTCATCATCACATCCTTCCCTATACGTTTCTGTACGGTGACGCTATTTATTATTAACGGTTCATCATCACATCCTTCCCTATACGTTTCTGTACGGTGACGCTATTTATTATTAACGGTTCATCATCACATCCTTCCCTATACGTTTCTGTACGGTGACGCTATTTATTATTAACGGTTCATCATCACATCCTTCCCTATACGTTTCTGTACGGTGACGCTATTTATTATTAACGGTTCATCATCACATCCTTCCCTATACGTTTCTGTACGGTGGCTCTATTTATTATTAACGGTTCATCATCACATCCTTCCCTATACGTTTCTGTACGGTGACGCTATTTATTATTAACGGTTCATCATCACATCCTTCCCTATACGTTTCTGTACGGTGACGCTATTTATTATTTAACAATTGCTGATAATTATCGTTTAATCATTATTTTTTTAACAATTTTCGAGTGTATACAGTATGTTTATAGTTTACCCTATAAAAAAACTCACAAAACTCCTTTGAAGCTAAGATACTATCTACCTATTGCCTGACGCCGTTATCCCCGAAGGTGTGGCCACGAACGAACCGCCCCCATGCACCTCTGTCCCCAGTCAGTCGACGCCCCTCCCCCCAACCAGCACCGCCATCGTTCATGTACTTCCTCACTCCATCCTTCCACCTCTCATTCGGTCTACCTCTCCCTCTCTGTCCCTCCACCTCGCTCTCGTACACCCTCTTAGTCATTCTCTCGCTTTCCATACGTTCCATATGGCCGAACCATCTCAAGTTGTTCCTTTTCACACTTTCCAGCACATCTACCTCCACACCACATCTCCTTCTTACTTCCTCATTAGTCTGTCTATCCCTCCATGTAACTCCGCACTCACTTCTTAAGTAATTCATTTCCACTGCTCTCACTCTTGGTCTGAGTCTCTCAACCAACGTCCATGCTTCGCTTCCGTAAGTCAGTGTCGGGATTACCACACTGTCATGCAAGGACTTCTTCACTTCCATACTGACCACCCTATTACTTGTTACTGCTTTCAGCGTTCCTACAACCCTCTTCCCCTGTTGTACCCTCTCCCGCACTTCTTCATCCATAGTCCCATCTTTACTCAACACACTGCCCAGATACTTAAAAGAGTTGACGATCTCCATAGCCTGACCGTTCAGCTTCACCTCACACTCTGAGACTTCACCCCTTTCGAAGACCATAACCTTGCTCTTCCCGCATTTACCTTCAAATTCCGTTTTTCGCACACTGTTCCAAACTCATTTACCAGACCTTGCAACTCCCATTCATTATCACTCATCAGAACTGTATCATCCGCAAACAGCAGTATAGGTAGCTTCCACTCAATTCCCTCCCTTTTCAGCGATACACCAACATCCACTGCTCTTGATAGTATTTATTTCATGACTCCATCCATATATACAGTAAACAACCACGGGGACATCACACACCCCTGTTTCAAACCAACATTCAGGTCAAAGAACTCGCTCTGCTCACTCTCCACACATACTGCCGCCTTTGCACCCTCATACATGCTCTTCACTGCTTTCAGCAACTTGCCATCTACTCCGTATATTCTAAGTACTTTCCACAAACCTTCTCTATCCACTCTGTCATAGGCCTTCTCCAAGTCCATAAAGGCAACATACACATTTTGTTTCTTCTCCAGATATTTCTCCACAACACAATTCAGGGTAAAAATCTGATCTACACATCCTCCTCCCTTCCTAAAACCTCCCTGCTCGTCGCCTATCCATTACTCCTTTCTCACTCTCACTCTCTCAATCACTACCCTACTGTATACCTTCCTTACTACACTTAGAAGACATATTCCTCGGTTGTTACCACACACTCCTCTTTCCCCTTTGCCCTTATATAGGGGGACTATTATGTCAGTCTTCCAGTCATCGGGTGCATTCCCCTTCTCCCATGCTAGTTTGCACATTTTCCATACCCATTCGATCACTATCTCACCACCATACCTCAACATTTCCCCACACACTCCATCTGTTCCTGGTGCTTTCCCCAACTTCACTCTTTTCATGGCTTCCCACACTTCTGACCTCCTGATCCCCACCTCCTCCTCCACTACTTCTCTTCTTCTCCCTCCCATACCATATCCAGCTATGTTTGCTGGCTCTTCATTCCTTACATTTAGCAACTCATTGAAGTACTCCCTCCATCTTTCGACTCTCTCTTGCTTCTCGGCTAGCATTCTCCCATTCTAAGATAATAATAATAATAATAATAATAATAATAATTAAAGTTAAAAGCAACGTTGTCCGTGGTTCGAGCGGTTTTGTAAGCAGGGTATTGTGTTGGATACAAAAGCTGTGTCACAGATATCAAAAGATCATTTAACTTATCGAGCATGGATAAACTACAGAAGAAACAGATTGTGCAAAGAAACAAGAGCGAGAGAGGGAGAGATTGGCTGTATAAGGGATCTGCCTCTATTCGTCTAGTAACAGAGTTGTAGAAATGTGGAATTGGCTACCGAGTGCTATAATGGGATCAAGAACAATAGAGCTTCAACTTGAAATTAGATAGAACGAGATGGGTTGGGTGTGAAAGGGATCTGCCATGTGTACGTCAATCGGCTCTGCAGGCTCCCGATTTCTTATTTATGTATGTTCTCATTTGTGAGGGAGAGAGAGAGAGTATGGCAAGAGAGAATAGGATGTCGTAAACGTAAGGAAGATTGCGATAAATATGAGAGAGAGAGAGAGAGTGGGATGGGTTGGGTGTGAAAGGGATCTGACATGTGTGGGCCAATCGGCTCTCTGCAAACTCCGGTTTTCTTATGTTCTCATTTGTGAGAGAGAGAGAGAGACTATAGGATGTCATAAATGTAACGATCACAGAGATAAATGAGAGAATTTTTATGAGATGGGTTGGGTGTGAAAAGGATCTGTCTTGTGTGGGACAATTGGCTCTCTACAGACTCCCATTTTCTTATGTTCCTATTTCTTACAATTGTGTTATGGTTGCAGGTATATGATAACATGGGTGTATAGTAAGTAGTGTAAATAACAGGTAACGTTTATGAGAAGGGTTGGGTGTGAAAGGAATCTGCCGTATGTGGGCCACTTGGCTCTCTGCAGACTACCATTTTCATCTTGGTTGCATGTGTAAGGGATTTTCCTCATTTGTACCGGTGTGCAAACAAACAAGAGCGAGAGAGAAAGAGATTGGCTGTGTAAGGGATCTGCCTCTATTCGCTTGGTAAAAGAATTGTAGATATGTGGAATAGGCTACCGAGTGCTATAGTGGGATCAATAACAATAGAGCTTCAGTATATAATTTGAGAGGACGAGATTGGTTGGGTGTGAAAGGGATCTGCCGTGTGTGGGCCAATCGGCTCTCTGCAGACTCCTATTTTCATCTTAGTAGCATGCATAAGGGATTTGCCTCATTTGTACCAGTGTGCAAATAAGAGAAAGAGAGAGAGCGAGATTGGCTGTGTAAGGGATCTGCCTCTCTCGTAACAGAGTCGTAGATATGTGAAATAGGCTACCTAGTGCTATAGTGGGATCAAGAACAATAGAGAATTTCAAGATAAAATCAGAGAGTCATATGGACGAAATGGGTTGGATGTGAAAGGGATCTGCCTTTTGTGGGCCGCTTGTCTCTCTGCAGATTCCCATGTTCATCTTGGTTGCATGTGTAAGGGATCTGCCTCATTTGTGCCGGTGTGCAAAGAAACGTGCGACGGAGAGAGACTGGGTGTGTAAGGGATCTGCCTCTATTCATTTAGTAACAGAGTTGTAGATATGTGGAATAGGCTACCGAGTCCTATAGTGGGATCAAGAACAATAGAGTTCAACATAAAATTAGATAGGACGAGATGGGTTGGGTGTGAAAGGCTGCCACGGGCGTGTCTGGCCACCACCATTTTGGATATCATATCAAAAGTTGCCCAATACAAAAATACACCTTGTGTCAAAGTTTGGTCCCGATCCGACAAGCAGTTCCAGAGTTATTGCAAACCGGACTATATAATTATATTTTTATGGACGAATGCAATACTCTTGAACCCCAATCTACCAAGATTGGAAGCCAAAGCGTCACATTTTTCCCTTGCCCCTCAACTTTCTCTTCATAATTGCTGAGGGGCACAGGGCCCGGGGTGGGGCTTTGGTTTCCCGGGCGTTTCCGCACCCTCCTCAGCCCCCCGCCATGGAGTGGCTTCGGTCACCCAGGCTTTATTGTGGTCGGCGGGGAGGGTTCTGTGGGGGCACTCGGTTATGGCCTTGGAATTGCTCGGGGCCTTGGGGTTGTTCGGCCAGGCAGCTTGGGGAACAACAACAACAACAACAACCCCTGAAGACGTTGCTTGCTGTTTGAGGGAGGAGGGAAGGTAAGTCACACCACACCAAAAATTGTCAAAACTTTGAAGGTCTAGAACTTAGTTATTAAACTAAGTATTTGGCAAAGGGAGGAATTGTTAAAAACCTTAACCAATACTCTGCTATTCACCAAAATAAATTTGAATTATCATTATTATTTGGTAGGGTAGGTATGTATAGGTAGGTTGGTTAAATGGTAGGGGAGGTGCGGCGGAGTGGTCTTGCCACTGGACTTGTAATCCAATGGACCCGGGTTCGAATCCCAATATGTCAACGGGAAGATATTATTGGGATGGAATTTGTGCTGTACCTTGTATCAGTGCATTACCACAGCACACCGAAATGCCAAACAAATACCCTCATTGTTCCCTGATTAAATAGCATTGCATGAATATTCCCATATTCAAAAATATGCTACAGGGGGGCAATGCCTAGTGAGTTAATTGCTCAATACGTGGCGATCTGAGAGTGAGGGTCCGAGCCTGGGGGATGAGACTGTGAAGCACAGAGGCGGAGCAGCTTTAGAGAGGGAGTTGCTTCGGGATGTGAAGCTTCACATGTCTCACTCCCTAGACTGGAGCAAGACCTCACGGGCCTCTCCGTGTTCAGCGGTAGAGTGTAAAGGCTATCAGCCTATGCCCAAGAGGGAGTACTTGATATATAGAATAATAATAATAATAATAATAATAATAATTGCTGGAATTCGTAGGGACTATAACTATTTTAAGAGAGTTAAATTAAAACAAAATTATGGATCTGAATGATTAATATACCTATTATTAAGCAAAACTAGGGAATGCGGGGAAGCCTATAGATTGAAGACTGAAAACGTTGTGTGGGTACCTCACACGATTTTAAAGTAATTTATGAATAGACAGTTTTCAATGCTGCGGCCAAACTATTCCACCAATTTCTATTCTTTCGGTACCAAAACGTTCGGAATTGCAAGTCTCACCCGACTACGCAAACATGGCTTTGATCATCTGTGTAGTTTTCAAGATGTGGATTTATAAGTGTTTTCAAGTTTTTTTCAAGATTGCCGGAAAAACCCCACATGCAAAGCAAAACCTTTTCCATAACATTTGTGGAGCATTACTAGTGGAGTCCATATGCCAATGCCCAATCATTTCCTATGAGTGGGAGACACGGTATATAGGTTTCAAATTGTTCAGGAAATCGGCTGCCATGGACCTGTTTGGCCGACATTTCGGATGTTCAGCATATCAAAAGTTGCCCAATACAAAAACGCACCTTGGTGAGAAAGTTTGATCCCGATCCATAGAGCGGTTCTGGAGTTAATGTGTAAAAACCGGCGTGGAAAAATAATTTGGAAGAATTAGAAGATTTAATTGTAAGAATATGGGTTCCCCGCAGGGCTCGAACCCCTAATAATAATAATAATAATAATAATAATAATTAAAGTTGCAAGCAACGTTGCCCGGGGTTCATCGGTTGTGCAAGCAGTGTATTGTGTTGGATACAAAAGCTGTGTCACAGATATCAAAAGATAATTTAACTTATAGGGCATGGAGAAACTACAGAAGGAACAGATTATGCGAACAAACAAGAGCGAGAGAGAGAGAGATTGGCTGTATAAGGGATCTGGCTCTATTTGTTTAGTAACAGAGTTGTAGATATGTGGAATAGGCTATCAAGTGCTATAATGGGATCAAGAACAATAGAGCTTCAACTTGAATTATTATTAATTAGATAGAATGAGATGGGTTGGGTGTGAAAGGGATCTGCCATGTGTAGGCCAATCGGCTCTCCACAGACTCCCGTTTTCTTATTCTTTTGTTCTCATTTGTGAGGGAGAGAGAGAGTATGGCAAGAGAGAATAGGATGTCGTAAACATAAGGAAGATAGCGATAAATATGAGAGAGAGAGACCGCGGGCTGGGTTGGGTGTGAAAGGGAGGGGTTGGGTGTGAAAAGGATCTGTCTTGTGTGGGCCAATTGGGTCTCTACAGACACCCATTTTCTTATGTTCCTATTTCTTACAATTGTGTTTTGGTTGCAGGTATATGATAACATGGGTGTATAGTAAGTAGTGTAAATAACAGGTAACGTTTATGAGATGGGTTGGGTGTGAAAGGGATCTGCCTTTTGTGGGCCACTTGGCTCTCTGCAGATTCCCATGTTCATCTTAGTTGCATGTGTAAGGGATCTGTCTCATTTGTACTGGTTTGCAAACAAACAAGAGCGAGAGAGAAAGAGATTGGCTGTGTAAGGGATGTGCCCCTATTCGCTTGGTATAAGAGTTGTAGATATGTGGAATAGGCTACCGAGTGCTATAGTAGGATCAATAACAATAGAGCTTCAACATAAAATTTGATAGGACGAGATATGGGTTGGGTGTGAAAGGGATCTGCCGTGTGTGGGCCAATCGGCTCTCTGCAGACTCCCATTTTCATCTTGGTAGCATGTGTAAGGGATCTGCCTCATTTGTACCAGTGTGCAAATAAGAGAGAGAGAGAGAGAGAGATTGGCTGTGTAAGGGATCTGCTTCTCTTGTAACAGAGTCGTAGATATGTGAAATAGGCTACCTAGTTCTATAGTGGGATCAAGAACAATAGAGAATTTCAAGATAAAATCAGATAGTCAAAAATGGACAAAATGGGTTGGATGTGAAAGGGATCTGCCTTTTGTGGGCCACTTGTCTCTCTTCAGATTCCCATGTTCATCTTAGTTGCATGTGTAAGGGACCTGCCTCATTTGTACCGGTGTGCAAACAAACGAGCGACAGAGAGAGACTGGGTGTGTAAGGGATCTGCCCCTATTCGTTTAGTAACAAAGTTGTGGATATGTGGAATAGGGTACCGATTCCTATAGCGGGATCAAGAACAATAGAGTTCAACATACAATTAGATAGGACGAGATGGGTTGGGTGTGAAAGGCTGCCACGGACGTGTCTGGCCACCTTTTTGGATATCATATCAAAAGTTGCCCAATACAAAAATGCACCATGTGTCAAAGTTTGGTCCCGATCCGACAAGTAGTTCCGGAGTTATTGTGTAAAAACCGGACTATATATATTTTTATGGAAGAATGCAATACTGTTGAACCCCTGAAGACGTTGCTTGGTGTTTGAGGGAGGAGGGAAGGTAAGTCACACCATACCAAAAATTGTCAAAACTTTGAAGTTCTAGAACTTTGTTATTAAACTAAGCATTTGGCAAAGGGAGGAATTGTTAAAAACCTTAGCCAATACTCTGCTATTCACCAACAATTAATTTGAATTATCATTATTATTTGGTAGGGTAGGTAACTAGGTATGTATAGGTAAGTTGGTTAAATAATTGCTGGAATTAGTAGGGAACTATTTTGAGAGAGTTAAATTTTTAAAAATGTATGGATCTGAATGATTAATATAACTATTATTAAGCAAAACCAGGGGATGCGGGGAAGCCTATAGACTGAAGACTGAAAACGTTGTGTGGGTATCTCACATGGTTTTAAAGTAATTTATGAATAGACAGTTTTCAATGCTGCGGCCAAACTATTCCACCAATTTCTATTCTTTTGGTATCAAAACGTTCAGAATTGCGAGCCTCACCCAACTACGCAAACATGGATTTGATCATCCGCGTAGTTTTCAAGATGTGGATTTTTAAGTGTTTTCGAGTTTTTTTCAAGATTGCCGGAAAAAAACCCACGTGCCAAGCCAAACCTTTTCCATAACATTTGCGGAGCATTAGTAGTGGAGTCTATATGCCAAAGCCCAATAATTTCCTATGAGTGGGAGAGACGCGTTTCAAATTTTTCGGGAAATGGGCTGCCACGGACCTGTTTGGCCTCCATTTCGGATGTTCAGCATATCAAAAGTTGCCCAATACAAAAACGCACCTTGTGTGAAAGTGTGATCCCGAACCAAAAAGCGGTTCTGGAGTTAATGCGTAAAAACCGGCGTGGAAAAATAATTTGGAAGAATAAGATTTAATGATTACAATAGGGGTTCTCTGCAGGGCTCGAACCCCTAATAATAAACTTTGTGCACTTTTTGGTAGAAAAATGTCCCGGCCAATGCCAGTTTCTCCTAAATTGCAACCACGTTATCGCTCGCCAGGATAAAAATCAACACTTGAGTGGGGCAAAACGTCTTATAATAGCCACACAAAAGCATTTTTACTTAAAATTATATTTACCTTCTGAGGATATCAAATTAGGTAGTGCCTTGTACAAATCAA